>CM045492.1:36962245-37350724 GCA_024704745.1 Rosa lucieae
ATAGTAATGTTACTGATTTTTTTGTTATGTAATAAAAAGGAAACAAGCAGTGCTCAGCAATCTACCATTGAGATTGCACAAAGGAAAAAAGTAAATGACACTGCAGAGAGCAAGAAAAGAAAAGAAAAAGATCGTAGAGTTGGAGGTTCTGAACAAGAAGGAAGCAAACAAAGCAAGCAGAAGACACATGCAAGTATTCGGCCAAAAGCCCAAGAAAAGGAAGGTGGGAATGAAGTCAAGATGAAGAAATTACACTTGTTAAGTTGGTTGGATAAAGAGGAAAAGATTGTTGCAGCTGCTGACCTTCACTCAGAGGATCCAAACGAGAAAGTACATTGTGTTCCTCTTGGTCTTGGTTGTGGAAAGTTTGGGTGCGTGAAGTCTCTCATGACATACCATTGTTTCGGCCAACCCAAGAGTTCAGTACACTTGGTGCAGCTAAAGGAAGCACAGTGGCTTGGCCCGTCAACTTCATCAAGCTACTTTAATATGTGCTATTTGAGGTAAACTTTTAGACTTTGAGTGCATTATGGTTCAATACAAGGCAAAGATAGTAGCATTTTCAGAACATAGAACTTATTTATGAGAGAATAGATGTTCTAGTTCATGGAATTTTGAAGAGCAATAGTTGTTATTTTGAAAAGGTGTGGTAAAACATAGAACTTATTGTGGAATGTGTGATTGAAACAGAGAATGAATTTGGTGATTGAAGTTGTTTGCTTTTTTTGTTTTTTCTTCTGTGGAATGTGTGATTGAAACTTTGGGGAAGTGAAGTAGTCCTTATAATAAAATTAGCGCTGGGCTGTAGCGTTTGAGTTTAACAGTTGAAATTGATAAGCAATTTGAAATTGAAGTGTAAGTTATATGATTGTTTCCTCCTTGCAGGTAAGCAATTGAGCCGAAGGCAAATCAAGAACATCACCGATAAGATGTTTGATCAATTCAAAAACAAGATAGGAAGAGCATATATGAGATTCGAGGATTGGCAAGTTTTGGACCTCTCTTTCGTTCTTGCCTTTTATTTCATCTTGAAGGCCTCTTTTGTTATGGCTTGAAGAATATATAGTTTCTCAACATTGGATTAATTTGAGTTGTTGAATAATGGATAAATTTATAAAATGCACATTTTCTTAATTTGTCTACTTTACTTTTGGGTGCTTGAGTTAATGTACTGTGGAAATGTAAAGAAAAGCTAACATAATAGCTCATTGAAATTGGGAAAATATCCAGGAAAAACAAACAAATTTACGGCACGCATTTGTCCATGTACGGCATGCATAAATATTTATTTACGGCTTGCAAAATGTAAATTTACGGCGTGCATTTGTTGATTTACGCACACGATGTGAAATTACGGCGTGCGTAAGTGTTGATTACGGCGTACACTAATGTCGTGAGTTTAACATTTTCTAATTGGCAGGAATAGATTCACGACGTGCTTTTGGGTTCATTTACGGCGCGCAAAAAGAACGCCGTAAAATTCAAAAATGAAACTCAATTTCACGACGCTGTCTATAAAGACGCACTTTTGCATGACTTTGGGCGTCGTAAATTGTAATTTACGGCGCGCTTTGAACGTCGTGAATGACCCATTTTCCTGTAGTGCTAACAATTTCGTTAGTGTTTAAGTGCTCAAACCTAACAATTCCATTAGTATTTAAGTGCTCAAACCTAACCCATCATGATTTGTTTAAGGCCAAACACTATGACTTGATAGCCTATAAATAGAGGCTACAAAGAAGTAACACTATGCCAAAAAACTTATCAGACGACAGACAGAAACTGTTGTCTGATTTGGAGTGCCACCGTTGTAGAGGTGACCGCTGTCTAATGAAAAATCAGACAACGGTGGAACACAGTTGTCTGAGAAACATACAGACAACGGGTATGTGTTAAACGTGTTGTGTGATACTCGGCAGATGGCTCGGTAGGTGGCTAGGCAGATGCCAAGCGCAGCTGCCCTGCAGTTGCGGCACTGCCTTCAGACAACAGTGCTAGTTTTGAAGCTGTTGTAAGTTGAGCTTCTCAGACAACAGACTTTTATTTTGTGTGTTGTCTGACTGATATTCAAACTTCAGTTCTTTGACTATAACCGTTGTCTGATTAACTTTGGGACAACATAACTGAATTTCTTATGTTGTCTTATTAACTTTGCGACAACAGAGTTTAATTGCTTCTGTTGTGTGAGTGTAGATTAGATGACAGTGATTTGTTAAAAACCGATGTGCGATATGAATGATTGTGGTGTAATTTGTCCCCATTTTTGGCCATTCAGACAACGGGCAGTTATAATTGTATCTATTTTGTTGGCTGATTATTTGAACATATCTCATTCCTGAATTAAATTGTGCATATGGTCCATTTACTACCAAATATAAACATTTCCAAACCATCAAATATAAACATTGCAAACCACTAATCATTGAACCCAACATTTTAAACAAGAAAAACATTCTAGTGCATGCCCATCTACTTTAGACATCAAAAAGCTGATACATATATATGTTATTCCAAAAACATGCAACACATGGTGCATGACAATGTACCAGCAAAGAAGCACAAAAAAAAAAAGATGCTTTCCTTAGCAAAAATGGACCAACAACAAGCGCGTTACTTCATGGCTCATGCACATATGTGTTGACAACAAACTTTCCCCACTCATTTTGCACTTGATCAATATCTACTTGGGTGTATTGGCTGCTGCCTCTCCTCTCCCACTGAAATTGATTTGTTATATCAAAGGGATTATTTAATTATTTTGGTGAATGAGGCATGAATATAATAACAAAGTCACGAGAAATTGAGTCAAGTGACTATATTTATAGCTATGTTAATACCTTGGAAGGAAACAATTACATGTCTTTGTCCTCAATGATATCTCTCATGTAGTGCATGATAAAGTACCCGCATTCCTTGTTGCTAGGTTGAGGAGGAATGCCCTAAACACAAGCAAACGAATCAATGAGTTAGAACTCAAAATATATATATATATATATATAATAAAATAACTGAATATTTTCTACCTCTGGTACACTGCAATGCAAGTTCCAGTTACTTCCCTCATGCTTGCAAGATCCAGTGGTCAAAGACTCGCCCATAATGCTTGCAAATAAGAAAGAAAAAAACTATCAGATTGATAGGGCTTATACTCTAAGGCATGGTAATGATCCTAATTAAAGAGACATAACCAAAACCTTCTCTATTATATCTTTTAAAACACACACAACCTAGCTTTGTTATATCATATTTAAAGTGTTATAAGAAGACATTCAACCCCAAACTTAAAATTACAACCTAGCTCACAAGTGAAACGAAACTGAAGAAACAATCATCATATAAGCTTACTTGAGAAACACCATATGTGTACCAGTACGTGGTCAAACGTGTTGGTGACCTGACCAAACAAAGGTACGTGAGAAAGTTAAACGAAGTCTAAATATCTGTTATGACTTAAGAACATAGGAACACAAAAATGACAAACAAAAGAGAGCAATGAACAAATACTAGTAAGAACATATAAATACATTAGTCTATAACAAAAATTATTACATTCATAGATTACCTTATATAGAACATGATCTCTTGCATCATATAACAGACTTGTGGTGCAACTATACATTCATACAAAAATAAGTATATGTGCTTTACACTACACAAAAAACGAAACACACAACGGGTAAAAATCATTGTCTGATTTGGCTGATAACCGTTGTGTATCGGCGCGTTGTGTGATTAAAATTTGCACAACGGTGTTGCACCGTTGTATGATATACAAACACAGGACATCTTTTTGTTATCACCGTTGTGCCTTCTCTTGGCAGATGCCAGGCACAGCTGCCGCACAGCATGGCAGGTGCATCCTTCATACAACAGATCTTGTTTCCAAGCTGTTGTTGGAAAGCCTAGTCAGACAACATGTTCTATAATTTCACCGTCGTCTGATATAGCATCACACTTCAGTTGTATACAATGGTTGTTGTGTGAATTGATTTTGGACAACATTGTTAAGTTCTTATTCGCTGTGTGATTGTAAATCAGAAGACATTTTTTAAAAAAAAACCATTGTGTGATATGTAAAGAATGCATTGAGTGAATGACCCAATTTTTTGTATTCAGACAACGTTGGATTGCTACACTATAAAACTGTTGTACGATCATTTTCATTTGCTCTATTTTGTGCATATATAGCTCCATTGTACCTAATGAATAGTGATTAATTGGGAACAAAACTGATTGCAAACCATCAAATGAGTAACCCAATCCATACTATAAACTTCAAATGTAAAAAGGGAGCATTCCCCAATCATCCAAGCCAACATTAAAAGAAGAAAAACATTCTATAATACATGCCCATCTACTTGGGACATCAAAAGTTGATACAAATACATATTGTTCCAAAACAAGATAGCATTCTAGTGTCATGCCATTAAAAATATCCATAAACCATAAAAAAATAATATGATTAATGAAAAAAACATGAGCAGCTGCTGCATGTGAATATTATATGCCAGCAGAAGCAGAAAATGGTGCGCCCATAGGATCAATATTTTCCCTCTCTTGGGACTCAACCCTGTATAGAAAAAGAAAAATTATTATTAGTGACAAACAAGTTAGGCCAAGTACTACTACATTGTGATTGTTGGCACTTAAATTCAACTTCTTCAAGAGATGGAATAGAGGAGCCAGATTTGTAAAAAAAAAAAGAGATTACTTGATCTAACTTCTAACTCACAAGAATTGAAGCACAAGAATAATATCAACTCATGTGAAAATTAGTTTCTAGGACTGCACTAAATTACAACTTGTATGCCAAGTACAAGAGAAAGCAACCCAGAAAGCCAAAACTAGCAGATGGAAGTGAACAATACTAAATTATGGACCAATTGAACTATGAAACTACACATTGAAACAAAAAAAAAAAAAAACTATGAAACTACATAAGAAACTGCACACCTTTATAAACATGATATTGAAAATTAATTATATGAACAAGAAAGCCATTTCACTCAAAACCGATCGAAATCGATAAAGACATTACAGTTTGTGGTACCTGTGATAGTACTGGAAGGGAGAATGAGCCAGCTATGGAAGCCAGATCCGGACATGCCAATAACATTGAATTCATATCCTCAACCAGTATCCAGTATAAGGATTGGGATAATCACATATGAAAACAGGGAACATAAATTAAAACCAGGAGCAAAGCCAATAATTGTCAAAACCAAGCAGTTGAATAACATCCTAAAATGCAGGTTATGAGACAACATTACCACTCCAGTTTCATGATTGACACAAGTCATCTTGATGCGTGTATGAAATCGTACACTTGGTGGCTTCTCTGGATAATCTTTGTCATAGAACAATTTTAGTTGATATATGCACCCTTCATGAATAGTCTGAAGCAAATTCAACAAGCAAACCATGAGCATTTTCCGTTGGAGATATATCAACTTCCTCAAAACAATGCAGAATTAATTGCAAGCAACAACTCTCGCAGTGAGAAACTCCAAAATGAAAATATTATAAAAAGTGCATTCACTTCAAGCAAGCTGTGATAAAATGCAATATCAAACGAAATTGGACTACATAACCACCTCAAAATATGCACCACAAAAAGAGAATCGACAGAAAATTTGGCACATTACTGCAATGTCAGTAAATTAAAGTTCCCAAAAAATGAAAGATCCATGCTTTGTTCACCCACCACAATAATAGGAATTGGACGAGCACAAACAAAGTCCAACAAAATCCAAAGATACTTACATCGGAGTAGCATTTTCTATATTTATTCATGCCAAGGTGAAGATCAGGGAGCCAAAATTGGTTTCTTTTATAGTAATACTATAAAGAACATTTTGGGCCTTGAAGTTAGACCAACATCAGTTATGTGTAAGGTGTACTTAACTAGAGCCAAGGAAAAAAGAAACTAAACAATACCCAATTTCGATTAAATGTGGAGTAAAGGTCAAGTACCAACTTGAAGACAAAAAAAGGTTCAAAACATACAATCCCCCTACAGTGGCAGAGTAAGATTAAGATCTACTGTGGCGCACTCTGTACTGCTCAATATACTTGCTTAAAACGTTGCTTAAGTTTAAGGTAGGATCTCAACCTGTTCTGGTGGTTTTATGCCCGTGTATCTAAGAATATCATGCCATGGTGAAAAATTGCATGCCAAAATCCTATGTCATTATAAACTTAGAATATCTACTGTAACTATGACAACCAAAAGTGCAGGCCAAGGATTTGATTGAATATATCCTGGAAAGGAAACCGACCACTGGAAATTAAGAAGTAATGGTTGTTTTGAAATACAAAAACACTTCATACGAGCAATTTACTCACTACCCAACACCAAATTTCATTCAACGAACCCTAATGTGAAGACTTTAGCAAGCAAAACTTAATCAATAAGCTAAGACTAGAACAGAATGGTTGAGACTGTCCCCACAACATATAGAGTTAGGAAACAAGTTTTACCACACAACGTAGTACCGTAAGCAGAAGAGGACCCAATACCATGTACTACATGTAGCTAAAATGCTAAATCATTTTGCACTCGATTTAAAGAGTATTAGAAACAATACAGCAATGACAGAAATAGAGATAGGGGTAGGCACAAGAAAGAACTTGCCTTGAATATTTGAAGAAGTAGAAAAGCCCCCAAAGAATTACTAGCACCATCACCCTTTTCCATCTGAGGTTGAAACATAGAGTTTGCTGAAAAGAAACACAAGTTTAGTTCCCATTCTAGTCGGAAGTGTACAGAAAATACAGAACCATACACCAAAACAAATAAAAAAGATTCACGAAAGACAGATTGAATCATAATACATCTTAATCACTTCAAGATTACATTCTACACTTCATTATTCAACAGGAAGAGTAGAGATATTTAACCCCAAACATCTCTTATCCAAAAAAACTGGGCATTTCCTTTCTTTAGAAAATTGTACAGAAATTAATTAAGCTTTTCTTTCTATTCTATTATACAAGTTACCTCTATACAATCGAAACCTAATAGCTTCAACTGCTCTACTTTGAAGCACAGAAACTCTTGTACCTTGATTGAATTTACGAACACAGGGGCTATCTACGCCATCAAAGACAAAGCTGGAGCAGCAAATTTAATCAAATCCTATGCCAAGAATCAGATCAAATTGATATACAAATCCAAATCGAACAAATAACATATACATATGGATTGAATTGAAAGATTGTTGGGATCAAATTCAAAAATTCAAAACAAAAAATTCAAATCGAAAACCCTAGATTACTGACCGATGAGCTGCGAGGAGAGGAGTGCAGAGCGTCAAGGATTAGAGAGTCGACTATTAAATAGAAATGGTGGGCATTTGAAGAACCGAATCAAAAAATTCGAAAGTGAGTCCCTTGACAAAGTCTCTGATATCCTCGGAGACACCAAACTTATGGAGCTCCGCCTCCGATGGCTCACTGGCGAAGTCAGAGGCGGAGGCGGACGCGAAGGCGAAGGTCAAGGCGGATTAGACAATTGAGAGGTTGGAGAGTTGAGGGGGTGTGATCTCGGAGACGGAGAATGACTTGATTTTGGCGGAGGAGCTGGTAATGGTTTAAGATTTCTCCAAGCTTTTGAAGGAGGGATCGAGAAAGATAAGAGTGAGGGAGTGATGGCTGAGTCGAGAAAATAGAACCCTAATCTCGGCGGTGATGTGTGTAGGCGAAGATCATGATGTAGATGGAGGAAGGGATTGCGGAGACAAAAGGGAGAGGAGCGATCTAGGAAAAGGGACAGTAAAATGCGAGAGATGATGTTTTGAGGAGAAATGCACGAAGAATAACAAATTTGTTGAAGTGTTATTTTGTGCAAGTGGGAGATAGTAGCTATCAAGGCGCGGGTTTTTTTTTTTTTTTTGTTTTGTATTCATGAATCAGACAACACATATATGAAATTATGTTGTCTGATTATACATAGTTTAAATTTGAGCTGAGGAGCAAGGAGAGATAGTTTCAGCTTATGTGCAATCATAGTACTAGTTTTGGTGCAAGGGATAGGTATCTCTCATTTAGACAACACAAATAAAAAATTACGTTACATATATGTAACCTACATTTTGATCGAAGTTGGTTCATTTTGGGGGAATGAATGACATTTTGGATGCATTGAAATCTTGCCGGTATATATCTTCATTACTTAGACAACACAAAGTAAAAAACTGTTGTATGATATTTTGCAAGCTACACTCATACAACAGATATAACTATTCTGTTGTCCTTTGGAGCACCAATTTAGAGCTAAATTTGAGTTAGGCTAAGAGGGAAATGTGCTGCTATTTTTTTTTTCATTTACACAACGAACTATAACTGTTGTGCAATGATCTACTAGTTAAAAAGTTCAGAATTTTAACCACCTTATACAACGCAAGTTTTGTAAACGTGTTGTGTGATTCACTTTTCGTCATCACACAACACTTTTTTTTTTTTCGTTGTGCAAAAAGTGTTGTGTGTTTAAGTTATTGGTGTAGTGTTAAGCTTTCTGAGAAGTGGTGTTACAATTGGAGAATTCAAAAACAGAGGTATGAAAAATGTACAATTAGGCCGGAAGATATATGCCCCAGCATTCTACCAAAACCAGAAACAAAAACAAACAGCGAATCATAAATGGAAATAAGTAAACAGTATAGCAAGGATTATTTAATCATCAGTTTTCAAGTAGTCGAATTAAAAATACAAAGCAGAAAGAAGATAAGAACTTGCAATAGAGCACAAACTTCTATTCAGTATGGACAACCTGAGGAATCAGAGGAGAGCACAAGTATGCTAGTACTTTCATGAACGAGATGATAAACACACTCAGAACCTTAACAATATCTGTGTCAAGCCAAAGAAAAGTTAATTAGCAGGACATTCAAGACGCCCTACAACCCAAATATGGGCAACCAAACAAATATCGTGCTAATAAAAGAGAATTGAGTGGCAAGTTGGCTAATTAATCAACACAAGTCTCCCAGATCTGTTAATATCATTCATAATGTTTAACAAAGAGCTGTAGATATGGGCATCCCTAGAGCAAGGACACAGAATATAATCAGGACCATGAAAGATATATACAACTAAATGCAAATAGTATTATTACTAATACCCTCATCATGTCTCAATAGGTAATGCATTAGAACTTGTATCTAGGCTTTCAAGTTTCAAATCCAATAGCAAAAAGGAGAAAACAGGAAGCAGATTATTTAACTAGATCACACAGAGCTTTCAATTTCATTGAGTGAGACTACTAAAACATGACCATTATTCCCAATTTCATTTCATTTAGTCTTCATTACCCAAAATCCCTCATAATTAATCAAGCATATGACCAAGTCAAAATCGTTATCCAGCAAAATACTCAAACCTATTCCTTCCTTTCATTATTATCAATTCCCAGTTGCAAACCAAACCAATCAAAACAGGGTCAAAAAGTCAAGACCTCCATAAAAATTTGACAAAAACAAACAAATAATTCCACAATATAACCAAATTTCACATACATCGTCAATAAAGATTCTCACGCTAACACCATACCGCCAGATCCGTAATCACATCCAAAAATTAAATACCATAATAATGCAGAACGCTAGAAGAGAAAACACCGTTTGGATTCCCAGAAAATTTCCAAAATGCAGCAAAAGCAAAAATAGGTGGATCAAACTAATGAAAGGTGCAAGCTTAACTCCAATCACTACACCAATTTCGGAATCAGACAACACATATCAGACGACAGCAAACATTTTAACTGTCGTCTGATTAAATCAGACGACAGCAAGAAATATTATGTCGTCTGAGTTTTGGAATCAGACAACAGTTTTTTCTTAGCTCTTGTGCAATAGCATTTCAGACAATGGTTGATTTTTTTGATGTTGTCTGAATGAATTAATTCAGACAACAGTTATTATGTGATGTTGTCCAAGGTTCATTTATACAATGGTTGATTTTTGCTGTTGTCTGATTATTTTTAGTCACACAACTGTTATTAGGTGTCTGTTGTCTGATATCTTTTAAGTCAATGCCTGCTGAAAGATGTTGTCTGATTTGAGTGGTTCACACAATGCTTTTTAATTTGTCTGTTGTCACATGAGTTTCAGACAATGCACCTTATATTTGATGTCGTCTGAGTCTGAGTTTTATATTAGCTAGGGTTGATATATTGCTTTAACACTAGGACAAAAATCAAAAATTGAACTTTTTCCCTCCCCATTCGACCAAAACACCCGAGCTCCCGCTTCTCTCTCTCAAAATCACTTTTTCCCTCAGCCTCTATTCGAGATTTCGACTGACCCTGACCCTCAGCCTCTCTTCGACTCACTCCCTCTGTCCCTCAGTTTCAGTCGCCGCCGACCCACCGCAAAGTTCGACGGTTCGGCCTTATCTCTAAGCTAGCTCTAACCTCTCAGTCAGTCATCTCACTCCCTCAGCCTCTCAGTCTCAGTCTTCCTATTCGTAATTCGAACCGCTGAACCGCCGACCCACTGCTTTGCTTCGACCCACTGTAAGTAACCTTCTCTCTATACTTCATTGTTGGGTTGTTGGTCTCCGACCCATCGATCTCCAGTTAATAGATTTGATTATTTGAATGTTTTGATTGATTTGAATGTTTTGATTGATTGATTAAGACCAAGAGCCGCCTTCATCTCACAACTCTCAATCTCCCTCAGTCCCTCATCTGAAATTTCATGAACCCAGTAAGTCAAGTAACCAATTATTTCAATTTTCAACCCAATCTCAGTAACTAACTCTCTGTTTTTGATTAACTAGTCTTAAATCTTACTCTTGGAGAGTTGGAGTCTTGGGGATAGCGGAGGCCGGAACTGAGGAAGAAGAGCAGTCGGAGTAGACAGGAGGAAGGAGGTGAGAAACTGAGAACGTGCGGACTGTGAATCTGTGAGTCTTCATTTGAAAATTGAAATTGCTTTGTGGGTTGTGGCTTCTTTGGTTAATTGATTATATATTTATATGCAGCTAAGCAGCTTGATCAGTTTTTTTTTTAATTATAATTTATATGCTTGATTGCTTGGCTGCTTCGTTGAAAGACAGAGAGGGATGGAAATTGCTTTGTGGCCTTGTGGCTTGTTTGATTAATGAATAATGATTATATATTTATATGAGTTGTGTCTCTGTGTATCAGTGTATGAAAGACACAAATGGTCAAATGGAATTGGTCAATTGGATTGGATAATTATGTTTGGTCATGGAAATGTTTGGTCAATTGGATTGGATAAAAATATATATATTTCTGTTTGTAGTGCAATGCCATCAGGTTTTTCACCACAATACTCATCGGCGTACTTTTTGGTGTCATCTTCTGGAAGAAAGGAAACGTGTTGTAAGTTTAAGAACTTTAACTTACTAGAAACTCCATTTGTCAATTTCTTTTTTTGTGTTCTTTTAATATGCGACCGAGTTAGACCTCCATAAAATTGTTTTTGTTTTGAACAAAGTTGTAGAGGATCCCATTCCTTTTTCTGTAAATATTGTCTCCTAGAGTTCTCACACATATGATTTGTCAACAGAGGGAAACAACAAGATATTGTTAACCTTCTGGGAGCAACCTATTCTGCTGTTCTTTTCCTTGGAGAGGGAAATGCTTCTGCTGTGCAATCTGTGGTTGCGATTGAGAGTTATGGGTTCGCTCTTTCTTTTGCTTCCACAAATGTGAGTCTACTCTTACTATTTTGATTATGTTGTTTCTTTTTGAATGGTCAAATTTACTATGATGGGTTTTGTTTTAATTTTTTTTTCATTGATTTTTGGTGACTTGTAATGCCAGGTTTACATTGTTTATATGGGAGAAAGAAAGTATGGAAACCCCGAGCTGGCATCTCAGTCGCACCATGAGATTCTGTCATATGTATTTGGAAGGTTAGCTCTAATGCGTAATTATGGGTGCTTCCTCATTCTAACTCAACAACATTGAAATGGTCGAATTTGGTGAACCAGCTCCTATCCGTGTGCCCGTCATGTTCTGTTCCGTATTACTTCTACCCTCAGACTACATGTTCCTCGCCCCCTGCAGTTTATCTATTGAAGTTTCTTTGCTCTGACCGTAATGGATTATTGCATGGTAAGGGAAATATTTCCCACTTCCTCTTCAGGAATGAACAATATTTTTGTTCAGTTGTCTCCCTTTGGTCTAGTCTCATGTTTCCTCAACTCCTTTGTCTTAGATGTCACTGAAATTCTGTCTGATCTTGAGCTTTCGATTCAAAGGGTGAAAGTGACAACAACACCATATGACAGGGTCTTGGACCTGTTCTTCATAACAGATAACATGTGAGTTTTGCTTTGGTATTCGTAATTTTCTGTTTCTATATCTGAAAGTTTTCATAAATTCTGTATGATAATTTGCTTGTTTTCTCACATTTACATGGTTTCTAGATGGAAAATTGGCTAGACATCATAGGTTAGTCGCGTAGATACTTAGCTTGTCTATATGTAACAATATGGGACACGGTTTCTAATTTTACCCACTTTCCTCTTTCTCTCTGAGCTGATGTTAATTCCTAACTTGTAACTTTCCACTTTTCTCCACTGTCTAAATTTTTTCCTGACCAATTGCTAAAGGATAAAATATCATTATGCTCAGAGACCAGGAATATAACTGGGATCTAGTCAAAATTATTGTCTTTGATTTGGTATTCTTGGTAGTGTAATAAGTCAGTTAATGTAAAATTTTGATGCTATTGCATATAAAGATTCATATGGGCTAAATTCTCAATTCAGGGATCTTCTGCACACAAAGGAGCGGCAAGATAAGACATTGAAACAGTTGCAAGCCGTATTGGGTAAGTCGTGTACCAGTTGCGAACTTCAGTTGGTAGGTCCTGAGTATGATCCCCACCATGGCATTCCTTCTCTGTCTCCATTAGTAGCTGAAGAGCTATTTAGGTGTGAGCTGTTGGATAAAGAAATCCGTTCTCAAGCTCTTAGTCCTGATATGACGAAATTGAAGAACGCTAATGTAACAATAGGCAACTCATTGAGCCCAGCACATACATTACTTCAGATCCACTGTGCTGATCACAAGGGTCTCTTGTATGACATTATGAGAACTTTGAAAGACAGCAACATCAAGGTAAAGATTCTTATATCTTCTTTTTTCCGGACAACATCAGATCATATTTTAGTAACTAGGCTATTTTATTTGTTAGTTTGGTCAGCACGTGCCTGTCCTAGAATGGTAAAATTGCCAGCCACCTAATAAGATAAGTATGGTTAGCGGGTTTCCAAGGTCCTAGTTGACACAGGTTTCCCTAGATGGGAATGAGGTTGAATTCCCACCTCAACCCCAACAAGGGTGATAGAAGAGTTATATATGCATTTGAGTGTGTGTGGATAGAATGTGAGTTGGTTGGAACTTCTACTTTCTGGAAAATTAGGTTGCTCTGCGCGATAATTTGGTGTTGGGACCAAAATATTCACTTTTGTTTCATTTTGTTTTTGCATATTCCCTTGCAGCTCTGTCTTCCTTACACAAAGTATGCGTAAATTCTAAAGTGAAACAAAGTAAGAAACTATGGTGCTTGAAGCTATAGAATTTACTCTGATATTGTTTAATTTGCAGAAAGTTGGAAACCCAATCTATACCAAAGGGTCTTGTACGTAAATAATAATTAATATATCAAGCTCCTTTTGTACGCCTATATATCTCTCCATACTCATTGGCTAGTAGAATATGTTGTACTTTCAGCTATTGTTTAGTCCAATGTATAATTCTTAGTATATAGCCTATTCACTCATCTCTGCATTACTATATGCAGGTTCTTACCCTGTGAGAAACTCAATTGTAAGTCACCTATATTCATTAAGATTGATTTGCCTCCTACCAAGTGTACTGATGGCTCATGAATATATGGCACGATTGTGTAGTGTTTAATAGCTGTAGGTTTACATTTGTTGGTATGTTCTGTTCTACCATTGTTGGTCTGTGGCATTTCACATTTGTATGATTGGTCCGGTTATATACTGTGTTCTATATAGAAACAATGAACTATAGAGTAGTAAGAAGATTTAAAAGTGTAAATAAGAAGATTTAAATTCCATAAACTTATACTTTGCTAGTTGATGTTGTAAATAGGACTATCTTAGCAGGTAGAAAGGAGTAAATTCTTGTAAGAACTCTAATTTGCATTTGATTAATTGAACGCCTTTATCTCTAATATTTCTACAATCTCTTTACAACTTCTTAAGATATACAATACTAGTATATAATGTATTTACTCATCTCTACATTATTATATGCAGGTTCTTACTGAGGGTAAACAAAAGGATGTACTTAAAGCTGCTGGTGCATTGTTTTCACATATTTTTGAGGTTTAGGCAAGGTTAATGTGCATCACATTTATGGACAAGTATCGTGGGGGTTAATGATGGGATAGAATCACTTTGTTGGATATATGGATGAATGTATCGAATCTTTACCTAAATAAATGTCTTTTGGGTTGTCATTTGGATCCCATATATGCATAATGTAGGTCTTTTGAATGTCTCTCGGACCATTCTATTCCAGCTAAAAACTATGGTCCAATAATTGATCACCATAAAATGCCTAACAAAAACTGTTGTATGAGTCATCTAATTATAATACTTTAAGGACTAAAAGAACGAGAAAGCCATTGTCCAGCAAAACAACAAACAATGGTTTTTTTTAGAAATCTATAGTATCAATAATAGATAGACAATGGGATTTGCAAGTACATATTGTCTGATCAAGCCTTCAGACAACAGCAAGCATATAAGCCCCTGTTGTCTGGCACATCCTTCAGACAATAGTAAGTATATAAGTTGCTGTTGTTCTTCGTGGTATTCAGACAACAGACATGATAGTAGCTGCTGTTGTACTAAACTTTATCAGACAACAGCAAGTATATAAGCTGCTGTTGTTCTTCGTGGTATTCAGACAACAGACATGATAGTAGCTATTGTTGTACTAAAATTTATCAGACGACAGTTTTTTGGTATTGTCTGATTATGTATCAGACGGCATTGAGATAGACAACAGCAAAGACAATACTCAGACGACAGTGAAAAACTGTCGTCTGATTGAAAAATTAGTGTAGTGAATATATACCAATTCAGCCAATTTCAATTCTTTCTTCACCAATATATACCGAGCTTCCCCTCTCATACTATTCACTAGCTTCTCCAAACGTTCCAACTCCCCACATTCATTCCGGGGAACATATAGGAAAATAAAACGTGAACATTCAGAACTACGGCCAAATGGTTTCAGAGAACTATAAACGCAAAAAGATAACTCTCAATTGCTTAAACTAAGAAGCTCAAAAGACCCTTACCTCTCTCTGGTTTTGCTTTCGCTTTTCGTTTTGCTTCTCTTAGATTTCACTCTAGATTTGGGGACCAAATGGCTCTTCAGTTGTGCCCCATCTTCGATTCCGAGTTCGATCAGCATTCAATCTTTTCCATCAGGTGACCTGCAGTCGACAAAAAAAAAAACAGTAAAATTTAAGAAAGATCATGACAGATGTATCAAGTACGAGTCTGGACCAAACCTAAATCACATTGCTCAAGCATATACAGAACACCCATCAAAAATGCCTCTCTTCCCTCTGCTGGTAAAGCTTGTGTTTATACATAAGCCTCTGAAACCTTCACCAAAATTACCCAAACAAAAAATTACACCAATCGAAATCAATGCTTAAAAACCATAACCCTAAGTGAAGAACAAGCAATTCCAACTTACAGAGTCTGAGCATCGGTGGTGAGGCCGGAGAGGCAGAGGAAGAGCCTATCGCTGACTCTGTAAATCTTCGAATTAAGGGACACAGTCAAAGCATTTGGCCTTCTTCTCTCCTTCAGCACCGCCGAACTCATCACTACCGCTTCTTCTTCCTAGTCTCGACTAGTGTGAATCGGAATCAAAAGTCAGGAAATTTCGGAGCCGGCAACGTCGATTAAGGGTGCAACTGAGCCGTCATCATCGTAGCTGTGTTAGGTTAACCGACAAAGCTGGAAGCAGCGAACATGAGCTGGTTGATCTCCATTGGAGGCGGCGAAAGGTGGAGAGGGAGCTCGAGTTTGTCGTCGAAAGGATTCAGAGCGAGCTTCATCAATTAATTTCTTCGACTTTGTTGGGGTCTAGGTTTCTTTGGCTCTCTCAAAGCTTCAAATTCCGCTGAAGAAAGGAGGAGGAAGGATTGTGATGGTGAGGAGGAGGAGGAGCGAGTTTGGGGAGGAGGAGGTCGATCGGTTAAGAATGAAAATTAGGGTTTGAGCACGCTTTCTCTCGGGGTCGGGTCTAATTTTATTTTCGGAGTGTGAAAGTTTCGTTCCCTGCTCTTATCGAATCTTCTTGCTTGAGCGCAGCCGTCCTGATCTTATTGAATCTCTTGGATGCACCAGCCACCAACTCGTGAGATCTATTAGAGGTTTCGAAGACCCAACCTTCACATTCCTTGATGAGCTTCTTCTTCTCAGTAAGCAGAATCAGTATGAAGAACCCTAATCTCAAGTCGAGATAGCAGAGAGAGGAGAATTACACGCCTCTTCAAATTCAAAAATTGGAAATCGAAGAAAAGAGAGGTTAGGGTTTGCAACTCAAAGAACCGCAGAGAGGGGAGTGAAATTAGAGAGAGAAGATGGGTTTGATTCTTTTAAGAGAAGAAGACGGGTTCCGCTTTCAGAAGCTAGAAGAACATGGGTTTTACGGCTTTTCACAAAGACTAGCTAAGTAGGAGACGGTGTGGTAGACAGAGGTGCATTAAGTTTAGATTTTTACTTTGTATAATCAAGTCAGACAACACATAAATGAATTTTGGTTGTCTGATGGTCTATACTTGAAACTTAGAGACGACCTAACAAGTAAATCTCCCGCCTAGTGCGAATCACATACAAACTCACTTCTCCTGCTTAGGATTGCCATCTCGCATTCACACAACAAAAATAGGTCATTTCGTTGTATGAGCTTACATTCATGTACTAGCATTTCACCCAAAAATTGGTCTTTTTAGGGCTAATCACTCTCATTTTGGAGTACATTTGATTTTCTTCCAAACTTGCACAACGGAAACAAAAAATGTGTTGTATGTTATTTTGCAACTTACTCTCATACGACAGATACGACTATACTGTTGTACAAGGTCAGTCAAAATTTTGACCCACATTTGAGCAAGGTGAGGGGGGGAAAAATTTTTCATTCAGACAACAGACAAAACCTTAGAACTGTTGTACAATAATCTTGCACCTAAAAAAATTGATTTTTGACCTCCTTATACAACTAAATCTCATTAAACGTGTTGTGTGAAGCTGTTTTCGTCAACACACAACGGAAATTTTTTTTTCGTTGTCTAAAAAGTGTAGTGTGATGAGGATTTTGGCATAGTGTAACAACATATTCCTTCATCCATCTCATCTTCTTTGTCTCTCCATTTCCTCTCCATTTTCTCTAGTTCTTAGTTACATTCCTTCATCCATCTCATCTTCTTTGTCTCTCCATTTCCTCTCCATTTTCCTTAGTTCTTAGTTTCATTTCTTTTCCATTCTCTTAGTTCTTAGTTCTGCATCTTCAAGCAAAGAGAAGAAGAAGAAGAAGCTGTGAGCAATCCTAGCTGCCTTCATTCCACCTTGTGCCTTGATAGTGAAGCCTTGCTTTCAAGATTCAAGATCAACGTCTCAAGCTCTTCATCATTCACTCCATTCACGGTGTAATTCAATCTTTTTCCTTATAACCTCTTTTGGTTTTCTTTGTTTGGATTTGTAGAACTATGAATTATAGTTAATAAATAAAGTTTTCGAATTCCATAATTGTGATTCTAAGTTGCTTATGTGAGTTTGTTCGATTGAATTTGCTTGATAGAAAACTTTTATATGTTTATCTTATTTGGGTCGACACTTATAGGATTTGCATGTAATTGGTGCTAGATTTAGGTAAACGATTCACCTAATAGTTTTGTGAACCTAAATCACAAGTAATAAAGGCTTTGGACAAATGTCGAATTCAATTGAAGAGGATTGCAAATAGGTGAACTTATTCATACTAGGTTGTGCACTTAAGTTGATAACCTTTCTCTATGCTTCTTGCGTTGAACATGTTTTTATTAGCTAGCTTTCTAGACTTTGATTGCATGTTTAATAGGATTGATATAGGTGCTTTCACCTAGGTTAATTAGTAAAGGAAAGTAAAATATAGGAAATCATTTGCGTCAAATGTTTCACATGATCTACTTCTTTCTCATGACTTAGATGATCAATTATAGGATTTGAATTGAGTTTAATCATATGGAATTGGTTTTGATATTTGTTTCTTACATTTTATCCTTGTATATATGTTTTTACATTTTCTTTATTTCAATTAATTTTAATTCCGATTCTATTAATCATAAAACCCCTTATTTGTGTTTACTTGTATATATTTATATTCTTTATTTTATTTTTTGTAAATAATACTTTATTATTTTAATTCTTTATTTGTTTATACAATTGTATATATTTTTATTCTTTATTTTATTTTTGTAAATAATACTTTTCTTTATTTGCTTCACAATTATAGGTGTACCCTCAATCCCCGGATAGAACGATCCCTATTTACCATATACTAACGATGACATTTTACAGGGTTAAATTACGCGCTTACTTTGAGCGTGTCAATTTTTGGCGCCGTTGCCGGGGATTAACACTCATTTTAAGCATGTCAGTCCCCCAACAATGTCTCTTGGACATAACCACAATCCATAATATTCTCATGAAACGGATTTTGAGTATCAATGATCAATGGATCAAGTTGTGCCAAACTCGCTCTCTTCCTAGGGCGAGAATCCATCGAACCTATGGGTCTCCTATGCTCTCTACCGGAACCCATGGCCTATGACGCCATTATGCCACCTTGTGGCGTCACCATACCACCATCCATGGTAGTGGTGCCGTACCCATCTCCTCTGGGTGGCACCATGTCCTCCTGTGGGGACATCAATCCTTGCAGACATGTTTGCAGCGGGTATATGTGATCTCGTCACTTTTAGGGGATCAAGATGAGACATAGTGGGGACAGACCACGACAATTCCTGTTGTTCCTGTTGAACGTTGATGTTCTAATCTCCCCTTAACAACGGGAAGACTGTCTCATCAAAGTGACAATCCGCAAATCCAGCGAAAAAAGAGATCGCCTGTCAAGGGTTCTACATAGCGGACTTATAGTTGGAGACTCATGTCCAACACAAATATATATATATATATATATGCATTTGTTGCAATGACTTGTGTTGATGCGCTGTGGCGGCGCAATTGGCACATGAACCGCACACTCAAATATGCATAAGACGAAATTAGACTCGAACCCAATCACTAGCTGTAACGCAAATAAAAGTTGAGTGGCTACTATGAGTCGTAGACGAATTAGCATAGCTGCATGAGATATTGCATAACCCAAGAGGAAATATTGGTGCACATTACCAATGTCCGGGCTACCATCGTAGTCGTTTAATGGTGGCTTTTCCTCGAGACCAATTGGGTGTGTACATGGGAATATGATACTTGATATCAATACCCAATGATATGCAATAGTCATCGAAAAATTTCGATGTAAACTCTCTAGCATTTTCAAGTCTAATTGACTGAATGGGATGATCCGAGTAGTGAGCCCGTAGCCATATGATTTTCGCTAGGAGTTCATCTTAAGCAGCATTACGAGTAGACGATAGTGCGACACGTGACCAGCGTGTCCGCATATCAACCAACAGCATAAAACATCTAAGCAGTCTGCAAGTTGGTTGAGTCGATCCACAGAATCCCCTTGGATTCTTTGTAAGAATGAAATTATTTCTTTAGTGTCCTTTGCATAGGATGGTCGTGATCCTTAAAAAAGCAGGCTTTATAGAACTAAAGATTGGCCTTATAATCAACCAATGAAGGTTTTGGTTGAGCCACAATGTCACAATTTACTTTGAGAAGTAGAGAGAGGAGCCAAGTCTCCATACATGGCGTCAAAGCCATGATTTTGCCGCAGGGGGATCACGGCGCCAGCGGTGCAATGCTTTCTTTGAATCGACTCTTGATTCTTACTTCTCTTCATTCTGAAGAAGAGATGTCCGTGTGAATTTTTTAGTATCACGGATCATCATATCATGACCTGGGTGTCCCAAACGGTCGTGCCAAAGCCTATATGTGTCAAAATCCTATAAGTCGTCTCTCATGACGTGGTTGGATTCAATAACTCGAATAGTGGTTGCATACAACCCACCAGAGCGACACATAAGTTTCTCTAATACTCGTTTATGTTCGTAGTCATTAGAGGTGATGCAAAGGAACTCTTGTCCATTCTCACAATGTGTTTCCACATGAAAACCATTGGCTCTTATATTTTTCAAATAATAAAGTTCGAATTAAGGTATGTCCAGGACATTAAGTAAAAGAATCGACACTTTATTAATAGCTAACGATTACATCAAAGTTTCTTTAACCAAAGTCTAATCCAAGATGAAATCAAGCTTAGACAGATGGTAGTCACTCAATCCGTTCGATTACTCCAATCAAATATGACCAGGAAAGTAGGAAGAGATGTCGGTGGAGCGAGGCTCTCTTAAGTACCACTAATCTCAATTACTTTCCTAGACATCATACTTAATTAGGTGAGCCTAGAGAGAAAGAGTTAAGACAAAATGTCATTACTGCCATTACATAATTCTTGGAAATAAAAGACTATTCTAAATAAAAATCTGAGGCATTTTTTTCTTCATCGCCAGATTTAAAGTCTTCTTGAACTCGATGTCATGATCGCTATGAGGCTGCTACCTTCTTAGGTACATTGCAAACTCAGGTCCATTGATCAGATGTTCCATATCAGAAATAGACACCATGAAGAGGATTCTCCCTTGATTGAGGCGCATTGGCACAATGTGCATGGTCCCTAGGACCGAAGGCGTTGGAAAATTATGACCATGGCCAATGTTGGCTCTATGGTTTCCAACCCTTTGTCCCTCAAAGTCACGGCTCCTACGGTGGCGTGATTGGCACCTTTGGCGACTACCTTCATAAGCATTTCGATCATATGGATCATGACGTCTATGGCGACTTTCTCTAGCCATAGGACGATGCTTTGGATAGCTATCTCGAAGCCTATCAATTTTTCTTCTCACAAGCTCGTTGCCTTGCCTTTCAACAATTTCCATAGCTTCAATCAGCTGTTGAAAGCTTGTGATCCATCTTGCATTTATATGAGTCTGAAATAAATCACAGGACCTCATAGTATAGACAGGGAAGGTATTGAGGGTTTTCTCAATCAATTGTTCTTTTGTGATCGTCTTGCCACAGAAGCGCATCATTCTTGTGATGCGGAGAGCTTCCGAATAAAATTGTATGATTGTATCAAAGTCAGAGAAGCGAATATCATTCCATTCTGCTTCTAAATTCGGAGAGATGGAGTCACGAACGTTGCCATAACATTCCGAAAGCCCTTGCGATAGCTTTATAGCGCTATCCTCATTCATGAACTCAAAACTGAGGTCCCTATCCATGTGACGCATCGTTAGGGCAAGTACCCTAGAATTGTCGATCTCAGTTTGAGGGTCTGGAGCAGTTCCTTTATGACAAAGCTCTTGGATTGTATGCAATAAGTCACAGGCAATAAGGTGGAGCTCAACATCCTGAGCCCACATTAGGTATCTTTTGCCTCCATAATCCAATGGTACAAAATCAAGTATGTTCGAGTTTGACATCCTGAAAAAGGGTGAAACAAGAACGAATTAGTTTCGGAGCTAAACTTCCACGAAAACTAATAATAATAAGATTTTCGAGCTATGCTACCAAGAAATCAATTTCCAAGAATATTTGGATTAGACCGAAACATTGATGTGTAATATGGTCACAATTTGATGCTTGCGGACACTCTTAGTCCGAATATTATGAACACTCATAGTTCATTGATTACGAATGCCCTTAGTTCGAAATATTATGAACACTCTTAGTTCATTGATTACTAACGATCTTAGTTCGTTTAGCGTGAATCCCCACAATTCCGCTTATTAAATAAATGAACCCATGTTCCTATATTGCAAATCCTGCAGCAAATAAAGAAATTTAAAAGACAAGAAAGCAGGAACTTTAATCACAAAAACTTACTTGTTGAAATTCAGAACAGATTCATTTCTGAACAGCTCCTACTTCGAATGGTGTACAGGTCTCAAAACAACTCCAATAGGGCTGAAATTTTGAGGTCAGATAGAAGAGACAGAGACGAACAACTTTGATGAAGAAAATATTTTGATCAGAGATCGCGAACTAGAATTTTCGGGGCAAGAAAGCAGACTGATATGCACAGAAACAAGAGGAAAGGTGAGAGGAGGAGGATGCAACGGGCGTGCGGCGGTGATGCAGGGGCAGCAGGGGGCACGCGGGTGTGCAGGGACTGCAGGGGCAACCCACGGTATGGCTAGCTAGGGCTAGGAGCTTGCGGCAGTTGGTATTGGCCGAAACAGGAAAACTGGGCAAAAAGTCGTTTCTACCTGTTTTTCTGCAGGAGGATCAGTTGGTGTGATGGCCGGTTCAGGGACTTCTGGACCAGTTCTTGGTGTTCCTCTTCCAGTTCCTGAATCCTAGGATAGAGACGGTGCTGCTGACAAATTTTGGTGGCAATTGGGTGTCCGGAAGGTGGTGAACCGGTGGAGAGATCACAGCGGATGGTTTGGGACTTCCGGCGGCCGGTTCGGTAAGTTTCCGCCCAGTTTTGTTTGTGTTGCTGCCGGTTCCAGACTCCTTGGGTCGGGGGCTACTAGTTGGGAGGTGGAGGCAATTAGGGTTTGAGGGTTTCGACTTGTTTTAGGGTTTTGGTTGTTTGTTTCAGGGTTAGGGCTCGTGCTGATAACGTGTTTAAGGAAAATATGATTTGCAGAGAGAATTGATGGGAGAATTGTCGTAGTATTATTGATAATAGGAGCCTTATATATAGGGATTTACAGAATACACAAAAGGTAATATAATCCGAACATAATTAGGAAATCTAGAACCTTCTCCTATTACAACTCTAAGATTTGAAGAGGCACACATGATGTCGACTTCCTTCAACATTGGGAAAGTTTAAGGGGTGTACTTTTGGGTTTATTTAAAGATGATTATGAGGAAAATAAAGTGAAGCCCAGTTTTAACCTTTGGTCCATTTATTTTGATTGCCAGAATGTAAAAACCACTCCATTTCAGCATTCCTTACCTGTCAACGTGTTCAAAACTGGTTGTTTAATTCGGAGTCTGTATGTTTTGGTAAGGTTGCAAATGAAGCAAAGAAGACTCTGTGCTGTTTGGTGAGGTTGCAGAGAAAACCAAATCATCCGTTTGAGATTACAGAGTCCTAGTTGGAAGTTGAAGAAGAGTGAAAGTCACTACTAGAAAACAGGCCTATGGCCACAACCATTAATCTGTGGCTATTGAGTTTACTGAGGACAGATAGCTGTGGCTATTGGTCTTTAGCTACAAATATGGTGTCCGACACTATTTGTACAGACTCCATTTCAGATTTCTCACTCTGGGCCACCACTTAAACTGTCCGTGCCCAACTTGGCATCACCCCTTCAAAACCTTTACGCGCGCTGCTCTGAGTGCTCTCTGACATCTACAGTCAACTTGTCTATTTTACTATAATTTATTGCTTCAAATTTCCCACTGTTATCGATCACTTGTCCGTGGCAAATTTTTAATTTTTGCACAAAAAAAAAAACAAAAATTAGTTTAGTACATAGAGCTCGGCTTATGGCTTGGGCGCTCGGCTTAGTCCCATACTGGTATTTGAGTAATTCTGGTATTTGGATAATTACCATATATATTTCTCATTAGAGTATATTTATCAGCACCATACATTAGTAATATACATTCAAAACTATAAAAGCTATAAAATACAAGCAAACTATATGCACACGTCTCATTGGATCTGCTCGATCTCTGTCCTTCCCCAATATCATCCTAAACAAACAAACAACCCAAGAAAAAATTGAATAGAAAGCAAATCGATTACAATCAAAGACCTCTGCCACTCTGCTCAAAATCCTCACACACTAAAACAAATCGATTACAATTAAAACAAAGCTTCGGTGCTTATACCCACTACCACTACCCAATTGAATATCAGTCAAGATTCAACAAGGCATAACCCATGGCTTCAGTCACCCAATTGATTATTTGAACCCTAAAATACTCCTAAAATCCCAATAATCAAACAAAAAATTGATACTTACAAATATGCAATAGAAGATTCAAGCTGCAAACTCGTAGGAGCCATTGCTGCAAAATTCAGCTACCACATTAGCCAAAGCTCTAGAACTTTGACACCAGCAAACCTGAAAAAGAAACAAACCAAGTGGCTTCAGATCTATACTGATCTAAATTGATATCACAGTGAAAGAAGTAAAAAGAATATTACAAAAGGGGTATGAACCCATGCATTCTGATGTGCCTTATAACTTTCAAGTCTATATGATGTCTAGGCACACCTTTCCTTGAGATGATGTTCCAACTCAAGCATGTTGAGAAAGCCTTCAAAATTCCAATTCAAGGAGTGAGAAGAATTTAGGTCACTAGGTGAAAGATGTAGGATCCAGTATGCGATTTGTAGTAGAAACCTATCTTTCCACCTAACAATGTTATAATGCAGAACATATGAAAATCCAAAAAGAAAGTAGTTCAGACAAAAAATCGAAAACAGAGACTCGTTCTCGTAGCAGAACATTACCATGTAGGCTTTTGTGTCAACAGGATTAGGAAAAGCAAGTCCTTCCAATGTGGGTTGCGGATCATCTGTAATCCCGAGGACCTGAGAAACAACAGTTTGAATAATGTGTTATCATTGAGAAACAACTGATAATATGGCTCCTCTAACATGTAAATTTTATTGAGAAACAACTGATAATATGGCTCCTCTAACATGTAAATTTTATTGCACTATTTAGCTCCATACAAATTAAGGTATCATTATCCCTCACTCTAAAACATAAGATAACTGAAGGTGTACTAATGGATAATTTCAAAAGCTTATATACATGAAAAGAGTAAGAGACTATAATAATTACCCTGGTAAAATTTCATTCTATTCAAAATAGAAATGGTTATCTGGCAGTTTCATCTCTCTTTTTGATAAGTTGACATTCCATATCGCAAACTGAATTATTGAGGCAACAAGACGAAAAGGATCAGATTAGGTCACCATGCATCAAAGTATCAAAGACAAGTGACAAACCTCCATGGAATTTGAGACCAAGCCCTCTGCTTTAAATGCATATACAAAATCTATTTACAAAAGAAATTATCTTCAGAAAGGGGAAACATACACAGCAGTGGAGGTCTTTTGTTGCCCAAAACTACTCATTTGGGGTTTCCCACATCAAATGCAGCCCAGATAATTTTGAAATCTGCAGTACCCAGGAAATGAAACCTGGAACCAGTAAAAAGAAAACCCATCACATAAATAGAGTTTCTATTCCATGCATCAAAACTAGAATTTTCATTGTTTCGAGGCATGAAAGACAGGCAATTTAGGTATAATTCATAGAAAGCCAAAAGTTTTACAGATAATTTGAAAAAAAAAAAATTATATATATATCGCGAATCCGAAAACTAAAAAATATCCAGATCCAAATACTAAAAATCTATATCAACGGTTGAGAGATCTGACAAATAACGAACCTTAAGGAAATGAACCGGTCATTCATGACACGAAGACAGAAAGTCATGTTGGCTTCTGGCTAGGAAGTGCCCGGAGATCAGCGATCACCGACAGGCAGATTTAACCACAATCAATATGCCTGTGCAGATCAACGATCGATTTAGTGGTCGAGATTATGTTCATCTTCCTGCGCTGCATCTTTTGGTTGGTGAATTGTCACTCACCGTAGGACGGAGGCCGACGATGGCAGTGAGGGAGGAGAGGAAAAGGGGAGAAAGAGAGAGAAAACCCGATATTCAAAACTATTTATTATGTTGCAGTACGAAGTAACGAAACCAAGGGGTGAAAGTGAAACCAGTGGGCGACGGATTGATTATTTTTTATTTTAAAATTAATAAAAATTAAAGATCTCATTTTCAGTTCAGCTTGTGTGGACCGCGCGTGATTTATACTTATTTTGCGACGGAATATGAATTCAGCCATGGTTTTTTTATTCAACAATCCCTATTAAGGGGGACGGACGAAGTCAGTATGTGCTGCTAAACCCTATTTTTGGTGAACAACGACATATCTGCCACTGTACAATAGCAACCGTCCCTATTGAACTAATAAAGGCCACAGATGGGTTGTTGTAGCCAATGCTGCTGTGCCCTTAAGTCATATTTCTAGTAGTGAGTTAAGCGGGTAAGCTCCTGATTACAATTTAATTTCGTTTGAAGTTTTTTTTTTTTTTTTGGTTCAAAATTCCATGAAAATTCCCAAGTTGCTAAGAGCATCAAGTTTGATTTTTGATTATTGCAAATGCTAATAAGACGAATCAATTAATTAAGTTTTCAATTGCTGATTCGATGGATTAGAGAGTGAGGAGTGGGTTGAGTTTTCTATATCTTCTTGTCTTTGATGATTGCAATTTGAAAAATGATACCTTTCACATAAGAAATGAATGCACAGGCATGTGGTTTACTTTTCTTTTTTATCTTTGATAATTGCAAAGAGAAATAAATCGAAATTTGGAAAAGCCTGAAGAGAATTGTTGGCTAAAAACGGAGTAAATAACACTTCTAGAAAAGAAGCATTTAGGTTTCTGCAACTTATGGATCATCCCGTACATTGGGGTCATTGATATATCACGCAACAAATTTGAAGGGAAGATTCCTGAATTCGATGGGAACTTGAAAGGACTCTTCTTTCTTAATGTTTCCAACAACATTCTCACTGGTAACCATCCCAACTCCACGCCACCCTCAAGCATAGATGGAGTTGAATTTGATTGGAAATTTGCATTAGCGGGATTTGGAAGTGGGCTGTTTGTGGTAGTGGTACTTACAAACATCACCATCACTCAGAAGCATGAGTTGTTTCTTGAGATAGTTGGAATGTTGATCAGGCTAATCAAAAGTATCAAAAGGGAGAGGCCGTGATGCAGAAATTGATGAGCTACTATGAGGTTCTGGATTTGAGGTTCTTTCAGTTTTTTGTGTTTGTTTTGTTTTGTTATTGCTTTCTTTCTCCTTCAGCCTTTTTACCTATATGGTTTGTTGATGGTGTATCAGCAACAACAAGAGTGATTACAATAAAAGTTTCAGAGTATCGTATATATATGGTTTTGTTAATGCAAATGACAGTCTGAATGTTTCATGAATTCTATAGCATGTACTTATAGGGTAAGTTGTATGCACTGATTTAAAGCATAGGATAAATACCAATTTGTTAAGGTTTTATGATAACGATGATTATGATAAGCTGATGCATATAACAATTATAGCATATGTAAATGAAATGTTGAAGAAAGGTCTGCAAGTAGGTATATATGAATAATATAATTACAGAGCAGAGTTTTAGTGAAAGGAAAATGAAAATGAAATTTTCTAATGCCTCGAACTAAATCTACGAAATTTTTCAGCATATTAATGCAGCATTATGGCAATGGCAACTAGATTGTTATAGTAGCAGACCAACCTCTTCTAGTGATAGATCAACCCTCTCCGCTGTATCCCTACAATGATTAGAATAACTTATTCTAGAGTCTACCCAAGTAAGTAATCCAGTTCCCCTTTCCCAAAATGTCTCCTCTGTTTCAAATTCCATTGCAACCATTTTGTTTGAGTCTTAAGTTTCGGGTTGCATGAGCCATTCAAGGAGAATCAAGTGATTTGATTTGGATGTTTGACAGAAAAAATCCAAAAACAGTGACATGCAGAATGCGAATGAAGTCATTTTCTGCCTCAATGAAGATGAACTGGCAAGTTTCAATTCAGGAAATAAAACGGTGTGTAGCTGATACAATTTCATTGTGTAACGTTTTTGATACATTTGTTCTAAGGTTGTGCATTTGCTATCGCATGTACTTTTCTGTCTGTTTCTTTCTTTTCTTCTTCTTCTTTTTGTTTCCTTCTTTTTTTTCTTACCTTGATCTGTGTTTTATCTGTGTACTTTATGGATTAGTAATGGAGTGTCTAAGAATTACGAGACCATAGTGGTTGCATTAGTTATGAAAATTAAGGCTTCATGTAGTTCTAATCCCAAGCATTAGGAGACCACAGTGATTGCATTGGTTTGTGCAGGTGTAATAAGACATAATCCTTCCTTGTTGTGCTTAAGTTCCATACTTTTAAGGTCCTTTTGTATAAAATCTGATATCCAAGAACTAATTAATGACCTCAGAGGTTGTGGCCCTTCTCTATTCTTTCATGGACACATACTCAATTAGCAAACATCTACTCTTTGTAAGTAGATAACCCTGAGGACCAGAAACTTTTGCACCTTCATTGATGGAATATAATCCTTTGTCTTCCATATTAGTAAATTGATGAGTTTTGGTAACAACATGTAGCTAGAGTACCGGTGAGGCACTCCTTAGCCTTAGACCAGGGATTCATGCTTTGGGACAGCTGGCTAGCTAATGTATCCTCTCTTTGTTATCTATACTTCACATGCAGCATCCCATTAAGCAAAATTTTCATCTCGGTTACTGGCCATGAGTAGTTTACTCCTTGGTGGAATATTTCTTTGCCTTGAAGGAGAAACATCTGTTGAAGGCCTCGATTTTGGAGGGCTAGACTGAATTTAGTCCTTTTGTTAATTGACTTTAATTAACTTGAATGAATGTGCAGAGGTAGATTCCTTTCTGGAGGAGCAAATGTTGCCCAACTCTCTCACTACTCTCAATATCTACTGAATGAATCTCAAGACCACGGAAAGGCACCAGAATTGCCATGCGCTGCAGTGCTTGCCAGATAGTGGACTGCCGACATCTCTTTCTTGTCTAAATATCCATGGATGTCCTTTGCTTAAGAAACGGTACCAAATAGAGACGGGTGAAGATTGGCCCAAGATTGCTCATATCCCCCTCAAACAGATCAATTGGCAGAAGATATGACTTGCCATATCTCAAGGGGTCACATATTCTGCGTGTAAGATCCTATTGCTTGAACTCATCGTTGATTCCACAATTCTAGGAATGACCACATCCCAATCTCTGGTCTCAAAAATGTTTGATTAACTCAACTCAACTAACTAGCATAACTCAGTATCAACTTTAACAGTAACCTATGCATTATAATCTGTTTCAATATTGTAACAGAGAATTTGGGCCTGTATTGATTTTCCTAAAAAATGTTTGAGCTCAAGTCCACAGCAGGGAGTCTTCAATTTTTCCATTGAAAGATTATAATCTGTAGACACAATGTGGAACTACATATAGTAAATTGAGAAAATGAAAATAGAGATACAGTGTACACAATCGTTAATATCTTTATTAATCTCGAGTCTACTTCAACTTTCGGATTCTCTTGCTTCAGGGTCATGCTACTACTTATGTTTGTATGCTTCTGTTGCCAGTGTGTCCCTAGATGTTACAAGTTTACAACTATTTGCAGTGCTGCCACACTATAGGCGTTAACTTTTGTATATGTTCTGGAATTGAAGGATTAATGATCTTTTTAAAGGTCGGGGCTTTGGGCGTGCATTTTGGAAAGATGGCTAATGTATCCTGTTTTTTTTTTCTGTGTTTTACATGCAGCATCTCATAATGCTTGTAGCTATTGGACCCTCATCTCAGTAACCAGTTATGAGACCTGTCAAAGGTGAAAACAATTCCCACAATAATCGGTTCTTGCCAAAAAAAAAAAAAAAAGGACACTTTGTTGCAAACAATTGGCAGATTGTGAAGGTCTCCGAGGACTCGCATCTCTTAAAAAATTTTCACTTGACTTTGGCATTGATGATGTGAAGAATTGCTAGATTCATTTCCAGAAAAGGGGCAATTACCCAGTACTGTCACTTATCTCTGGATCTACTGTCTTAATCTTATGACAACGGATATCGTCAAGTGGTTTGGACATCTCAACTCACTTGAAACCTTGAAGATTATGTATTACTCTGAGTTCAATTTCTTACCACCTCGCCTCTTTCTGTACACATCATTAGTGTGTGTGCTTTGCTTAAAAATAACAGCAATTATGAGAGGAAGGGGAAGATTGTTCCAAGATTGCTGACATCCATAGCATACTATCAATGTGGAAAATATATGATGCCTTGAGGGGTCCCGGCCATTTCCATTAATCATAATCTTCCAAAATTATGTCAGCTATTTCTTCTTCAATATAAATCTACTGCCTTTTCATTGTAGTCCTTTATAAAACTATATAACGATGGAAGCCTATAAATTGTCAGCCAGACTCCATGATCAGGAGACGTAAACATTCAATAATGATACTAGAATCCTCATAACCTATTTAATTCACCTATGCACATAATATCGGGATGTAGTCGTATGTAGAATGATAAGAGCTGCCTTACTGACTGGTAAGATCCTTTCCGTTCCAAATTAGTCTATCGATAAGTTCTGTTAAATGCATGTTGTTAGAGTGCTGATTAATTCATAGATTTTTTTTTTGGGGCCGTGACCACTTACCCGATTTTAGGCTAAAAATTGCCCACTTACTCCACTAAGAGTTTTTTAACCCCATTTACCCAATCTAACATCCATTGACAATATTACCCTCATTTTAATTAATAAATTAAATTTATCTCTCTCTCTCATACTCTCTCTCTCACCGGGATCTCTCTCGCTCTCCCCCTCCCCCAACTCGATCTCCAGCAGCTCTTTGCGATCCAAATACTCTCCATCTATCTGTTTATCTAGAATCGACGATCATGGCGGTGGGTTTGAGCTCCATGGCCGAGATTGCAGACCGGAGAGATGATCGGGCATCGAACATGATGGCCGAGAGGTGCGTGAACACTGAACCGGCGGCGTTGGAGTCGTGGCCGGAGGGTGCTGGGAGCTCAACTATGTCGTTGAGCTTCTGGGTCTTGGCCGATCGGATGAGTTGGGATTGTGCAGGAGAGGTGTTGGATGAAACGACGACGACGAGTGTGGCGTACGTGCGTCTGTATTGGCCTGCATGTCTTTCTAATAACAGATTAAAAAATTGGCAACAGATCAGTACGTGTGAGTAGTTCAAACCTTCCAGAATGCCTGAAAAATCCTAGGCGGGTTGTAAAGAAATGCAACTGCAAGCCTCTAGGTGGGTTGTAAGGAAATAGTTGGGTTTTTTTTTTTTTTTGTACATTGTGAACCCCGGGAATGAGGAAGGAATTGCAATGTAACTGTGGGGTTTGTTTGATGGTCTACTGGGGGGTAGTAGACACATTATTGGCCCCCAGTAGACTTTGATATGAGGGACAGGGATCACTATAGTGTGGTATTTTGATAAGTTACCTGTTGTTTTCTGCGTATTAAAGTCAAATTATTTGTGAATCCTACAAAAAGGTGCATTTTTGGTGGTCTATTGGGAGGCAGTAGAAACATTGGACTTTGTATTGGGGGGCAATAATATGATTACTGGGAGGCAGTAATATGATTACAAATTGATCAATTGTTCATGTAGTGTATTCATTTTGGTTTTGGGAGTTCATACAATTCACTGGATGACAATAATATGATTTTTGGGAGGCAATAATATGATTACTGGGGGGCAGTAATATGATTACTGGGGGGCAATAATAGCCGGATTCCGGTCACCGGTCGCCGGAACCCGGTCACCGTTCGCCAGAGTCCGGTCACCGGTCGCCGGTCGCCGGAGACCGCGCCGGCCACTTGTCACCGGAGCACAGCAAGGTGGAGGATGACTTCTCTCTCTAAGTGAGAAAGAAGGAGAGGGCAAAAAAGTCTCAAAAAAAAAGGAAAAAGAATTAATTGGGTAAATGGGAAATAATCCCTTAGAGTGTTTTGGGTAAATGGGGTTAAAAAACAGTTGGTGGAGCAAGTGGGCAATTTTTAGCCTAAAATTGGGTAAATGATCATTTTCCCTTTTTTTTTCCTTAAAAGAAACAGCATTCTACGTCCAATTGGTCTTTTACCCTTAGGCCTGGAAATTTTATAGTCTGGAAAGCTGGGTAATACTGCATCAGTAAAGGAAATTTTTACCTCTTGGACCCCTCATCTCAGTAACCAGCTATGGGTGTTAACTTCCTTGGTGGGATTTATATGCCTTGGAGAAGTGCTAACTGATGAAAGCTTCAACTTCTAGGGGGCTAGACTTGGAAAGAGCAGAAAGGAAGTTCCCAGGTTGTAGTGATCACTAGTGATTGAGAGTTCCATAGATAATAGCTAGGCTACTTGACTCTGATGATTGGCTACATACGAACATACCCATGTCACTTTCTTTTTTCTTGCATAACAACTGAGATGGTCTTAGAACTCATGCTTTTCTGAAAACTCTTACTACTTTTCAATGCTATCCATATAATGAGTCTCTATGTGTGTAGAGAGTTCACTGAGGGGAGCACTAGCTAAGCAAGGTCTAATGGCTGATCAACTGGAAAACATCTTGAATTTAGATATTTCAACAGATATTTTGATGTTTTTTTTTTTGGCTTTAAAGATACAAGAAGACAACCAGGCACAGAAGCCCAGAAAGAAACCAGAGAACAGCAGAAGCAAAGAAAAACAGAAGCTCGACTCAAGGAGGAGGCCCTTGAGCATCAAAGAGAAGTATGCGCATTAGGGAGGGAGGAGGATTGGAAACCCAGTCCTCGGTGCACACCCTGCGAGATGCCAACGCCGCCACGAGATCTGCAGCTTGATTAGCATATCTACTGGTCCAGAGCCAGTTTACTCGATCAAATTGCCCAGCCGGGACCCGGATCTTTGCCGCAATCCGCGAAGCAGACCAATCGATCGACGAGAGAGGGTTTAACAAGGTTGAAATCAGCACCAATGAGTCAGATTCCAACTGAAAAGAAGAGAGGGAGAAAGAAGAGGCCAGAGAAAGACCAAGCTCAATAGCCATGGCTTCTGCTGCCAGAGAGGAAGAGACATGAGTTGACTTCGCAAAGCCACCAAGGACGGACCCATTGGAGTCACGAATTAGGGAAGCTAGACCACACTCTGAGGACCTCTCATCCCAAGCCGCATCGGTATTGATCTTCAGAAGACCAGGGGAGGGGGGTTTCCAGAATGCCGATTCCGTCACCCCTGTAATGGGCGTCCTGATTTTGCCGGAGAGGCCTTGAGGGATCATGAGATATTCTGAAGCTGCCGAGTGAGCACGGGAAGCAGTGTGGACTAAATCCGGAATGTCATTATTAAACACACTGTTGCACCTCTGCTTCCAAATGAACCATAGTAAGAACAAAGCATGGGTTTGAAAGATCCGGTTGGATGAAGAAGATGTATGTTCCAGTCTAAAGACAGCCATAATCCATCTATCAAGCGATGTGATGGATTGGGGATTAACCTTGTAAGACAGAGGGTGGCAGAACCTTGTTCTCATTGCCCAAGGGCATAGGAATAAAACATGTTCAATTGTTTCAGAATGAGCCTCACAGAGGGTGCAGATAGGGGATGAAGCAAGATGCCTTTGGAATCTATTGTGGTTAGTTGCTAGAGCACCAGAGAGAGCACGCCACATGAAGTGTTTGATGCGAGGAGTTGCCTTGACTTTCCACAGCCAAGTCCAAATACTAGTGTGGATGGAGTGCGATAGATGAGGGTGTCCTGCAGGATTGGGAGAAGCTGTCATGACTTTAGATTCATACCCAGACCGTACCGAGTAGATACCAGAAGAATTTGCCGACCATAGTAAAGAATCAAATTCCTCCGGATTGCCGAATGAGGTAGCTCTTATAGTATTAATGGTTTCCATTGAGAGGAGAGGGATGACAGAGTCCAAGTTCCACTCATGGTTGGTTGTATCAATAAAATTACTGACATGGATGACCGGAGAATTAAGGGGCATTTGATTTTGCAAATTGAAGGAAGGAAGGCGCGAGATCCAGTTGTCCCTCCAAAAGTCAATTGCGTTGCCAGAACCTACCTGCCAAATTCACCCAGTAGAGAGAATATGTCGTCCTTCCAAGATACTGGACCATGCCCAAGATGGAGAAGAACCCCGGGATGCTTCGAAGAAGGAGCACCGAGGGAAATAGCGGTTTTTCAGAACACGAACCCAAAGAGCATTAGGATTAGACAAAATCCTCCGACCCTACTTAGCCAGAAGAGCTAAATTGAAAGTCTCAACACTTCGAAAACCCATTCCCCCATCAGATTTTGGCAAGGCAAGAGAAGCCCACTTCTTCCAATGAATGCCCGTAGTAGTGTTGTCTCCCCACCAAAAGTTTGCAAGAGCCGAGTTGATTTGGTTGCAGAGAGAAGAGGGGAATTTAAAAACTGACATCGGATAGGCAGGAATTGCCATTGCCACAGCCTTGATCATGATTTCTTTCCCGGCTTGGGAGAGAGTGGAAATGTTCCACCCTGAGATTTTCTTTTCAATATTCTCCTTGACATAGGCTAAAGCCGATACCTTGGAGCGTCCCCAGATGGTAGGAAGACCAAGATATAAACCAGGGTTAAGAACCGAACTCATGCCCAACACCAAACTAATGAGGTTGACAACTTGAGGAGATGTGTTGGGGCTGAAAAGAGTGAGGACTTATGAGTATTGATGGATTGTCCCGAAGCGCTGCAATAATGATGCAATGTGTCCGATAAGACTTCACAATTGGACAGGGTAGCTTTGAGGAAGAAGATTGAGTCATCTGCAAAGAAAAAATGGCTGACCAAAGGACCATCAGAGCTAATCTTGACTGGATCAAGTAAGTTTGCAGCGCAAATCTTTCGGATCATCGTTGAAAGAACATCATTTATGAAAAGGAAAAGGAAAGGGGAAAGTGGGTCTCCCTGCCTTAAACCACGGGATGGCTTAAATTTGCGACTAGGGGCTCCATTAACAAGAATAGCCATAGTCACAGATGTAACACAAGACATAACCAATCTTACCCAAAGATGATGGAAACCCATTTTGAGAAGGACCAATTCCAAGAACTTCCAATCCACACGATCATATGCTTTATTCATGTCAAGTTTGATTGCAAATTCACCGTCAGATCCTACCTTAAGTAACTTGAAGTGATGAAAAAGTTCATGGGCCACAAGAATGTTGTCCTGAATCTAGCGCCCAGAGACGAAAGCCAACTGATTTTCAGAAATAAGGGAAGGCATAAAAGGTTTGAGTCTGGTAGATATGATCTTTGTCAAGATTTTATATGCAAAGTTGCAGAGAGCAATGGGACGAAAATGGGTAGCTAGCTGGGGAACTTCCACCTTAGGAATTAAAGCAATATAGGTGGCATTAAATTGATTCAAAATGGAGGCAGAGGCAAAAGATTGAGCTGTTGCTTCATGGACCACTTTCTTAACAATTTCCCAATATGATTGGTAGAAAGTACCTGGAAAGCCGTCCGGTCCAGGAGAATTAAGCCCTCTCAATTCGAAAACTGCAGCTCTTACTTCCTCAATGGTGATTTCTGCCAGCAGGGCCAAATTCATATCCATGGTTACCACCGGATCAACAAAATCAAGAACGGTTTGCATGTGGGTAGTTGGAGAAGCATCATACATATCCCGAAAAAAGTGGTTTAGGTGGGCAACAATATCTCTCTCATTTATTAACCAAGTACCCTCATCATTCTTAAGTCTAAGAATCTTGTTTCTCCGACGATGCATGATTGTTGTCTGATGGAAGTACCGAGTGTTAAGGTCACCATGGGCTAGCCACGAAACCCTTGACCTTTGTTTCCAATACATTTCCTCAAGAGCCCAATGAGTAGCAATATCATCAGAGACAGACTTGATTTATTGGTGAGCATCAGGCAGGTCAGAGTCTAGGAGAGACTGAATTCGAGCTTGTCCATCAACTTCTAGTTTGCCAAAATTCGGGAAAGTGTCCTTTGCCCAAAGAGAGAGGGCATATTGGCACTTACGAAGGTTTGTAACCCAAGAAGAAGAATGATCAAGAGAGGAAGAAGTATGCCATTTGGAGTGTATTATCGGTTGACAAGTAGGATGAGTGGTCCAGAGATGTTCAAAGCAGAAAATTGGTGGAGACTTCAACTCCTTTGGATTAGTAACAAGCATGATTGGTCTATGGTCTGATCCAAGTAAAGGAAGGTGAGTCTGTGGCTGGTGTGCAATCCACTCATTATTGGCAAAGGCACGGTCCAGACGTTCTTTGATTACCACCTTACCATGTTGATAGGAGAACCAAGTGAAGTCTGGCCCTTGGAAAAGAAGATCTGAGAGTTGGGCATGATTGATGAAATCTTTGAACAGGTTAATCCGCCAAGGTGACTGAGGGAGGCCTCCCTATTTTTCATGTAGCCATAGAATTTCATTGAAATCACCCAAGCACAACCAAGGGAGAGCATGAGGGGAGAAAGTTGTGTACAAAGAACGCCAAAAGCCTGTTTTTTTATTCACATGGGGGTTCCCGTACAACCAAGAAACATTGCAGTGAAAATTTTCTGAAATGAAAAACACACTAGTATTTACATAATTAACCGAGCCGATAATACTGGAGACGTGGACAGAGTTGTCCCAAAATAGAGCAAGACCACGGCCACCATTATTTGTTGGATTGACAACATGCAAGTGGTCAAACCGCAGTTGTTTCAGCCAATACTTTAGCACTGGTTCTTGCTATCTAGTCTCCATAAGAAAAAGCATAGAGGGGCTATGACGTTTAACCAAACGTCGGAGTGTCTTTCCTGTCAGGTCCGCCCCTAGGCCCTGACAATTGCATGATAGAAGCCTCATGTTGGGCCCGTGGCTACATCGGGCCAGCCACCGATGCCCTGATCCTTATGAGGATCATGATCAGTTGGGGAAGTTGGTGCGGCTGTGGTTGCAGATTCCGGCTCCAACAGAGGGGGGTGATGCATGATATTGTCAAACAAGAGTTCTGAAGGAATATGTTGCTGATCTCGTGCTTGTATCAGAGGGAGACCTTCAAGATCAGTTATTGGAGATAGAGGATTGTGACTCATGGACAGATAGCTTGACACATTAAGGTCCAGAGGAGGGGTGCTGGATTGAGAGTTCTCTGCTAGAATGAGTTGAACCGCAAATAATCCCTCAGTTGTTGCAAGGGTCTCTCTCAGAAAAGCATCTCTCTGAACTTGAGAAGTGGGAGTAGCAGGAATTTCGGAGACAACACTCAGATCTTGAGGTGAGGGAGCATCAGAGGAAACCGACTGAAGACCCTCGCGACCACGACCGCGGGTGCCCCGAATCTTGCCTCGAGCTCGAGTCATCCAGGTTTTGCTAGATCCTCAGGTTCTCCTCCCCGACAAAGGAGGTCCATCGTTATCCAAATTGGGAAGATAAGGATCAGAAGATGGAGCCAAAGATAAGGCCATATCAAAAGAAGAAACTGATCTGAACTTTGATCTTTTGCATTTTGGGTCAGTTTCAATAGTGGTGTCATCAGCTAGACGTTTGAGGCGGAGCTGATCCATGAAGGAGACTATTCCTAAAATGGCCTCATTTGGTGGTGATGCAGGGGGAAGTGAAGTGGGAAGTGTAACTGGGTTTGGTTTAATGTTTGCAGCCACTAAAGCCTCTAGAGAATCATTGGTGGGAGGATGAAGGTATGCTTGGGAATTAGTGAGGTGAGGTTCAAAAAGGTCGTGGAGAGGATATTAAGGACCTGATTGAGTGGGTAGCTGAATGGGTAAAGAGTTGATGGCGGAGGAAGTGGGACAAACTCATTGATTGAGTTGTCAAAGATGAACTGAGTATTACCCAAACTTATTTCACCAGATAGGCCCAAAGAAGGGAAACGATTTGGGTCCGGTCCAATAAACAAACTTCTGCTATCCTCATTGATAGCTGCAATGACCAACTCATCATCCTGAACCATTTTGGCCTTACCTTTTTCCTTGGGTCCGGCAGAGGATGAGGCCACACACACAGTAGGGTGTGGACGGGAGAAGGTGGGCTCCCTGACCGGGGACGGAGATTTATCCGAGATCACCAGAGAAGCTCGTTTTGTGGGCTGTTGCTAAAAATTGGTTGACTCGGAGCTTGAAGCAGGGGTTAGGATAACATGTAAGCGGCCGGGCATTGATGGCTATTTTGTCGGGCACGGAAGCATTGGCTTTGGAAACGATCCCATCCCCTATCCCCAGCAGATTGAGGACCCGACGACAGACGTCTAGCAGTGGGGGTTATCATCCAAACTCCCAAACGATAAGCTCTTGGGGATCGAGGTTGATTGCAAAAGCGTTCACTATGACTGAGGTGGCCACAGTTGTAGCAAAAAAGAGATATTCTTTCGTATCTAAACTCCACCCAAATAGGGGTGTTGGATCCACAGCTAATCCACACTCCTGGGACAAGGGAATTTTGAGTGTTAATATTGACCCGGACCCGAACGAAGCCCCTCCAGCCAATGATAGTGTTAGGGTCTTCGACATTTAGGACCGTACCAGCGACTGCCCCCAGAAGTTCAGCATTGGCATAGGTCATCTGCCCCCTTGGAAGACCATGAGCTTGAATCCAAATAGCCAAAAGGTGGGCAGGAACATCCTCCAGTCTGGCCTCAAGAGGCCAGGTGTTGATACAGATGGTGTGGCCCATGACCGACCAGGGTCCTCTTTTCAGGATTTACAGACCAGTTTCCCATTCCAATGGAGTGATGGTGAAAGTGCGAAGGTCCCAGATAGTTTCAATATAAACCTCACCAAACTCAGCCCAAGCTCGAGAAAGAATCCGGATCACTGCTGCTACATTGAGGAATTTGTCTGCTAAAAGGAAGCCAAGTAGCGTGAGGGGTTGGTCAGCATGGGGGTCGGGTTGATTAAGGTCAAGTACCTGATCAGCTTGGTTTGGATTATCCGGGTTTAGATTGACATTTTGGTTGGGTTCCATAGAGGAAGCCGCGGTCTGGGTATTGTTGAAAGGGGATAGATAGAAGAGGTATTGAGGGGAAGTGTATTGACTGAAACGATGCAATGGAGTTTTTGTGCTTGAAGAGGTTGCACGGGAAGTAGCATATAAATAGGGAAAGTGGTGGATGGAGGTCATTGGGTGAGGAATGGGAGAAGCTAAGTGGAAGAATTTGCAGATGCTGGGTATCTAGGTAGAGAGAGATACCTAAGTAAAGGCAATTGCAGAGTAAAGGCGTAAGATTAAATCGTTCTTGTTGCAGGGGACAGATTGGATGTTTTGAACTCCAGAAGTATGCAAACAGGGGATTTGCAGAGGAATGAATAGCTTATTGGAGAAAAAATCGGGGGGATTGGCATGAATAGGCTGGGTGTGAGTAAAGATGGTGCGGCGGAGCAGTATGAATGGACATAAAGGCTGCTTGCATTGAAGCAGTAGATCTGGTAGAGATCTGGGAAGTACTGCGTAGGTACTGCGGAGTAAAGTCGGATAGAAGAGAGCTGGAAAGAACTCTAGATCAACAGGATTAATGGCTGGGGTTAGACCAGTGGTGGATTTGAATGATAAGACATGTAGGTTGGTCGGAGTTGTTGCGACTAAGCAGAGGATCGGAAAGCTGGTTCCGGGATCTCCACTACTGGTAATGGGGGAGGTTCTCTATTCTAGTGAGAGGAGCTGTAAAGTTAGACAAAACCCACTTTGGTTTGGTGTGCTTAGATATTTTGATGTTTGAATGACTTTATTTAAGATCTATTGGTTTAGTATCGTGTAAATTGGCCAGTGTCCGCTCTTTCTTTCAAGTATGCAGTTATTTTGCTAATCCTTCCTAATCTTTAGTTGCAGAAAGACAATGTTGGTACTAAAATGAAATTCTTGCTGCCATATATTGAAGTCATTTTGCCGTGCAATGCTTCCAACCTGCAATTAAAGATGCTTTACTGCCTATATATTGAAGTCATTTTGTCATGCAATGCTTCCAACCTGCAACCACTACAAGAAAAAAACATGTTTAACAACTTGCAATTCACGTTGTCAATCACTTTTGACAACGTTTGGCTCATGTTGTAGATGCCAGAGTCATTAAAAGTCCATAAGTCCTTAACATCGCGCTTTGCACGTTGTCAAAAAGAGGCGAAGCACGTTGTTGTAATTATTCAAGAATGAGCTCTGCACATTGTCATAAATTTTCGACAACATTTCAAGTGCATGTTGTAAGTTTTAACAACACTCTCAGCATGTTGTCTTTAGTTTTCGACAGCATACATGGTATATTGCCATATTACTGAATACATTTTTATAATGTTTCAATATATATTATTGCACCCAATTTGCTGGGTTCTTTCCTTTACCTTTCTCGATAACTCTGTAAACATTCACCATTACTTAAGCACATTCCCATGCCAATATTAGTAGACTAACCATGTAAAAGAAAAATATACATTTCATTAAGAGTACCATATTGTCTAATAGATATATTCCTTACAAAAAATGCAAGACAAAGTACTGAATCCTTTGTAGATCATTGGTAATTGACAAAACAAGCATTGTTGTGACTACAAATATCATAAATTAAGAGGAAGTTCAATGGATCCTATCGGATTCTAATGCTTTGTGCAGTTTTTCCAGTAACTTCAAGAATCCTAGCAACTGGTTTGGCCAACGAAACCTGTAATATCTAAAGCTATGCCTGCGCGATAGATACTGAAAACATGAAAGCATTGTCCAACGGTCAGGAAACTAACACCAATCATCTGTGTGTTTTAGGTTATTAAATCGATTAACCTGTGGAGTGACATTTAAAAGGAAACAAAGATGATTAGTTTATTATTATTGTATCCCAGCAATAAATTACCTTAGAGCACAATAGGAAGACCATGTTGCAACAGATTCTCCTGCAGCAAGAATCCCCTTTCTAAGCATCCATGGATTCCTGGAAAAGCTATGCAAATGAAAACCTAAAAGTTAATGTAACCAAAATGTATGGAGTACAGAGCAACATCTGCCAGGCAACTTCTAGCCTTCTACTCAAAACCATTATGTGCATTACTCTAGTGAAATACATGACCAAAACAATATCTTTGAACCTGTGTTCTTTACTCAACATTTATAGTTTTACCCGACTATCCAATTACCAATAATGGAGTAACGATAGCAGCTAACTGCTTGACTACTTGCAGCTTTCTATCAAAAACATTCTGCTAGACAATACCTTTGATTGCCTTTACCATTTCCAACAGATCAAAAGCCTGAACATGATCACATAAAAGAAGGGCATAAATTCAAAGCACTGTATAGTAATAATTAAGTTGAAGATTACTTTAAGGCAACAAACCAACCTTAGAGATAGAAGTAAACCAGGCCTGCAAATAAGAAAATAAGTAAGCCCCTTGCAGATCCATGTCGGCGTACCACATTTTGCATCATCTGCATATACACAACCACATTAACATCAATCTGATCAATCATTATGCAAATTACACAAACCAAAACATCAAACGTTGCCACAAATACCTGATACACCATCCATTAGACCATCACTCTCAGAGGATGATTCCCAATACAGCTAAAATTAAAGTATTTCAAATTCACTCTCAAAACCACTTTTATCTAATTCTCATGAACATTCATTATACTGTCCACAGTTGTACACAGTAAGACTGCAATGTCTCATACTCACATCCTTCAATCGAATTTTTATATCAATTTCACTATTTAGCATGAATCATCTTTATTTTCAATGCATACCTAGTGTTCGACAATATGCCAATTCAGGAGGAACAAGCAAACATGAAGAAGCAAATGAATAACAGTGTTTTGCAGCTGCGAGGCTAAAAGCTGAGTTCTTCAAACAATTTTCAAGCTAAACAACATGTTGTGCTGATTAGAACGCAATTGGAACCAAGACGATGAAATTGAAGGTGCGAAACAGTGGAACACCTAATATGAAGAAAGAACGAAGTACCTTCGTAGCCGTAAACGCCGGAAATCTGGCCATCGAAATGCTTCGGAGATTGACAACCGAGGTCGGCAGTGAAAGTGGAGTCAGTGGCGCAGTCGCCGGAGCCGAGGCAGAGGATGAGCTGGTAAGGACGTAGCCGACGCTGGGCGGCGCGTGGGAGGTACGCAAATGATTAGAGGACCACAGCCGAGGCGGAGTCGATCCTGCCGTCGGCCAAGTGGCTGAGCGGGACGTGCTAGACGGCGGCGACGCCGGAGAAGTGGTCTTGCTTCATGGCGAAGTCGTCGATGCAATTGAGAGCGACAGCAGAGGGAAGCCACGACATCGTTTCGTGCGGTTTAGGGTTTAGGCTAGTGAGGGCGAAGCCGTTTGAGAGAATGAGAGTTTAGAGCTTCAGAGTTCAATTCTTCAAGCCCAGGATTTTATACGTTTTGGATCTCTAATGGATTCAGATGGCTGATTTTTTTATATTTTTTTTCTTTTTCTCTTTTTTTCTTTGAGAAAGATCGAGTTGAGTTTGTAGTGACTTTAGTCCACAGCCCACAGGTGCTTTATGTTGAGCACAATTGTTCTGCTATTTTTCTTGTATCTTTTATCTCAAAGTTTTAACAGCGTTCGCTGCACGTTGTTGTTTTAAAAATATTTAACAACGCGCATTTATACTTGTTAATGTTTTAATTGACAACTTAAAAATAACAACGTGTAAGGTGAGTTGTCAATAACTAAATTAACAACATGCAAATGACGCATGTTGTGGTATACAGTTTTTGACAACACACATTGTTTGCCTGTTGTAGAAAACTATAAACAACAACGAGCATTTATAATATGTTGTAAATATGATGTTGTCGTGGACCATTTTTCTTGTAGTGAACCAAAGGTGCTTTACTGCCATATATTGAAGTCATTTTTGTTTAGGATTTGAAACTGAAGAATGACATGAAAGCTTGTTGCACTGCTCTATGTGATGTCTCTAGAGCATTAAATTCATTGGCCAAATTCTCAGTTTTGTGGATATGTGTATGTGCAGACTGCAGAAGACACCATGGGCAACAACAGTTTTGCAACTTCATTGAATAGAACTCCCCTAACTGAACATGTAAAATCTTTTCCAGTTCCAAGGTAGTCTAGTAAAATGCCAATTGATTTGAGCTGTGACGTTTGTTCTTTTTATGCAGCATGTCAGCAAGGAAATTCCTTTGCGGACTGTATCAACTCTTGGACTTCCTCGTGATTGTGTTTTTGGTGCTACTTCGATGATCTACCTACAGCCCCTTACATTGCTGGGAAAACTTTTGCAGTGATGGCAGGATTACTAATAATGGCTTCAACTTTCGAGGAGCAGACATGGAAATAGTACAGAGAAGTATTCTGCAGTTTGCAATATGTATAAGCTGTACCTACATTAGAAGATATAACAGTAGTACCTATATTAGAAACTACAGTAGTCTATACTTATACAGGGAAAGTATTTGACAGTACTAGACTTTTTTTTATTGATCGATACATGATCAATTGAGCTATTTAATTTTGCTACCCCTTGGATAAGTTTTTGTAGTTCTAGATACAGCTATACTATATTCTCATGCTTTCAAAGCTAGCAAGCAGTCCTGTTGTGGTTTCATCTTTTGGTTATTGCTAACTCCATATACTATTCGTGGCCAGCTGCATCGAGGATCGGGTCTGCTTTGCTGCACTTAAAGCAAAGCTCATATATTGTATAAAATTTCAGACAACAAATTAACTGGAGATATTTCCCCGTTAATCACTTAATCTGCACCGGACTTCTCTTCAGTACCTTGAGTCGAGTGTACAAGTCGTAGGTGGGAATCTTTGGGCTATCTAAGAAGATGATTTTGATCAAGTGAGGCCCATGGCGAAGCCCAACTTTGACCTTAAAAATAACTTAACTAGCAAGATTGCCTCCGCACTGCAATGAAATGAACCAGTGTTGTGAAATATTGTATTTACAAAGGTAATATTAAAAGTGAGCGAAAGCAGGACAGGAGAGAGATGCGTGAAAAAGGGAACTCTCGTAGCTGGATTGATGAACAAGGTTCCAGTGTAGGGTGAGTCAGCAATCCATTCAATAAAATTTGATTTGATAATACAGTTGAAAAGTTGATTTGCAATGATATAGTGTATGACATTGAGCAGCTCAAAAAATATGAGTCCTTACCAATATATTATTTGTGCAAACAAACATTGAAGGTAGCTTTTGTAGGTCTGTAAATGCTTGAGAACAGAGAGCAAAGTAAAAGATGTACAGAAAAAATGTTTCAAGTAAAGTACTGGACATAATACCAAAAGAAAGAAACACCGGTTATGGAAAACATTCGATCGTAGTAAGATTAAAAGATGATAAAACTTATTGAGTGTATGTGAATGCAGATCCAATAGGGATAACATTGTGGTCTGGGAATATAGGCTATGTTTGGGGGGGCTTTTTTGCTCCCCTGCTTATAAGCACAAGAGCATCATGCGTTTGGTAACTGAGCTTATTCTCAGGCTTAAAAAAAAGCTGCCCCAGCTTCTATCTAAAAAGCAGAAGCTGGCTCCCCCCAGCTTTTAAAAGCCAGAAGCTCGGTCGGTACTGTAGCGGTAATACTGTTCATTAATGAATTTTTGAAAATCCCGTTTTGTATCCTCCGTTGGCTGAAACAATTACAGCCATCTGTCACCCACCCTCTATCAGTCTCTCGATCCCATCTCCCATCTCCCTCTGCAACCCAGAAACAAATTCGTCAAAAGTTGATTAAATCGGAAAACTAATCATACTGGGGAGTTGAGCATGACGAGGAGGTGGGTTTCCATACCAAATTCAGCCTAATCGGTCGCCGGAAGTTGCAGTGGTGGCGGGAGAAAGTTCGGGGCTTCTCGTCGTCGATTCTCCGTCTCCGTTCAATGCATGGACGATCTAAGGACAGAGGGCTGCTGGCGACGGCGAGACGAAGACGATGGTGTATGAGCGTCGGCCGGAGGTGACCTGACGGTGGAGAGCCAGTCGGGTCACGGTGTGTCTCGGGCCAGAGAACTCTGGTTCTCTCCCTCTCTCGATCCTTCTGGTGTTCCCATTGATGAAGGCTCATATATATATATATATATATATATATATATATAGATCCTATCCAGAGCGAGGCATCGCTTTGAAATTTCAGAGCGAGGTTAGGGTTTAGGGTCACTTTTCAGTCGCATATCCACATCTCAACCGTTCAGTTTCTAGGTACTAATGTATAGATCATCTTTGCAAAATTTCAGCCAAATAGATGGTCGTTAAGGCATTGATAACTGCCTTAAAGCTAGTACGGTTCAGGTTGGACAGATTCAGTTCGTCCATTGGTTTAAGCGAGTTAGATACCTTAAAGACCATCAATTTCGTTGAAATTTTGCAGAGATGATCTATACATTAGTACCTAGAAACTGAACGGTTGAGATGTGGATATGCGACCGAAAAGTGACCCTAAACCCTAACCTCGCTCTGAAATTTCAAAGCGATGCCTCGCTCTGGATAGGATATATATATATATATATATATATTGGTGCAATTAACAATGGATGACCCTGATCAAATGGTGGAGGAAATGGATGGCCAGGATTGCTCTAATGAAATTTATACAAATATTAATCATTTACCAAATAATTAATGCAAAATAATCTATAATGTCCAATTTGGTCATTCCACAAATAAAAAGCACAAGCCAGTTTACTTTACCAAACACTTTGTCACTGCTTTTGCCACTGACAGCACTTCTAAAAAGTCAGTTTACCAAACACTCAGCAGCTTTACTTTTCAGCCACTTATTCTCAGAAATAAGCATAAGCCAGCTTTTTCTCAAAGAACAGCCATACCAAACATAGCCATAGTACTGCTATTGAAGCACAAACCAACTATAAAAATTGAAAATGGGTCGTTGCCTGATAAATTTGTCCTAAGGTTGGTTTCTTAATAGGCTTTTATTAAATAACACTCAAAAAACAGACTCAAATCAATTCGTTTGATAAATGTTTATGTCAATTCGAAAATTGCAGGCCAACAAATACCAGCTAAATGACATGAATCAACTATAAAAGGGCTATAATATGAATGTAACATAACAGTAATGGATATCTTGTCTTTCATAATTCCCTTTCTTGAGGTGCACATGATCAGTCATCTTTTCAATTATGAAAGACAAAAGTGTTACTTTAAAGTTGACACAAATTGTTATTATGGTATTGAATTGAACTACAAACAGCATCTGCAGAACAGAATTATCATGGGACGAGATTGTTTAGAATAATATATCTTTATGAAAATCAGGAATGAAGGAGAGCAAGAATTTTCACTTGCCAAGACAGGACGTGGGAATGCCAATTTCCTTTGACGGTCAATGGACTTGATATCATCAGTGTAATTAAGGCCTGCAGTACAAATTTAAAAATTAGTCTTTTATTATTACAATATCCCTCAGCCTGATAGAATAATTGTAGATTAAGAAGGCGTTTATGTTACCTTATATCTTCACCATAATCACTCTGTACAAACTTCTAAAGAGCACCAGCAGCTTCAAAGGATCTAAAGACAATAGGAAGTATCTGATGTTTACCTAAGTATTGAGCGAATATGGTGCATAAATATGAATAACATCAAGGAATGAGTAGCATGTCTTAATCTGATAGAGGCAGATATTGCCAATCATCTGAAAACCGAGCAATTGTACTTTTTGGTTGTAGCAGGATAGGAATAAATGATAAATGTGCATCAATGCTGGCATCAAACATGAAAATGGCAGTCATAAGAATATTGATTGGAGTAGAATTTTGTTTGTTTTGCATTTAACTAAAAAGTAGGATAGCTGAGCACTGTATACTCAATTGTTTAAGTTACTTTAACTAAAAAGCACTTAAAGCAGGATAGCTGAACGCTGTATATGAAATTATTTAGTATCAAGACTTAACAGAATACACTTAAATGTAAGTGAGAATGTGAAATTGCAACATTAGTGAAACCAGCAGTCGTTAGCTTGATTACTATGTTTGGATTCCTTGTTTGTTTACTGCTTAGTGTGGTCTCTCTTTGTGTTTCTTTTTGTGTGTTCTGAATCTACCAGCACTGACCAATTTCTTTAGTTTCAGCACAATCAATATCTTTGATTAAAAAGACTATGAATCATTATAGACAGGAAAAAAAAAAAAAAAAAAGGCAACTTCTTTGAATTGGAAGACAATATTAACAGAATGATACTGTTGATAACACACGACCTGCGAATTCAATTAATTGAAATCCATAAGAACAAAAATCTTTCATTGTTACTTTTGTTCTAGTTGTTCTGCAGATTAGCTATATGAAACCTGAATTGATAAACTGAACAGAAACCATTTCTTCAATGTATATATTTCAACTGATGAATCAAATAGAAATCACTATTTCGGATTGAAGACTTGTTCAACTGAAATAACAGATACATATATAGCCTATGAGATTCTAGTTGTTTTACAAAATCAAATTTTCCCATACACTTTAGAAATCGTTTTCCTTACTCAATCAATCATATTAGCGAAACGAAACCAAAACTAAACTATCAGATTTTCAAAGCAACACAGATCTCACCGTCTCTATTCCCGCTCTGTCTCCTCTTTCACCCTGCAAAGATAACCCAGAAAACTCTGTCTTTTCGATTTCAATCCAACTGACTCAATCCCAAACGACTTTTACATCAGCTTTGATATTCTACCGGAACAATAAGGGCAAATTCGACTTTTAAATCAACTTAATTATAATCATCTGCACGTTTCCAGCTAATCACGGTCCGTGCATGTGAATTTTTAATTCTTTTTTACCGAAATAAAGAAAGGGGCGTGATGACTTTGACTGGAAAAAAACCAAGGGGCATCCAACCACTGAAAAGAAAAGAAAAGGCCAGGCCGAAATTTCCACCAAATGCATTTGGAACCAAAAGCGAAAGAAGAGAAAGAAAGAAAGGAATTTGGAACCCAATTCCCACTCAACTGAGAAACCACCAAAATTTTGAGATTTCCCTGAGCAGAATTTTACTGGTTCATCCATGGCTCAGCACAAGGCCTCCCCTTCTACATATACTACTACTCCTTCTGGACCTCCTTATGACGTGTTCCTCAGCTTCAGAGGTACAGACACCCGAAAGAACTTCACTGATCACCTGTACACGGCCCTTCTCAACGCCCCATTTGTAACTTTCCGGGATGACCAACTCGAGAGAGGGGAGAATATCTGGGAAGAACTAAAGAAAGCAATTCATCTGTCGCGAAGTTCTGTGATTGTGTTTTCGAGAGATTATACCTCTTCCGATTCGTGTCTGGACGAGCTTGTTGTGATCCTTGAACGCAAGAAGACCTCCGATCATGTCGTGTTTCCGGTCTACTATGATATTGGTCCATCTGAACTGGGCAAGGAGGCAGAAAGTCTTTCAAAGATCCGTAAATGCCATGAATATCAATCCCCTCAGAAGTTGAAGGGATGGCGGGAAGCACTTAAGGAAGTGGTAGATCTAGCAGGAAATGTTTTAAAAAATGAAGCTGACGGGTATGTAAATTCAGATCATAACTAAAGCCTTGAGAAATTACTAAATAACAACTGTATATACATGTCATGTAATTTGTTGACTTTATTCGCAAATCTTTGAAATTGATAGACTCATAGCTGGCTAGCTTTTATGATATATTTTTGTTTTGATTGCAATTTGTAGGCACGAGTCAAAGTTCATCCAAAAGATTGTTACAGTGATTCAAGACAAGCTAGGTGGTGTGCCCCTGACCGATGTCCAGGAGGTGTTACAGAAGAAGTTGTTGGAAATTAAGCCTTACCTCGATGACGCCGAGGGGAAGCAACTGAACAACCCAACTGTGAAGGCATGGTTCAATGAGCTTAAAGGAGCTGTCTATGATACCGAGGACCTATTGCAGGAGATCAAGACAGAAGTATTAAGACAAAAGATGGAACCCAAATCTGGAAGTAGCACATCTAAGGTACAAGACCTCAGCTCTAGTCTTCCATCTCATGCTTTTGACTCAACATTAATTTACCCCAGGGTAAAGGAAGCTCTTAATAGACTAGATTCCATTATGAAGAGAAAAGATGTCTTGGGTTTGGAAGCAAGTGCTGGATACAGGGTATCGCAAACACTACAGTCAACTTCTTTGGTCGAAGACTCTGGAGTGTGTGGCAGAGATGACGAGAAGGAGACACTTATTAAACTGCTGCTATCAGATGATAAGATTAGTGTGATTCCTATTGTGGGTATGGGTGGGATCGGAAAGACCACCCTTGCCCAGCTTTTGTACAACGATGATAGAGTTGAACAACATTTTGACAAAAAAGCATGGGCTTGTGTTTCTGAAAAATTTGATGTTCTTCGGATCTCACAACAAATTTATGAGTCCCTTACTTTAAGGGCCTGCGACGTTCAGCACTTAGATCCACTTCAGTCAATATTGAAGGCGGAATTGAAGGCGAAAAAGGTTTTGTTTGTTCTTGATGACGTGTGGAATAAGAGTTATACTGAATGGGAGAAGTTAAGGCGTCCTTTTCAATCTGGAGCACCTGGAAGTAAGATTATTGTCACAACACGCAATCAAGAAGTTGCACGTATGGTGTGTCCTCTTCAAGCTTGCTGTCTCAGGCCAATGTCTGCAGAAGATAGCTGGTCATTATTTGAAAAACATGCCTTCAAAAATATAGGTGATGGTCCACGGTCACATCTTGAAAAAATAGGTAAACAAATTGTACGAAAGTGCAATGGTCTTCCTTTGGCTATTAAGTCCCTTGGGGGTCTCTTATGTTCTAAACCAAGTGTGAGGGAATGGAAAAGTATATTGACCAGTGAGATGTGGGAGTTGCCAGAGGAGGAGAGCAACATTTTGCCATCTCTTTGGTTGAGCTTTAAGCATCTGCCTTCACATCTCAGGCATTGTTTTGTGTATTGCTCGATATTTCCCAAGAACTATGAGTTCAAAACATCAGAATTGGTTTACTTGTGGATGGCTGAAGATCTATTGCAACCCATAAGAAACGAAACAGCAGAAGAAGTCGGACAAGGCTACTTCAATGATCTAATCTCAAGATCATTTTTTCAACTTTCATCAAGATCCAATGAATATTTCATCATGCATGACCTTATCAATGATTTAGCAAGCTTTGTATCAGGAGAATATTGTTTTAGGTGGGAGGGCGGTGATGCAACCAACAATTTGAGCAAGACTCGTCACTTTTCATATATCTCGAGATATCGTGATGAGACTGATGACCTAAAGATTGTTAAGGCTTTACAGAAAGCTAAATATTTGCACACCTTTCTACAATTAAATCCATATTCGTGGAGAAGTCCCTACGAGGCATTGCCAAAGTTTCAATGTTTAAGGATGGTCAAGTTATCAGGGTACAATATTAAGGAATTGCCTGATTCAATTAACAACTTGAAACATCTTAAGCACTTGGACTTGTCTTCCAGTTCCATCGAAAAGTTACCTGATAGAATTTGTACTTTGTATAACTTGCAAGTATTGTTGTTGTCAAACTGTGAAGGCCTTACTGAACTGCCAGCCAACTTGGGAAGATTGATCAACTTGAGCCATCTGGATATTCGAGGTACAAAGTTGAAAAAGATGCCACCGTATATGGGTAAGTTGAAAGACCTCCAGATGCTACCAGAGTTTGTGCTAGACGAACACACGGGGGATAATTTGGCAGAGTTAAGGAAGCTTGAAAAATTGCGTGGAACACTTTATATCTGGGGGCTTAAGCATAGCTGCGGTTTGGAGGCCTACATACTGAGGGACAAGAAGTTTCTTAAGGAACTGGTTTTGGATTGGAGAGGATGGGATGTATGTGAAGATCGGGAAGAAGGAGAAGTGCTTGAGAAGCTCCAACCTCACCTGAACCTGGAAAGGCTTACAATTAAAGGTTATGGAAGCAAAATGTTTCCAGGTTGGTCAGAATATTATTCTTCCTCTGCTCTTGTTGGTCTTAAACTTCTTAATTGTGAGAATTGTATCTCCTTGCCACCATTGGGACAGCTACCTTCCCTCAGAGAGCTATATATAGAAGGGTTGAGTGGGTGGCAAGAATGGTCTGATGTTGGGGTTTTTCCTAATCTTGAGAAGCTTGAAGTAAAATTCTGTCAAAATCTTACCGGGAGATTAGCGTCAGACAGCCTCCCATCTCTGGAGTCTTTGACGGTATATAATTGCCCAAAATTGGAATGTATTCCGGAAGATGGATTCCCGTCAGAGTTGAAAACACTTCACATCTTCGACTGTAAAAAAGTGAATGCAAAGAGTATGCAGAATCTGAACAAGGATCTCCGAACACTCACCTCTCTTGAAATATTGAGACTTGACTTTAACTGCGACGAAAAAGTAGATTGGTTTGCGGAGGAGCACGAGGGGCTGTTTCCCAGCACTCTCACTCATTTCGAGATCTACCGTCTGAATTGTGAGACCATCGACGGCGCCAAGTGGTTTGGCCATCTCAACTCTCTTCAATCCTTGAAGATTTACCACTGCCCTGCGCTCCGGTGCTTGCCAGATAGTGGGCTACCCACTTCTCTTCAATGCTTGGAGATTCGGAATTGTCCTGCGCTCCGGTGCGATAGTCGGCTACCCACTTCTCTTTCTTTTCTAGAAATCTCTGAATGTCCTTTGCTTCAGGAACGGTGCCAAAGAGAGACTGGTGAAGATTGGCCCAAGATTGCTCACATCAAGCACATCAGATCAATAGGTATCCGATATGACAGCGACAGAGGGCTTGCGTTCTGATCAATTTGGCCATGTCCCAGAGGGCTTGCATATTCTGCGTGTAAGATCCTATTGTTTGAACTCATTCTAGGGTCTTGCTTGAACTCATGATCGATGGGTATGACAACGACATGCCATATGAAGGAGAAACAGACCATTTCCATTTCCTACGGTATGTCGCACATCCCAATTCTTGATATGCAGCAGTTTAGTGGAAAGTGAGCAAAATTTCTTGATATGTTAAGACAGAGAGATAGGCCAAGGTTAAGATTGCTCGCAGGACCAATATTGCCATGTCTTGATGTCTGAGTTGTAAGCATAATTATCAAATTCTCTCTCAGTTGATTCGGTTTACTCGCCTCTTCACTTTAGTAGGCAATTCCTGATTTACTGCTTCTATTTTTGCGCAGCTTCTCATCTGCTTGTGGACTGTTCTTTACCTCCTGCACTCATTCACACTGTTTCCAAGCACAATGAAAATCACAGAGAGCCAATTTTGGGTCAGTCAATAGTTGCACTCTTCTGATCTCTATTCAGTTCGTTCTAGTTGAACTGACTTCGTCTTTCATCAGACTTTCTAGAAGCTTTTAAAGTTGCTGTTTCAATTCAATCTTCACATCTTGATTTTGATTAAGACCTGGCAAACAAAACATAATAAATCGAGGTATATTAATTATCACAAAAACTTATAACTCAAGATAACTAATTTAGCATAACTTCATTAGTTACTAAATCAAATCTGTGCATCACAATATTTTTCATATTAACAAAGAATTGGGGTGTGTATTGATTTTCTGAAAAATGCTTGAGCTCAAGTCCTCACTAGTGTGTCTTCAATTTTTTCATTGAAAGATTATAAGCTGTAGGCACAATGTGGAACTATGTAGTAAATTGAGTATATAGATAAAGTTTACTCGATCATTAATATGTATATTGATCTTCAGTCTACTTCAACTTTTGGATCGTCTTGCTTCAGGGTCAAGCTAGTACTGATGTTTTTGGTAATTTTGTGACAATGTGATATCAGCTTCCTAGACATTACAAGATTACAACTATATGCAGTGCTGCCTCTAGGTATGTTTACATTTGTATATGATATGAAATTGAAGAATTAATGATCTTATTAAAGCTTGTGGCTTAGGCCCTGCATTTTAGAAAAAATGGCTAATGCATGTATCCTGTTACTTTCCATTCTTTACATGCAGCATCTCATAATACTTGTTGCTGTTGGACCCTTATCTCAGTAACCAGTTATGAGACCTGTCAAAAGTGAAAACATCTCATAATACTTGAAATCAGTTCTTGCAAAAAAGACTTTGTTGCAAACAATTTGCAGTGTCTGAAGGAGGGTCTCTTAAGTTGTAACAGAGCAAGGGGAAGATTGTCCCAAGATTGCTGACACTGACATTTATCAATATGGATATGACGCGGTTGCGATGTCTTGACATAGTTATAATAATCATTTAATAATCTGTCAGGTATTTCTTCTTCAATATAATTCCTCTTATTTAACATTGTAGTACTTTATAAAGCTGTAATGCTGTATGATGAAACTTAGAACCTATAATTTTTTAGCTCCGGTCCATAATCAGGAGAGCTAACCATTCAATAAATGCTATTGCAATCCTTATAGTCTATCAAAATAACATCTGCGGTTTAAAGTTTCACATGACATCGAGATATAGTCATTTATGTTTCCTTAACCGTATTGTAATGTCCGTTGATGCTTGGGCCCTGAATTATATATTAAAAAACTGGCTAATGTATTCTCTTTGTTGCTTATTTCTTCAGATGCAGCATAAGTAAGAAAATATTGTTGGAGGCTCTCTACTATTGGACCTCCTGGAGAGTCACCTTCTCGGAGAGGGAAAGAGAGGTTAATTAATTAAGACTGCTCTCATCCCCAATATTGTCAAGATTTGCATTATCCTGATAGTCCCGGTAGCAATTCTTCTACTAATGGTATCTTTACTTCCTTTTGGTGCTTTAATTTCTTACTTTTGAAGTATTTTAGGACTGAATCTGAAAATGAAGAATTAATGACCTCAAAAGGTTGTGGCTCTTCTCTATTATATCAGGGGAGTGGTAACTTTTTTGGTGGGATTCCTATGCCTTGGAGGAGGGCTAACTGATGAAAGCTCCATCTTCTAGGGAGCCAGAATTGAAAACAGCAGAAGGCAAGTTCCCAGTTTGTAGTGACTAGTGATCCAGAGTTCTATAGATAACAGGATTCTGGGCTCTGATGATTGCCTACATACCCGTGTCACTTTCTTTTTCTTGTATAATAACTGAGATGGTCTTTGCAAATACAATGCTGCCTGAGTGAAACTGGAGAGAGGGAGGGAGGGAGACTGGCCCAACACATGATGTGCAAGATCATAATTGGTTTTAGCACTATGGTGCTTTTCGATGTTATCTATAAGTTGCTGTAAATATTAAGTACCACAAAAACTTATAACTCAAGTTAACTAACTAGCATAAGGTCAATAAGAAACTCAACATTAACTTCAACAGCTACTACAGCAATCTATGCATCTTTTCATATTTTTCATTGTAACTTCATCCTGGGGTGTGTATTGAATTTGTACAAAAATGTTTGAACTGAAGTCCTGAGTAGTGTGTCTTCCATTTCCCCATTGAAAAACTATAAATAGTATGCCACACAATGTGGAACTAGAAAGTAAAATGAGCAATTGGGTGTACATTTATATTTTACTCAATCATTAATATTACTAATTATTTATATATATGTTATCATCAAAGGTCATGGCTGGGGCCCTGCATTTTGAAAAAATGGCTAATGCACGTATCCTGTTATTTTCTGTTCTTTACATGAAGCGTCTCATAATACTTGTAGCTGTTGGACTCTCATAAATTTGAAATCACTTTGCATATCATCTGTAATTGAAGAATGACCTTAAAGGTTGTGGCACTTCAATATTATCTCAGGAGCAATAAATTTTGTTAGCCGAATCTTGGTTCTGTGCATGGGCAAAAGATGCAGGAGTACCACCAGTTTTGCATCCTCACTGAACAGAACTTGGTCTCCATCCTTTATCTATAAGATCCTTTCCAGTTTCTAAGTTAATCAAGTGTTACACATCTTACTAGGGAAAAAAGAAATTTCAATGCCAATTGTTTTGAGCTTTCTCTGTTCTTTATATGCAGCATGTCACAGCAAGAAAAATCTTTGGCAGACTATCAACTCACTGACCCTTTAAGACATTCTGGAGGGCCACGGGAGATGTCTATATTATTGCTTCATTGATTTACTTAAGGCCCTCACATAGCTGGGGAAACTTTTGCAGTGGTGTCAAGATTACTATTGATGGCTTCAAATTTTAAGGAGCAGACATAGAAATAGTACAAAGAGGCATTTTGCAGTTTGCCGTATGTATTAGCTCTATCTACGCCAGAAAATATGTAAATTCAGCAGCAACTAGTTCTGTCTATACTAGTAGACAGTACCAAACTTTTTTGTTTCTGTATAAATGAATTGAGCAGTTCTTCAGATATTTGATTTTGCTGCCCCTTATATAAACACTTCTGTACTTATATAGATATAGAACATTCCCATGCTTTTCTTAAGCTTTTTTTTTTTTTTTTTTTTTTTTTAGAATAACCTTGGTATGTTTCTTTCCAAAAATGAAAAGTAAAATACAATTGGACATAAACTTTCCACAAGTTTAAGGGGTGTACCTTTGCGTTTATTTAAGGAGAATAAAGTGAAGCCCAATTCAAAGCCCAGTTTTAACCGTTGGTCCATTTATTTTGATTGCCAGACTGTAAAAACGGGGCCGTGACCACTTACCCAATTTTAACCTGAAAATTGCCCACTTACTCCACTAAGAGTTTTTTAACCTCATTTACCCAATCTAAGAGTGTTTGACAGTATTGCCCTCATACTCTCTCTCTCTCTCTCTCTCTCTCTCTCTCTCTCTCCTCTGCTTCCCGAGCCCGTCGCCGGAGCCCTGCATACTCGCCACCGGCACTGGTCCTCCTCACCGTCCCAGTCAGCAACGACTCTCTTCCTCCGCCCAGGTCCTCGACATCGTCAAGTCCTATGCGACCTCCAAGTCTGATTACTTCCTCTTCTTTATCTTTCTCCGTCGTCCCTCTGCCCTCAATCTCCGATCGGCGGTGTGCTGGATCGATTGCTGTCGCAGTCGACCTCAATTGAATCTCCGATCCCGAGCACCACCGCCACGCGAAGAAGACGCAAGAAGAAGAGGATCGTCACAATTGCAGCCTCTGCAAGCCATGGAGTTCAGGTCAGAGTTTTATTCCGGGTCGGGGTTGGCATCGGCGTCTTCTGTCCCCCCAATAAAGAAAAAAGGTTATTGTCTCCCAATAATATGTCTACTGGGGGGCAATAATCACTGCGTTGTTTATTAAAGCACACTAATCTGTTGTTGATTGAAAATGGAGTGTATTTTTGGTGGTCTATTGGGGGGCAATAGACAGATTATTGCCCCCGAATAATTTCTTAACTGTGGTTCATTTATTGCTGAAATTAGAGCTTTGATAAATCTTATGTTATTTTGAGTTTATTAAAGTACAATAATCTGTCAATGATAGAAACTGGTAATTTTTAGAGTGGTCTATTGGGGGGCAATAGACATATTATTGCCCCCCAATAATGTTGGCTTATTGTCCCCAATTAAGTTAACATGAATTCATTTACTACTTCACAGTGCTGATTGCAGACCTTTTATGCAACATTTCATGGAGAGCATAATGACAACGGAGGAACCAAGGTTGGAAGCTAGGGACAGCATGAGAATAAAGATATTATTGCCCCCCCCCCCCTCCAATAATATAGTCAGAACTATCAAAACACATTAGCAGTTGTCTCTAAAAACAAAGGAAAAGATCACTAAACACAATTATAGAGACTTCATAACAATTAAGATATATTATTGCCCCTCAATAATGTAGACAGAACTACAAAAACATTTCAGAAAATGTAACAAAATGCTCTGAACAAAAAGTAAAAGATCAATAAACAACAATTATGAAAACTTTCTAACAATTAAGACACATTATTGCCCCCCAATAGACATATTATTGCCCCTCAATAATATAGTCAAAACTACAAAAACACTCCTCCAGTCTCTCTCTCTCTCTCTCTCCCTCTCCACCTCCTGCAGACTACATCGCCTCACCAGTTTCGCCAGACCGCCTTCATCATCTTTCCGCCACCGTCGAGCCATGGATCACCACGCCAGCTCTCTCTCTCTCTCTCTCTCTCTCTCTCTCTCTCTCTCTCTCTCTCTCTCTCTCTCCACCTCCGGCCAACTTCATCGCCCCGCCTATTTTGCCAGGCCGCCTTCATCATCCTTTCGCCACCGCCGCACTATGGATCACCACCCCCGCCAAACAACGCATTCTCCATATCTAATCCAAGAAACCAACCCAGATTGGCTTCGTCCAAGCAGAGCCCGACCATGCCGCAATGACCATGGCAACCCCGAGACGCCTCCAACCGCACAACCCCATACCCTTGCAGGTCAATCCTCTATCTCCCTCTCTAAAATCGGGGAGCTTCTCTTGCTAAATCTAAATCTGTTACTATTTGAGAGCTTGATAGTTACAAAAGGGCAAAACGGTCAGAAATTTTGAAGAAAATAGACCCAACTCTTAGAGTTTTGGGTAAGTGGAGTTTAAACATGAAAATTGTTGAGTAAGTGAGCATTCTATTAGAGTGTTTGGGTAAGTGAGATTAATTAACCCCAAAATTGGGTAAATGATCATTTCTCCGTGTAAAAACTGGTTGCCGCTGTTCAAAACTGGTTGTTTAATTCGGAATCTGTATGTTTTGGTAAGGTTGCAAATGAGGCAAAGAAGACTCTGTTCTGTTTGGTGAGGTTGCAGAGAAAACCAAATCATCCGTTTGAGATTACAGAGTCCTAGTTGGAGGTTGAAGAAGAGTGAAAGCTAAGCGGGTAAGCTCCTGAATACAATTTAATTTCGTTTGAAGTTTTTTTTTTTTTTGGTTCAAAATTCCATGACAATTCCCAAGTTGCTAAGAGCATCAAGTTTGATTTTTGATTATTGCAAATGCTAATAAGACGAATCAATTAATTAAGTTTTCAATTGCTGATTCGATGGATTAAAGAGTAAGGAGTGGGTTGAGTTTTCTATATTTTCTTGTCTTTGATGATTGCAATTTGAAAAATGATATCTTTCACATAAGAAATGAATGCACAGGCATGTGGTTTACTTTTCTTTTTTGTCTTTGATAATTGCAAATAGAAATAAATCGAAATTTGGAAAAGCCTGAAGAGAATTATTGGCTAAAAACAGAGTAAATAACACTTCTAGAAAAGAACATTTAGGTTTCTGAAACTTTTTGATCATCCCGTACATTGGGGTCATTCATAAATCATGCAACAAATTTGAAGGGAAGATTCCTGAATTGGATGGGAACTTGAAAGGACTTTGCTTTCTTAATGTTTCCAACAACATTCTCACTGGTACCATCCCATCATCCTTGGGAAAGTTGACATTACTTGAAACATTACACCTTTCAAATAACAGGCTTCCGGAGAAATTCCTCAGCAACTAAAGCAGCTTACCTCCCTCGCATATGTCAATGTCTCTCACAACAATCTCACAGGTTCCATACCACAAAGGTGCCAATTTAATACGTTCAAGAGGACTTCATTTGAGGGAACCCAGGATTTGTGTGGAACACCATTGCCAAAGAAATGTGGAAATGCTAAGACTCCAAGTCCACGCCACCCACAAGCATATATGGAGTTGAATTTGATTGGAAATTTGCATTAGCGGGATTTGGAAGTGGGCTATTTGTGGTAGTGGTACTTGCGAACATCACCATCACTCAGAAGCATGAGTTGTTTCTTGAGAGAGTTGGAATGTTGATCAGGCTAATCAAAAGGGAGAGGTCGGGATGCAGAAATTGATGAGGCTACTATGAGGTTATGGATTTGAGATTCTTTCAGTTTTTTGTGTTTGTTTTGTTTCGTTATTGCTTTGTTTCTCCTTGAGCCTTTCTATCCATATGGTTTGTTGATGGTGTATCAGCAACAACCAGAGTGATTACAAATAAAAGTTTCAAACTGTCATGTAATATATGGTTTTGTTAATGCAAATGACAGTCTAAATGTTTCATGAATTCTATAGCATGTACTTATAGAGTAAGTTGTATGTGCACTGATTTAAAGCATAGGATAGATACCAATTTGTTAAGGTTTTATGTAGGCCTATAAATGGACCGGGTTCGGATCGGATCGACCTAAATCCAAATCCGTTTACTAAAAAAAAAATTTGATCCAAACCCGCTCCGTTAAACCGGTGGATCATTGATACCTCGATCCAAATCCGTATCCGTCGGATTAACGGATACCCGATCTGCTAATCCGATCCGTTTATAATTTCAAATATTTTTAAATTTTAAATAGTAATATTAAATTTATATCATAATATCTCATAAGATATTAATAAAATATTAAAATAACATGATCTACATGAAGAGTATCACTAAAAATAAAATTACATTGTCAAAAATAAAATTACCAAGATTGCCTCTTAGATTTCTGCAAAAAAGTAATATTAGAAATCTTTAATATTTTATATTTTATATTTTATATTTTTAAAAAATAATAATATATTAATAAAAAATAATATTTTTTTATTACTAAAACGGGTCGGATCATTAAAGGATCGGATCGACCTAAATCCAAATCCGATCCGTTTATTAAACGGGTTAACGGATTCGGATCATTAACGGATCAACGGATCAAAATGTTCGATCCAAACCCGTTTAATAGCTACGGATCTGGAGCGGGTCCGGATCAAAATCCGGTCCATTTACAGGTCTAGTTTTATGATAACAATGATTATGATAAGCTGATGCATATAACAATTATAGCATATGTAAATGAAATGTTGAAGAAAAGTCTGCAAGTAGGTATATATGAATAATTTAATTTTTAGTGAAAGGAAAATGAAAATGAAATTTTCTAATGCCTCGAACTAAATCTACGAAATTTTTCAGCATATTAATGCAGCGTTATGGCAATGGCAACTAGATTGTTATAGTAGTAGACCAACCTCTTATAGTGATAAATCAACCCTCTCCGCTGTATCTCTACAATGATTAGAATAACTTATTCTATAGTCTACCCAAGTAAGTTCCCCTTTCCCAAAATGTCTCCTCTGTTTCAAATTCCATTGCAACCATTTTGTTTGAGTCTTAAGTTTCGGGTTGCATGAGCCATTCAAGGAGAATCAAGTGATTTGATTTGGATGTTTGACAGAAAAAATCCAAAATCAGTGACATGCAGAATGCGAACGAAGTCATTTTCTGTCTCAATGAAGATGAACTGGCAAGTTTCAATTCAGGAAATAAAACGGTATGTAGCTGATACAATTTCATTCTGTGAATTTTTTGATACGTTTGTTCTAAGGTCGTGCATTTGCTATCGCATGTACTTTTCTGTCTGTTTCTTTCTTTTCTTGTTCTTCTTTTTGTTTCTTTTTCCTTACCTTGATCTATGTTTTATCTGTGTACTTTATGGATTAGTAATGGAGTGTCTAAGCATTAAGAGACCATAGTGATTGCATTAGTTATGAAAATTAAGGCTTCATGTAGTTCTAATCCCAAGCATTAGGAGACCACAGTGATTGCATTGGTTAGTGCAGGTGTAATAAGGGATCATCCTTCCTTGTTGTGCTTTAGTTCCATACTTTTAAGGTCCTTTTGTATAAAATCTGACCTTAGAGGTTGTGGCCCTTCTCTATTCTTTCATGGACACTTACTCAATTAGCAAACATCTACTCTTTGTAAGTAGATAACCCCGAGGACCAGAAACTTTTGCACCTTCATTGATGGAATATGATCCTTTCTCTTCCATATTAGTAAATTGATGAGTTTTGGTAACATGTAGCTAGAGTACTGGTGAGGCACTCCTTAGCCTTAGGCCAGGGATTCATGCTTTGGGACAGCTGGCTAGCTAATGTATCCTCTCTTTGTTATCTATACTTCACATGCAGCATCCCATTAAGCAAAATTTTCATCTCGGTTACTGGCCATGAGTAGTTTACTCCTTGGTGGAATATTTCTTTGCCTTGAAGGAGAAATATCTGTTGAAGGCTTCGATTTTGGAGGGCTTGACTGAATTTAATTAACTTGAATGAATGTGCAGAGGTAGATTCCTTTCTGGAGGAGCAAATGTTGCCCCCAGCTCTCTCACTACTCTCAATATCTACTGACTGAATCTGAAGACCATGGATGGCACCAGAATTGCCATGTGCTGCAGTGCTTGCCAGATAGTGGACTGCCGACATCTCTTTCTTGTCTAATTATCCATGGATGTCCTTTGCTTAAGAAACGGTACCAAATAGAGACGGGTGAAGATTGGCCCCAGATTGCTCATATCCCCCTCACAGATCAATTGGCAGAAAATATGACATGCCATGTCTCAAGGGGTCACATATTCTGCGTGTAAGATCCTATTGCTTGAACTCATCGTTGATATATTCCACAATTCTAGGGATGACCACATCCCAATCTCTGGTCTCAAAAATGTTTGATTAACCACATTTTGAGGAACCACCTAGAACCCACCTTAGGTGGCAGCTTATGTGGCGTATCCATATCATTGAAGCATAATTTCTGATTTTTATATTTCTATGTTTTCTTAATTACAAAAATTCTTTTTTTTTCTTTTTTACTTTCTTGATTTTGTCTTTTAAACCCTTTTTTTTTTTCTTTGTGATATTATATGGGCAACGTCTTCTCTATTAGACGTTTTCTTTTCTCCTCCTCAACCCTCTCATCTCTTCTTCAATTGATCAACGCCTTCTCAATTTGATCCCGGTTTCCTCGCAAGTATCGTCAACAAACCCTCTGCCTAAACATGGTTAGTTTTTTTTTTTTTTTCCTTCCTGGTTAGTTTTTCGTGTTTCATACTCAAGAAGAAAATAAATAAATAAATAACAAACTAACCACGTTTAGGCAGAGGGTTTGCTAACGATACTTGTGAGAAAACCGAGATCAAATTGAGAAGGTGTTGATCAATTGAAGAAGAGGTGAGAGGAGGAGAAAAGAAAACGCCTGATAGAGAAGACGTTGCCCAGATAATATCACAAAGAAAAAAAATAGGGTTTAAAAGATAAAATCAAGAAAGTAAAAAAGAAAAAAAAAAGGAATTTTTGTAATTAAGAAAACATAGAGATATAAAAATCAGAAATTATGCTTTAATGATATGGATACGCCACATAAGCTGCCACCTAAGGTGGGCTCTAGGTGGTTCTCCAAAAGGTAGTTCATTTAGCATTACTCTAACTCAACTCAACTGACTAGCAGAACTCAGTATCAACTTTAACAGTTAAAACAGCTACATATGCATTATAATCTGTTTCAAAATTGTAACAGAGAATTTCGGCCTGTAATGATTTTCGTAAAAAAATGTTTGAGCTCATGTCCATAGCAGGGAGTCTTCAATTTTTCCATTGAAAGATTATAAGCTGTAGACACAATGTGGAAGTACATATAGTAAATTGAGAAATTGAGCATACAGATACAGTTTACACAATTGTTAATATCTTTATGGATAAATTTTAGTTTAGTACCCTGTGGTTTGGGAGTAACATCATGTCAGTCCCTGCTCTTTCAATTTGATCAGCAACACCCCTGTGCTTTCAATTTCAATCAGCCGTGCCCAAATTTTACTGTTCCGTCCAATTTGAACGTTAATTTTGACTGGATTGACAAAGTAAAATTTGGAGGAAAACCTAGAGAGAACTTTGAGAGAAAAGTTGCCGACTGTGCCTGTCCGGCTGCGCCTCGACGCTGACGATGTCTTCTGGCCTCGCCGGCGGTCGTTGACTGCGGCCGGATGGGTTGACGATGTGAGCTAGCGACGGTTGGGGCTGTATGGGCTCCTTAGGCCATGGCTTTGGCTGGCGGCAGTGTCGACACAGGCAGAAGGTACGCGGCAGAGGGTGGAGCCTGATCGGATCCGTTTTGGATCTCGCTGCTATCGCTGGGTTTGTGGCTGGGCTACGTATCTGTTCTGGTGGTTTCTATGGTTTGATCCATTCGGATCTAGCCATGAAATCGTTGGAGGCTCATGGATCGATCTCAGTGCTTTCAGCGGAGGAGGGCGACGAGCAGGGATGGACGGGCTTCGGTGCGTGCAGTGGAGGGCAGTTTGCGGTGCTGATCGACGACGTGACTTCGCCGGAGGTTGGGATCTGCAAGCAACGGCATGACGGGATTGGAAGCACGATGGTGGTGGTTGGGCTGTCTGTGCAGCACATTTCGTGGGCCGGGCTCAGTGGCTGGAGCTCTTGAGCCCTAATCCGGTGATGGGCCTGGTCTGGACCTGAAGTATCTTGGGCCTGGGGTTTTACTCGGGGTTCAAGATGATTTATTTTATTTTTACTGTTTTTAGTTACTAGCATATTTCGTTGCTTTGGAATCCTAGGTTTGTATTACTCTCTAATTTTGTTAGGGAACTACGCACTTTCGTGCCTCTAGCAAATCCTCTTGAGTAGTTATGACGGAGGATTCTCGAGACAGGGGCTTGGGAAGCTTTTGGTTCCCGGGTCTCCCTGCCTAGTACTTGACGTTGAGTCTTTTACTACTTGCTTCTTAGTTCTCTCTAGTTGTACACCAATTGAGGTCTCTAGGCGACTAGGTTTACTTTTCAAAGAGAGGTTTTGTAGTGAGGATTTATCTCCTGTATGTAGGCTCAATAAGTGAGCGCATGTGTTAACAGTGAGTGTCACCTGTCCTTTGCCTGGTAGCTTATATCAAGTATGATTTTGGTGTAAGACAGCATTCGATGTACGTGCCTTCTGGCCATGGATATATGAATGAAAGTATCTCCTTTTCTCAAAAAAAAAAAAAACTGAAATTAATCCTATCTTTATTAATCTCGAGTCTACTTCGACTTTCGGATTCTCTTGCTTCAGGGTCAAGCTACTACTGATGTTTGTATGCTTATGTTGCCATTGTGTCCCCAGATGTTACAAGTTTACAACTATTTGCAGTGCTGCCACTAAAGGTGTTAACTTTTGTATATGTTATGGAATTGAAGGATTAATGATCTTTTTAAAGGTCGGGGCTTAGGGCGTGCATTTTGGAAAGATGGCTATTGTATCCTGTTTTTTTCTGTGTTTTACATGCAGCATCTCATAATGCTTGTAGCTGTTGGACCCTCATCTCAGTAACCAGTTATGAGAACTGTCAAAGGTGAAAACAATTCCCATAATAATCGGTTCTTGCCAAAAAAAAAAAAAGACACTTTGTTGCAAACAATTTGCAGATTGTGAAGGTCTCCGAGGACTCGCATCTCTTAAAAATTTGTCACTTGACTTTGGCATTGATGATGTGAAGAATTGCTAGATTCATTTCCAGAAAAGGGCCAATTACCCAGTACTGTCACTTATCTCTGGATCTACTGTCTTAATCTTATGACAATGGATATTGTTAAGTGGTTTGGACATCTCAACTCACTTGAAACCTTGAAGATTAGATATTACTCTGAGTTCAATTTCTTACCACCTCACCTCTTTCTGTACACATCATTAGTGTGTGTGCTTTGCTTAAAAATAACACCAATTATGAGAGGAAGGGGAAGATTGTTCCAAGATTGCTGACATCCATAGAATACTATCAATGTGGAAAATATATGATGCAGTTGCAATGCCTTGAGGGGTCCCTGCCATTTCCATTAATCATAATCTTCCAAAATTATGTCAGGTATTTCTTCTTCAATATAAATCTACTGCCTTTTCATTGTAGTCCTTTATAAAACTATATGACGATGGAAGTCTATAAATTGACAGCTGGACTCCATCATGATCAGGAGACATAAACATTCAATAATGATACTAGAATCCTCATATCCTATCTAATTCACCTATGCACATAATATTGGGATGTAGTCATATGTAGAATGTTAAGAGCTGCCTCACTTACTGGTAAGATCCTTTCCGTTCCAAATCGGTCTATCGATAAGTTTTGTTAAATGCATGTTGTTAGAGTGCTGATTAATTCGTAGATTTTTTTTTTCCCTTAAAAGAAATAGCATTCTACGTCCAATTGTTCTTTTACCCTTAGGCCTAGAAATTTTATAGTTTGGAAAGCTGAGTAATACTGCATCAGTAAAGGAAATTTTTAACTCTTGGACCCGTCATCTCAATAACCAGCTGTGGGTGTTAACTTCCATGGTGGGATTTATATGCCTTGGAGAAGTGCTAACTGATGAAAGCTTCATATTCTAAGGGGCTAGACTTTGAAAGAGCAGAAAGGAAGCTCCCAGGTTGTGGTGATCACTAGTGATTGAGAGTTCCATAGATAATGGCTAGGCTACTTGACTCTAATGATTGGCTACATACAGACATACCCATGTCACTTTCTTTTTTCTTGCATAACAACCGAGATGGTCTTAGAACTCATATGCTTTTCTGAAAACTCTACTACTTTTCAATGCCATCCATATAGTGAGTCTCTGTGTGTAGAGAGTTCACTGAGGGGAGCACTAGCTAAGCAAGGTCTAGTGACTGATCAACTGGAAAACATCTTGAATTTAGAAATATTTCAACATATATTTTGATGTTTGAATGGCATTATTTAAGACCTATTGGTTTAGTGTCGTGTAACTTGGCCAGTGTGCGCTCTTTCTTTCAAGTATGCAGTTATTTTGCTAATCCTTCCTAATCTTTAGTTGCAGAAAGACAATGTTGGTACTAAAATTAATGAAATTCTTACTGCCATATATTGAAGTCATTTTGTCATGCAATGCTTCCAACCTGCAACTAAAGATGCTTTACTGCCGTATATTGAAGTCATTTTGTCATGCGACGCTTCCAACCTGCAACTAATGGTGCTTTACTGTCATATATTGAAGTCAATTTGTCATGCAATGCTTCCAACCTGCAACTAAAGGTGCCTAACTGCCATATATTGAAGTCATTTTGTCTAGGATCTGAAATTGAAGAATGACATGAAAGCTTGTTGCACTGCTCTATATGTTATCTCTGGAGCATTAAATTCATTGGCCAAATTCTCAGTTTTGTGGATATGTGTATGTGCAGAAGACACCATGGGCAACAACAGTATTGCAACTTCATCGAATAGAACTCCCCTAACTGAACATGTAAAATCTTTTCCAGTTCCAAGGTAGTCTAGTTCAATGCCAATTGATTTTAGCTGTGACGTTTGTTCTTTTTATGCTGCATATCAGCAAGGAAATTCCTTTGCGGACTGTATCAACTCTTGGACTTCTTAGAACACCCCAGAGAGCCACGAGAGGTGTCTACGTGTTTACGTTTTTGGTGCTACTTCGATGATCTACCTAGGATAGATCTATCGGTTTTTGATAGATACATATTTATCTAGATATACAAGATCTTAAATCCAAAAATATAAGACGAAATAACCTAACGCTTTTTTTATTGTTGTGTTGGATCCACAATTAATCCTACGGATCCTTAGGATTGGTGTATTCTTATACTTGTAATGTAATTAATTAATTACATTAGTATTTTTTTTTCTACCCCTCGAACTTGAGTGAAAGCCAATGCGTTTTCCAAAAGGGGGTCTTGAAAAAAAAAAAGGCCTACCCCTTGGCAGGAGATGTTGAAGTTGCGCATGAAGTAGTCTCTATCTCCCGGTCGGAGACAAGGGATGGATGTCGCTAGGCTAGGTCAACTCTATCATTGGTTTCATTATCCCTATAACGATCACTAAATAAAGATATGTGCTACTACTATCCCGATGCAGCGAAGCTAGGTGGTGCTATTATGGCGGGGGAAGGGTCTACTTCTGCTCCGAATGCTTTTGGTGGCGGGTCTTTCTATTACCGATATGGACCTCACTAACGGGTCTCGTTCTGTACCTAGGTATAGATCTATATCACTAAGGTCAGTATATGAATCTGCTGCGTCTTTTATCTCAGGTGTTGGATCACCTACTAACTCCTGCTGGCTCCAATGCCTCATCATCCTCAGACTTATCCTGGTGTATGCTAGAGTTGTCTACATTAACATTTGCAGATTCCATGGCTGCCCTAGTACTTTCCCGTTGGTCAAGTTGCTTTGCTCCTTTTGTTGTAAACTCTATACGCCTTACTGGTCAGAGAATAACCTAAGAATCAGGGTCACTGCGAGGAGTTGGCTTTGGCTAGGTTTTCTCTGAGGATATAGCCCTCGTGTGTTCAATGTTAGGCCTCTTACCGCCCGTAGGGAGTTGTTTTTGTTCCTGATCTAAGGTACACTCTATTAGCAGTATAACATGCAAATTGCCTCAGCCAAAAAGTGTTGCGCTATTTTTGCATTTACTAGCGGCCATTTCGAGAAATACCCCCTTTTCCCCGTTTTGTTGAGCGGCAATAGAGAATTCATGCTTGATTCCTTTTTCATTACAGTACTCAGCAAAAGATGCATTCTCACCATGATAAGTTCTGAGTCGAATGATGCAAGATGCAAGCACCGGATGCATCCTTCTCAGTTTGTATTCTATTGCACATTTGCTTTTGAAAGCTTCTGACTTATCGTGCAAGAAGGATACCCACGAGAAATCATCTACCAAGGCCAATATAGACTTCTTGCCACCAATGCTTTCTGTTTGCATTGGACCTACCAGATCCATGTGCAACAGCTCCAAGGGGTGACAGATGGTGGAAATGCACTTGATAGGTTTATGAGGACTTCTGGTCTGCTTTCCCGATTTACATCCTTCACATGCGCCTTCTTGCTTGCCTCCCAACTTAGGCAATCCTCTCATGGGAGAGCTTAGCTTAAGAAGATCACGAAAGTTCATGTGACCTAAACGCTTGTGCCACAACTCCAAGACATCATTACTAGCTTTATGACAGACCTTGTCATCAGTGGCTTCTATTGCATTTGCGCAATAACAATTTTCCTTTGATCTTAAACCAGTTAGCACTTCCTTTTCATTAGAATCATTGACTCTACATCTTTCTTTGTTAAACCAAACATCTCCTACTTCATCACAAAGCTGACTGGAGATTTGTCTTCAGGTCTTCAACAAGCGGGACATTCTTTAAGCAAGGAATTCCGGCAGTTGAAACAGTACCTCTCCCTACAGTCTCCCACTTCGATAAATAGACAAAGGATGTCAAAGGAGAAGAAAAAGGTTGCAAACGAGCAAGCATGCTTTCACTCAGAAAACCATCCCACTTTTGACAGAAACTAGAAGAAGCAAAGAAAGAGCTCGGACAACGAAAGAGAGGAGGCGAAGGGGCCACATTTGCATAAGAGCTATGCAGAGAAGGTTTAAGAGGAGATGCCTATCTGATTCTAATAGCCAAGGATGCTTTGTGCGGATAAGACAAGGCTTATGAAAGAACCTAACAGCCCTTTGGCCTATATTTGACGTTCTCTTGCTACGTTCAGTAACATTGAGGGAGGATTCGTTTGGGATAGAGGTGCTATTAGAGCCCTTTTCCGAAACGGAATCCGAAAGTCAGGAGGGCAATTCCCTCCATTCTAACATCCCAAGGGCCGCCCGCGATGAGGCGGGCCCCTCCCAGCCCGCCGCACCCTCCCATGAGTGGGTGCTTGCTAACGAGCGGTTTTCCGCTCTACTGGCACGGCACCTCCAAAAACACGCGGAAAAGTCGGCGGTGATAGCTAGGTATCCGCAGCTCCGTGAGGCGGATTTCCATCATTTGGGCCAAAAAATGGCCCAAAGCTTTGATATTGATGTGAAATCTCCCTCCGAGATTGAAGCCCTTGCGGCCTCGGAAGAGTTACGGACCTACACGAAATCCAGAAGCTCGTTAGAGAGCTTCTTGGATAGCTACTGAAATTCTCTCCCTTCTAAAGCTGCGCAAGGCGGCCCCCCCCAGAACGCTAAAAGGGTGAGGGAACTAGAGTTGTCACGATAGGAAAGATAAATGACTATAAGGAACCAACGATTATCTCTTCTTAAACAACCTATATCCTCCACACTTAATCAGCATTTGATAGATTATCCAACCCCGAGCAATCTTAGTTATTGGTGGGGGTTCGGTCCGTTAGCTGGTATTTGTTTAGTCATTCAGATAGTGACTGGCGTTTTTTTAGCTATGCATCACACACCTCATGTGGATCTAGCTTTCAACAGCGTAGAACACATTATGAGAGATGTTGAAGGGGGTTGGTTGCTCCGTTATATGCATGCTAATGGGGCAAGTATGTTTCTCATTGTGGTTCACCTTCATATTTTTCGCGGTCTATATCATGCGAGTTATAGCAGTCCTAGGGAATTTGTTTGGTGTCTCGGAGTTGTAATCTTCCTATTAATGATTGTGACAGCTTTTACAGGATACGTACTACCTTGGGGTCAGATGAGCTTTTGGGGAGCTACAGTAATTACAAGCTTAGCTAGCGCCATACCTGTAGTAGGGGATACCATAGTGACTTGGCTTTGGGGCGGTTTCTCCGTGGACAATGCCACCTTAAATCGTTTTTTTAGTCTTCATCATTTACTCCCCTTTATTTTAGCTTACATTGCTGGGGAAACTTTTGCAGTGATGGCAGGATTACTAATAATGGCTTCAACTTTCGAGGAGCAGACATAGAAATAGTACAGAGAAGTATTTTGCAGTTTGCAGTATGCATAAGCTGTACCTACATTAGAAAATACAATAGTCTATACTTATACTGGGAAAGTATTTGACAGTACTAGACTCTTATTGTTTCTGGATACATGATCAATTGAGGTATTTAATTTTGCTCCCCCATGGATAAGTTTTTGTAGTTCTAGATCCAGATATACTATATTCTCATGCTTTCAAAGCTAGCAAGCAGTCGTGTTGCGGTTTCATCTTTTGGTTATTGCCAACTCCATATACTCTTCGTGTCAACCGCATCGAGGATAGGGTCTGCTTTGCTGGAATTAAAGCAAAGCTCCGTATTGCATAAAATTTCAGAGAACAAACTAACTGGAGATAGTCCACCCACCGTTAATCACTTGATCTGCACTGGCCTTCTCTTCAGTACCTCGAGTCGTCGAGTAAAAGTCGAGTGTACAAGTCGTAGGTGGGTATCTTTGGGCTATCTAAGAAGACGATTTTGATCAAAGTGAAGCCCATAGCGAAGCCCAACTTTAACCTTTAAAATAATTACTGAGCACCTCTAGTAAAAACCGAGCCCAACTTCTCGAAAGAAGTTCACTGATCACTGATCACCTTTGTCAACGCCGGATTGCATACTTTCCGGGATGACCCTGAGGAAGCAGGCAGAGAGAATCTTTCAAAAGTTGCTAAATACGAGTACAATCAATCTTGGAGAAGTTGAATGGATGGCGGGCAGCACTTACAGAAGTTGCAGATATAGGCAGGCATGGTGCTACAAAACCAAGCTCATGGGTATGTAATTTCACCACTGGAGTTCAAAGTTTCTGCACACATTTTGCTATTTAAGGGATTTTATGATTTTCCTAATGAGGCCACGGAGCCGTCTGTGGCCAAGCTAGGTTATAGATGTGAAAGAGGCAAGCATTATCTTCACACACATTAGCAATTCATTCTTTGCATAAAAGAAAGGCTTCACTTTTTTAGCAAAGACTTTGGAACAGCAGGAAGGATAGTTCCCAGTTTGTTTTGACCTATAGGAGGAAATATATGTGGAGATGGATCATAGTTTTTGTGGTCTTAATTATCCACTTCCTTCTCTTCATTTTCCCTACTGAATGCTATTAGTTTGTAATTTGGTCTATGAGTTTCCTATTGATCCATGGCCAGATCCCATAGTTGATTCCATGGTTCTAACTATTCCCTGCTGATGATTTGAGTTTTGAATCAGGAAAACACATAAAAAGGTTGGTATGTACTATGGATGGCACTCTTCTTTTCAAACCTTTGTAGACCAAAAGAGTGCTTTCATTTTCAAACAAAAAAAAAAAAGCACTCACTTTCACATTGTTTTCAGCCACTGAAAGCATTATGTTAAGAGATATGGCATTTCATCCATTAAAAGTCTGAGCCTCGACTAGCAATGTCCCAATTGCTCGTCCTTGCCTTCAAATACTGACATTAGATCAAATCGGTGTGATTAAACTCAAGTTCCACTATGTAGTGGTCTTTCAAATGGCACACTTGCTATTGGTAAAAGCATATTGTTCTTGCCAGTTTGTTCAATACAAGCAAGTATGTGCAGCAGCTCCCCCTTCTTGAGTGATCTCGTAGGTTTCTTACACCTATATATATAATATGAAAATATTATGATGACAAATTTTAAAACATTAAGACGCTGCATATCATGGAGATGCAGGTTGGAAATTGGTCTAAAATCGTTTTCATGTTATTGATAGTTAATTTTGTACTGATCAGTTTTTAACCACATTGTAATGCCAATTGATCCTTAGGTCTTGAATTGTACTTGGAAAAAGATGGCTACTGCATTCTCTTTGTTCTCTGTTTCCAACATGCAGCATCTCAGTAACCAAATATTTGGAGGCTTTCAACTTGTGGACCTCCTTAGCCCTAAAAAGCGACATATATGCCCACAGAGACAAAGGGGAACGTTAACATTGCTCACACTGCCAACATAGACATCAGTTAATGATAGGAGCTGAGTTGATGTCCGAGTTTGAGTAAACGTAATTATCAATTTCTCTCTCAGGTATTCTGCAATTCATTCTACTTTGTGGTTGGAACAGTTGAGCTTTGTATTGGATTTCTAAATTTTCATCTTGACTCCAATGAGGGAAACCATCACAATGTGCCTTCAATTTTTTTTTTTTTTAATTCTAATTTGCATACTTTGTGGGAAACCATCTCAATGTGCCTTTAGTTTTCCCTCTTCTAAGTCAATTGATTTTGAGGTGGAGGCCATTTAATCTATTCCTTTGCCTTTGAACCCTGTTCAGGCTCTAGTTGTTTTTTTTTTGGTAATGCAGGCTCTAGTTGTTGGCATTATACTAAGAGTGGTATTTATACTGTTAAAAGTGGTTATGGATTGGAACAGGATAGCAACAAAATGACTGAAGGTTGTGAGAGTTGTTCACATTTGCAGGATTATCCAGTCTGGAAGTATATTTGGGGGCTTAAGGTACCGGCAGCAGCAAGGGTATTTGTTTTGCATGCTCTTCATGATATTTTTCCTTGTGCTTATAACCTGTATAAGCGAACGTTTACTTCGCTCTCCTATTTCTTACTGGTGTAAACTAGCAATAGAAAGTATAGTGGCCAGTGACGGTGCTGCAACTGACTGTATTTTTACTTGTTGTTCTTTGCTTCCATACTTTGTAGTACTTCTGCATTGAATGTGAAAATGAAGAATTAACTCTCAAAGGTTGTGGCTGTTCTCTATTATATCAGGAGCGTTACATTAATCATCAAAAATTGTTCCCTGTGGCAAAAGATAACACATGACCAAACAGTGTTGCAACCTTGAATGATAAGAACTGCCCTTACAGACCTGTAAGATCCTTTCCCTTCCATATCAGTCAATTGTTAAGTTTTGTTAAAAGTATGTATTCAGTGCTGATTAATTCCTGTCAAACAAAATTATACGTGGTCTTAAAAATAGATAAATAAATAACGGTATTCCAGTTCCAATTGGTCTTTCCCTTAGGCTGCAATTTTTATTCAACTTTGCAGGGCCAGACACTAGGAAATAGCAGAAAGCAAGGTCCCAGTTTGTAGTGACTAATGATCGAGAGTATGCTGCTTGGGCTAGATGAACACCATATCTCCTTTTTTTTTTTTTTTTTTCTCTCTCGTCAATAATTGGATGGCTTTGGCAATTACAATGGTGCCAAAGTGAAAATGGGGAAGATTGGCCCAGGATATATGCTAGATCATAATCATTTAATTCCCTCTCTAGTGGTTTTCCCCAAAATCTAGTGCTCCGTTGCCATTGTTATCCACATATTGAGTCTGTATATGTTTGTACTCGAGCTAAGCAAGGTCCCATTATTAGTCAACAGGGAATTTTTTATTTTATTTTAGAGCTTTTCTACAAACAATTTGATGTTTAATACCATTATTTAAGAGCTATTGGATTAGTTCATTAGTATCTTGTAACTTGATCAGCATGCTCAGTTCCTAATGTTTATCTACAGATAAACAATGTGGGTACTAGAATTTCTCCTTTCTATTTTCATGGGCCAACTTCTGGAACTGGATTCTCTTCTGATCAAAGCTTCTCTGGTTGTTATGCAATGCTGCCAGCTGCAACTGAAGGTACGTACTGTCATTTCTTGGAGTTATTCTGCTTATAATTTGAAGTTGAAGAATGGCCTGAAGGGTTGGCACCTTCACTTTGGACCTGTAAGATCCTTTCCAGTTTCCATGTCAGTCATCAGTTGCATATCTCCTACTAATTTGTTTCAATTAATGGATATAGGTACTATAGAGCACTTATGAATCAACATACTCCTGGAATAGTACAAATGCTCTGTGAACAAGTCAAGTCAGCCCTCAGATTTTGTTTTTTTCTTTTTATGCATCATCTCAGCAAGGAAAAATTCTCCTGATTCTAGGACACTTTGGGATGCCAGAGAAGGATCATTTCCTCGTACATAACTCTGAAAAACAATAGTACAGTGTGGTCGCCTAATCGGTGAGGGTGGGGTTTACTGTCAAAGGGCTTCAACTTCCAAGGAGCATACTTATAAATACACCAACCGGCAGTTATGTTTTATTTGTTTCCTTCTGCTAACTGCTATTTGTGTTCTATTTATATGGCTTTAGTAATGATGTATCAACAAGAATCACTTGATTTCATTAGCTATTATATTGATATGGTGATCATATAAGAGTTTCAGGATGTTTCATTAATGCAATTGTGAAGGAATTGGTTTATGAGGTGATGTAAATGGCATGTTTTCTTATATGCAATGTTTACTGTTGAAGTTTAGTCTCTACTTTCTACTGGTTGAATTAGGTGGCAAAATATTCCAAATTTCAAGAAATGAGTCTTAAACTTTACTGTCTTCTTTATTTTGATATTTCACCTTACATCAAGTTCTATTTTTGGTTTGGTCAGATGGCAGAAAATGCATGCACAATTGCAGGGAAATTTCACTGCAATGTTGGATTTTTAATGGTAGATTTCCATTGCAATGTCGGCTTTTTCTTGGTAAATTTCTACTGCTTATAATCTTTCCATTACTACTTTTTCTCTTTTGGCAAACTAATTATTTCATCACTAGTGGCAACCCATTCAACAATTAGTGAAATAAAACGAAATTTGGAAAAGACTGAACCGAACTGTGGGTTAGAGAAAGAGTTAATAACATTCCTAGAAAATAAATAGCTAGTGCTTTCCAGCTGCAAATGCATTATCACTTGGACTGGAGAGTGAGAGGAAAGGCCGAAAGGGGCATCCCGCCAAAAGCTGAAGGAGAGAGTAAAAGAGAAAAAAAGGGGCGTATGCATCTTTCTACTTTGTACACAGGTAGGAATTTGGAACCCGATTCCCACTCAACTGAGAAACCACCAAAATTTTCAAGAACTGAGTCTTAAATGGTACGTCTTCTTTATTTTGGATATTCAACCTTACATCAAGTTGTTCTATTTTTGGTTTGGTCATATTGCAGAAAATGTATGCACAATTGCAGGGAAAATCCGAATTATTGGTAGGTAACTTGTACAATTTGATTGTGCTAGATGATCTATTTGTTTTTGGACAGAATAAATCAATCATATTTTATGAGACCAAATATAGAGGAAACTACCTAGGTATTGCATATCAGTATGTCTGTTATGTTAGTAAACAATTCAGATCACTGACCTAAATGATCAAAATAGATCTCAACTGCAGTACTGCACAACCACATAGTTATTGTCCCTGTGCATTTTTTGTTTTTTCTCCACAACAGTGAACCACTCATTGCCCCGGAGGAAAAGTGAAGTTGGATCATTGCTTCTCAAGTTCTTCTATTACCAAAAAGCAAATTATTGCTTCTCCTTTATTTACATCATCCACATAAAATCTTATTATTCACACAAGTAGGGACCTCTGTAATTGTAACCATTCTCACAAGTAAGGACCGTGTGTGAGAAAGGAGCTCTAGCAAGAATTTTGTTTTGTTCATCCACGGCTCTTGCTATTGGTCAAAAAAGTCACCTCTTCCAAAAATGTCCTTTCTTTATCTAAATATCATGTGTTCCTGAACACACTCGCAAGAATTTTACTGATTCCCTCTTCTTTTTTTTTCTCAATAATTTAGTTTTGATATTTCAATGCCGTCAAAATTTCTCATCACAATGTGCTATGTTTCTTCATATATGTAGTAAACAGACAATGTGGATACCAACATTGCATTTCTACTTCCATTTACATGTACTAATATATTATACATTGATGATTATGAGGTGATGCAAATACAATTATATGCATGCTTACGTATGCAATGTTGGCATTTTATTGGTAAATTTCTACTGCAATGATGATTATGAGTTAATCTTTCCATTACTTTTTCTGTTTTGGCAAACTAATTATTCCATCACTAGCAGCAACCCATTCAACAACTTGTGAAATAAAACGAAATTTGGAAAAGCCTGAACAGAAGTGTGTCGGTCCAAGAAGAGTTAACAACATTCGTAGTAAATCAACAGTTGGTGCTTTATTATTACTTGGACTGGAAAGTGAGAGGAAAAGAAAAGGAAAAGCCGAAAGGGCATTCCACCAAAAGCAAAAGGAGAGAGTAAAAAAAAAAAAAAAATGTCTTCGAGTTTTTGAATGAAGTCCTTTTCCCAATCAAAAAAAAAAAAAAAAGCAAAAGGAGAGAGTAAAAGAGAAGGAAAGGGGCACATCGCACATCTTTCTTTTCTTTCTACACTGGTAGGAATGTGGAACCCAATTCCCACTCAACAGAGAAACCAAGATTTCCCTGAGCAGAGTTTTGTTGGTTCATCCATGGCTCTGCTCCAAGGTCACAAGGCCTCCTTTTCCAGATATACTACTTTTCCTTCTGGACCTCCTTACGACGTGTTCCTGAGCTTCAGAGGTGAAGACACCCGAAAGACCTTCACTGATCACCTCTACACGGCCCTTCTCCACGCCGGATTTCACACTTTCCGAGATGACCCTGAACTCGAGAAAGGGGAAACTATCAAGGAAGAGCTTGGGAATGCCATTCGAGAGTCACGAAGTTCTGTGATTGTGTTTTCGAAAGACTACGCCTCTTCCAAATGGTGCCTCGACGAGCTTGTCATGATCCTTGAACGCAAGAGGACCTCCAATCATTTCGTTTTACCAGTCTTCTACCACGTTGATCCATCCCATCTGAGGAAGCAGACTGCAAGTGTTGCAGAAGCATTTACTGAACACCAGAAAACTCAATCCTCTGAGAAGTTGAATGGATGGCGAGCAGCACTTACAGAAGTTGCAGATCTAGCAGGAATGAATTTACAAAATGAAGCTGACGGGTATGTAATTAAATTCAGAACATAACTAAAGCCTTGAGTAATTCTAATTCTTTGAAATTGATAGACTCATAGCTGGCTACCTTGTATGATATATTTTTGTTTTGATTGCAATTTGTAGGCACGAGTCAAAGTTCATCCAAAAGATTGTTAAAGTGATTCAAGACAAGGTGCCCCTGACCGATGTCCAGGAGGTGTTACAGAAGAAGTTGTTGGATATTAAGCCTTACCTCGATGACGCCGAGGGAAAGCAACTGAACAACCCAAATGTGAAGGCATGGTTCAATGAGCTTAAAGGAGCTGTCTATGATACCGAGGACCTATTGCAGGAGATCAAGACAGAAGTATTAAGACAAAAGATGGAACCCAAATCTGGAAGTAGCACATCTAAGGTACAAGACCTCAGCTCTAGTCTTCCATCTCATGCTTTTGACTCAACATTAATTTACCCCAGGGTAAAGGAAGCTCTTAATAGACTAGATTCCATTATGAAGAGAAAAGATGTCTTGAGTTTGGAAGCAAGTGCTGGATACAGGGTATCGCAAACACTACAGTCAACTTCTTTGGTCGAAGACTCTGGTGTGTGCGGCAGAGATGACGAGAAGGAGACACTTATTAAACTGTTGCTATCAGATGATGAGAAAAGCAATAAGATAAGTGTGATTCCTATTGTGGGTATGGGTGGGATCGGAAAGACCACCCTTGCCCAGCTTTTGTACAACGATGATAGAGTTGAACCACATTTTGACAAAAAAGCATGGGCTTGTGTTTCTGAAAAATTTGATGTTCTTCGGATCTCACAACAAATTTATGAGTCCCTTACTTCAGATGCTTGCAACATTGGGAACTTAGATACACTTCAGTTAAAACTGATGGCGGCTTTGAAGGGGAAAAAGATTTTTATTGTTCTTGATGACGTGTGGAATAAGAGTTATACTGAATGGGAGGTCTTAAAGCGTCCTTTTCAATCTGGAGCACCTGGAAGTAAGATTATTGTCACAACACGCAATCAAGAAGTTGCATGTATGGTGAGTCCTCTTCAAGCTCGCTGTCTCAGGCCAATGTCTGCAGAAGATAGCTGGTCATTATTTGAAAAACATGCCTTCAAAAATACAGGTGTTGGTCCACACTCACATCTTGTAAAAATAGGTAGACAAATTGTCCAAAAGTGCAATGGTCTTCCTTTGGCTATTAAGTCCCTTGGGTGTCTCTTATGTTCTAAATTAACTGTGGGGGAATGGGAAAGTATATTGAACAGTGAGATGTGGGAGTTGCCACAGGAGAAGAGTGGCATTCTGCCGTCTCTTTGGTTGAGCTTTCAGCATCTGCCTTCACATCTCAGGCGTTGTTTTGTGTATTGCTCGATATTTCCCAAGAATTATGAGTTCAAAACATCAGAATTGGTTTACTTGTGGATGGCTGAAGATCTATTGCAACCCATAAGAAACGAAACAGCAGAAGAAGTCGGACAAGGCTACTTCAATGATCTAATCTCAAGATCATTTTTTCAACTTTCATCAAGATCCCATGAATATTTCATCATGCATGACCTTATCAATGATTTAGCAAGCTTTGTATCAGGAGAATTTTGTTTTAGGTGGGAGGGCAGTGGTTCACCCAACAATTTGAGCAAGACTCGTCACTTGTCATATATCTCGAGATATCGTGATGAGATTGATAACCTAAAGATTGTTAAGGCTTTACAGCAAGCTAAATGTTTGCGCACCTTTCTAGAATTAGGTCTACATTCGTGGAGAGGTCTCTACAAGGCATTGCCAAAGTTTCAATGTAGAATGCTCAAGTTATCAGGGTGGAATATTAAGCACTTGGCTGATTCAATTAACAGCTTGAAACATCTTAAGCACTTGGACTTGTCTAACAGTTGGATCGGAAAGTTACCTGATACAATTTGTACTTTGTATAACTTGCAAGTATTGTTGTTGTCAGACTGTCAAAACCTTACTGAACTGCCAGCCAACTTGGGAAGATTGATCAACTTGAGCCATCTGGATATTACAGGGACAAGGTTACAAAAGATGCCACCACAAATGGGTAAGTTGAAAGACCTCCAGATGCTACCACATTTCGTGCTAGACAAACACACAGGGGATAATTTGGCAGAGTTAAAGAAGCTTGAAAAATTGCGTGGAAGTCTTTATATCTCAGAGCTTGGGCATAGCAGCGGTTTGGAGGCCTACATACTGAGGGACAAGAAGTTTCTTAAGGAACTGGTTTTGGATTGGACAGTATCGGATGAAAGTGAAGATTGGGAAGAAGAGGAGGAAACAGAAGAAGAAAAGTCAAGTGAAGAGGGCGATTATACTATAGAAGAAGATGTAAGTGAAGATTGGGGAGAAGAAGAGGAAACAGAAGAAGAAAAGTCAAGTGAAGAGGGCGATTATACTATAGAAGAAAGAGAAGTGCTTGAGAAGCTCCAACCTCACCTGAACCTGGAAAGGCTTACAATTAGAGATTATGGAGGCAAAATGTTTCCAGGTTGGTTAGGATATTATTCTTCCTCTGCTCTTGTTTATCTTAAACTCGAAAATTGTGAGAATTGTATCTCCTTGCCACCGTTGGGACAGCTACCTTCCCTCACAGAGCTTCGTATAGTAGATTTACATGGAGTGGTATCCATAGGTTCTGAATTCTATTATGGTGACGGCAATACTTCTAGTGCGAATAAACCATTTAGATCCCTACGGTCTTTAGAATTCAGAGGTATGATGGGGTGGAAAGAATGGTATTATGTTGGAGGTGACAATAATGAAGGTACGGTTTTTCCTATTCTTGAGGAGCTTGTTGTGGGCTCTTGTCCCAATCTTACCGGGAGATTAGCGTCAGACAGCCTCCCATCTCTGGAGTCTTTGACGGTATATAATTGCCCAGAATTGGAATGTATTCCGGAAGATGGATTCCCGTCAAAGTTAAAAACACTTCACATCTTCGACTGTAAAAAAGTGAATGCAAAGAGTATGCAGAATCTGAACAAGGATCTCCGAACACTCACCTCTCTTCAAATATTGAGACTTGACTTTAACTGCGACGAAAAAGTAGATTGGTTTGCGGAGGAGCACGAGGGGCTGTTTCCCAGCACTCTCACTCATCTCGAGATCTACCGTCTGAATTGTGAGACCATCGACGGCGCCAAGTGGTTTGGCCATCTCAACTCTCTTCAATCCTTGGACATTTGCGACTGTCCTGCGCTCCGGTGCTTGCCAGATAGTGGGCTACCCTCTTCTCTTTCTCGTCTACGTATCATTCGATGTCCTTCGCTTCAGGAACGGTGCCAAAGAGAGGCCCAAGATTGGCCCAAGATTGCTCACATCAAGCACATAGATATCAATAGGTTTGAAGTCATTCTAGGGTCTTGCTTGAACTCGGGATCGATGGGTTTGACAACGACATGCCATATGAAGGAGAAACAGACCATTTCCATTTTCTACGGTATGTCGCACATCCCAATTCTGGTCTTTGCCCTTCCCAATTCAATCTATTGATACTGGGAATATATATGTTGTTGTCAATTGATACCTTGAAAAGCTGGAAAATTAATGTGTCTTATTTCTGCCCTGTTTCTTGATATGCAGCAGTTTAGTGGAAAGTGAGCAAAATTTCTTGATATGTTAAGACAGAGAGATAGGCCAAGGTTAAGATTGCTCGCAGGACCAATATTGCCATGTCTTCATGTCTGAGTTGTAAGCATAATTATCAAATTCTCTCTCAGTTGATTCGGTTTACTCACCTCTTCACTTTAGTAGGCAATTCCTGATTTACTGCTGCTATTTTTGCGCAGCTTCTCATCTGCTTGTGGACTGTTCTTTATCTCCTGCACTCATTCACACTGTTTCCAAGCACAATGAAAATCACAGAGAGCCAATTTTGGGTCAGTCAATACTTGCACTCTTCTGATCTCTATTCAGTTCGTTCTAGTTGAACTGACTTGGTCTTTCATCAAAGACTTTCTAGAAAGCTTTTAAAGTTGCTGTTTCAATTCAATCTTCACATCTTGATTAAGACCTGCCAAACAAAACATAATAAATCGAGATATATTAAGTATCACAAAAACTTATAACTCAAGCTAACTAATTTAGCATACCTTCAGCAGCTACTAAAACAAATCTGTGCATCATAATATTTTTCATATTAACAAAGAATTGGGGTGTGTATTGATTTTCTAAAAAATGTTTGAGCTCAAGTCCTCTCTAGTGTGTCTTCAATTTTTTCATTGAAAGATTATAAGCTGTAGGCACAATGTGGAACTATGTAGTAAATTGAGTATATAGATAGAGTTTACACGATCATTAATATGTATATTGATCTTCGGTCTACTTCAACTTTTGGATTGTCTTGCTTCAGGGTCAAGCTAGTACTGATGTTTTTGGTAATTTTGTGCCAGTATGATATCAGCTTCCTAGACGTTACAAGTTTAAACTATATGCAGTGCTGCCTTGAGGTATGTTTACATTTGTATATGATATGTAATTGAAGAATTAATGATCTTATTAAAGCTTGTGGCTTAGACCCTGCATTTTGGAAAAAATGGCTAATGCATGTATCCTGTTACTTTCCATTCTTTACATGCAGCATCTCATAATACTCGTTGCTGTTGGACCCTTATCTCGGTAACCAGTTATGAGACCTGCCAAAAGTGAAAACATCTCATAATACTTGAAATCAGTTCTTGCAAAAAAGAGACTGTTGCAAACAATTTGCAGAGTGTGAAGAAGGGTCTCCTAAGTCGTAACAGAGCAAGGGGAACATTGTCCCAAGATTGCTGACACTGACATTTATCAATATCGATATGACGTGGTTGCGATGTCTTGACATAGTTATAATAAATTAATAATCATCTAATAATCTGTCAGGTATTTCTTCTTCAATATAATTCTACTTATTTAACGTTGTAGTACTTTCTAAAGCTGTAATGCTGTATGATGAAACTTAGAACCTATAATTTTTTAGCTCAGGTCCATAATCAGGAGAGCTAACCATTCAATAAATGCTATTGCAATGCTTATAGTCTATCAAAATAACATCTGCGGTTTAAAGTTTCACATAACATCGAGATATAGTCATTTATGTTTCCTTAACCATATTGTAATGCCCGTTGGCCCGTAGGCCCTATATTTTATATTAAAAAGCTGGCTAATGTATTCTCTTTGTTGCTTATTTCTTCAGATGCAGTATAAGTAAGAAAATATTTTTGAGGCTCTCTACTGTTGGACCTCCTGGAGGGTCACCTTCTCGGAGAGGGAAAGAGAGGTTAATTAATTAAGACTGCTCTCATCCCCAACATTGTCAAGATTTGCATTGTCCTGATAGTCCCGGTAGCAATGCTTCTACTAATGGTATCTTTACTTCCTTTTGGTGCTTTAATTTCATACTTTTGAAGTATTTTAGGACTAAATCTGAAAATGAAGAATTAATGACCTCAAAAGGTTGTGGCTCTTCTCTATTATATCAGGGGAGTGGTAGCTTTTTTGGTGGGATTCCTATGCCTTGGAGGGGGGCTAACTGATGAAAGCTCCATCTTCTAGGGAGCCAGACTTGAAAAGAGCAGAAAGGAAGTTCCCAGTTTGTAGTGACTAGTGATCCAGAGTTCTATAGATAACAGGATACTTGGCTCCGATGATTTCCTACATACCCATGTCACTTTCTTTTTCTTGTATAATAACTGAGATGGTCTTTGCAAATACAATGCTGCCTGAGTGAAACTGGAGAGAGGGAGGGAGGGAGGGAGATTGGCCCAAGTGCCCAACACATGATGTGCAAGATCATAATTGGTTTTTGCACTAAGGTGCTTTTCTGAAATGTCTACTGCTTTTGATGTTATCCATAAGCCGCGGTAAATATTAAGTACCACAAAAACTTATAACTCAATAAGAAACTCAGCATTAACTTCAACAGCTACTACAGCAATCTATGCATCTTTTGATATTTTTCATTGTAACTGCATCATGGGGTGTGTATTGAATTTCTACAAAAATGTTTGAACTGAAGTCCATAGTATTGTACACCACACAATGTGGAACCAGAAAGTAAAATGAGCAATTGGGTGTACATTTATATTTTACTCAAGCATTTATATCATTACTAATCTCGAGTCTTACTTTATTTTTGCATGTAACTTCTGGATTCTCTTACCTCAGCTTCAGGCTCATAGTAATGTTATTCTTTTTTGTTTTGCCAGTTTATATGTTACAAGTTTACAACTAAATGTGGTGCTACCACTAAAGGTGTTTTTACTTTTGTTTAGGATAAGGAATTGAAGAATTAAATCGTCTCACTAAAGGCCATTGCTTATCTCTATGTTCCATTTGATCCTGAGCCTTAGCTGCATTGTGGAAAAGATGGAAAGAGACAGGTGAATTATGATGTGCCATGTCCTGATAGTCCCAGTTGCAGTGCTGCCACTGAAGGTAATAGTACTTCCTTGTGGTGCTTTGCTTCCATACATTTTCAGTATATGAAAATGGAGAATTAATTACCTCTAAATGTTTTTGCTCCTCTATTATACCAGTAGAATTACAGTAATCAGCAAAGCAACTTGGTGTCTCTGGCAACAGACAACACTTGGTTTGATTGATAAGAACTGTCCTTACTGGCCCGTAAGATCCTTTCCCTTCCATATCACACAATTGATAAGTTTTGTTCAATGCATATAGTTAGAGTACTGATTAATTCATGTCCAAATTTCTTTTTATAAATTGGACATTGTCTTAAAGGTTAATACATAATCGCATTCTAGTTCAATTGATCTGCAACCTCTATCGCTTCCCTCTCATTGTCATCCATATATTGGGCATCTATATGTTTGTACTGAAATTAATTGTTGGCAGCTAAGAAAGTTCTCATGGAAACATATTTGATTTCAGAGCTTTTCTACAAACATTTGGATGTATGAATGCCATTATTTAAGAAATTCGTGCAGAAAACTTAATTAGCTGGGAATGTATCATACTCTGATTTTTCCTGTCTTGAATCTTCTTCTTCTTTTTACAATGTTTGTATAGTTGTGAAAGAATACATGGCAACTTTCCTCCATCGGAAGTTAGCCTCAACTAGGAATGTCCCGCTTTGCAATTTATGATCCTCAATTAAAAATACCGTGGCATTACATCAATATGGTGTTCCTAAGTTTCACTAGTTATTGGTAAACCCTACATGTAAATATTCGACTTCCCCCCGTTTGTTTGAATACAATCAAAGCTTCCACAAGTGTTAAAACATGAGGAGCTCAGACTCTGTGTTATAGAGATGCAGTTTGGAAATTGGTCTAGAATGTACATGGGTCTATAATTCATCCTTGTCAGTAGTGTAACTAGTGTCTATAAAAAAATTATACATATACAGGGAGAATCGATATTACGTTCTTAACAGCATCCGAATGGCAATTGATAATTAAGCCCTGAATGATACTTAGAAAGCTGGGTAATGTATTATGTATCCTCTATCTACCCTATTTTTAATATGCAGCATCTCAGTGAGCAAAGTTTTTGGCAACACATTCAAAATAAAATTCAGACTTTTTAAGCAGAGATATATATGAAGCAGTTGAGCGCGGAACAGTATTTTGGTCAAATGAAATTGAAACTTCCCAGACTGTATTAGAAATATATATGAGCAAGTTACAAGACCAGATTGAATGAGATTGTATAGAAAGTGATTTAAAAAACTAAAAGCAGAGCTAGAAATATGCAGAACATTCATGGGAGTATAGCCTAAATCTATTATACAAAACCAGATGTACTGAATAATCGTTCAACATTACTAGCACAGTTTGGTTTAGGTTGCAGTGCTTTAGGCTGCGTCTGGCTTTAGTGCTTTTCTACAAACATTTTGATGTTTGATGCCATTATTTAAGAGGTTTTAGTTAGTGTCTTGTAACTTGGTCACTGTGCTCTGTTTCAGCATTATGCAGTAAATATTTATAGCAATTCTTGCTAATGTTTGGCTGCAGATAAACAATACGGGTACTAGAATTGAATTTATACTTTCCCTTTTAATGGGCCAACTTCTGGAATTTGGATCCTCTTTTCATCAAAGTTTCTCTGGTTGTTTGTAATGCCGCCAGCTGCAACTGAATGGTTGGCACTCTTCTACTTTCTCAGGAACAATAAAGTCATTGGCAAAAAACTCGAAGTTGTGTGTGGAAAAAAAGATGACATGAGGACGAACAGTATTGCACCTTCACTATGGACCTGTAAGATCCTTTCCAGTTTCCATTGTCGGTCAATAGTTGCATATTGCTTCAATAGATATAGGTTCTATAGAGCTTCAATGCTCTGTGGATAAGTTGAGTTAACTAAAGCCAGTCCTGAGATTTGATTTTTCTTTTTATGCAGTATCTCAGCAAGGAAAATTTCACCTGATTCTAGGACACTTTAAGATGCCAGTGAAGGATCATTTCCTTTTACATAAATCGGAAAAACAATACTCCTGTGTAGTCGCCTAGCCAGCAAGGGTGGGGATGTTTCCCAGCACTCTCCAAATTCTCCAGATCAGCCGTCTGAATTGTGAGACCATCGACGGCGCCAAGTGGTCTGGGCATCTCAACTCTCTTCAACAATTGGTGTTTGCGAATTGCCCTTCTCTCCGGTGCTTGCCAGATAGTGGACTACCCTCTTCTACAAATCCATGCATGTGTCCTTTGCTTGAGAAACGGTGCCAAAGAGAGACGGGTGAAGATTGGCCCAAGATTTCTCACATCAAGCACATAGATGTCAATTTCGGAACGATATGACAAGAACAGTTCTAGGGCTTGCATTCTGATCAATTTGGCCACGTCTCAGAGGGCTTGCATACTCTGCATGTATCCTATTGTTTGAAATCATTGTTGATTTCACAGTTCTAGGGTCTTGCTTGTTATTGTGAGAAGATCAAATTTTTAGCTCACACTCTATAACAGGTTATTGATCTCGATGAACTAGACTAAGCTGAATAGAACCTAGGTTTAAGTCCAGTAAAAATAAAAGTAATTTCCTGGTCGTAATTTTATAAGCCTAAAAGAAATGGCTTGAATGTAACATCGAAAGGATGTGTTGCCTGAATATTATTCTTCTTCTTTTCCTGGTGTTATTGTCTATGATTCATACTTTCAAGCAGAAAGTGTATCAGTTGGTTGCATTGATTGTTTAACCAAACAAGAAGCAAAGATTGTTTGCCGCCCCTAAACAGTCACTCTCCTAACCCCCAAGAAACCCATAAAATCACCAAACTACAATAAAGTAAGTACCTGTTTGTGTTCATGCCAGTCTTCTCTGATACCAACTCCTCTCCAACACCCCCAAAAGTTGCCCATATATACAGGCCACACAATCTCTCAGAACTCACAGAATTTCATTCCAAACTTCCTCATCCTCAATCATCACCATCCTAAAGATGTCGAAAGTACAAAGCAATAGGAATGGTTCTGCTAAGCAACTCCATGCTCCGACACCGGGGAAGGCAACAGTTCTTGCATTGGGTAAGGCCTTCCCGAGCCAAATCATCCCTCAGGATTGCTTGGTCGAGGGTTACATTCGTGACACGAAATGTGCAGATGTTGCCATCAAGGAGAAACTGGAGCGGCTCTGTAAGCATATTCACTCTCTTTAGTTATCTTGAAGAATTTGAACCCAATTCTTCACTTACTCGCTACCACTAAATCACTTGTCTGACAACAATAAATCTACATAAAATCCTTTTTGAGAAGTAGGTTTCATCGCCGGGAGAGGCATGATAAGTAACAATAAAACTATTTGTATCATATATATTGATCACATTGTATACTGTCATATAAATGTGAGATATCTACTTAGATAGAGATGCTGTCTATAATGTGGTATATGTAACATCTCTCTGAAACATGCATAAGAGCATGACTCATTGTGTTTTTTCTTTTTTTGGCAAGGCAAAACCACAACTGTGAAGACTAGGTACACAGTGATGTCAAAGGAGATCCTAGACAAATACCCTGAACTAGCAACTGAGGGCACAGCCACTATCAGACAAAGGCTTGAAGTCACAAACCCTGCAGTGGTAGAGATGGCCTTGGAAGCAAGCCTTGCTTGTATCAAGGAATGGGGCAGACCAGTTGAAGACATTACTCATGTTGTCTATGTCTCCTCAAGTGAAATAAGACTCCCTGGAGGTGACCTCTACCTTGCCAGCAAGCTAGGCCTGAGGAACGACGTAGGCCGTGTCATGCTCTATTTCTTAGGCTGCTATGGTGGTGTTACTGGCCTCCGGGTTGCCAAAGACATAGCTGAAAACAACCCGGGAAGCCGGGTCTTGTTAACCACTTCCGAAACCACCATTCTTGGTTTCAGGCCCCCCAACAAGGCGCGCCCATACGACCTTGTTGGGGCTGCACTTTTCGGTGATGGAGCTGCTGCTGTGATCATTGGAAGCAACCCGGTTTGGGGTCAAGAGTCTCCTTTCATGGAGCTCAACTATGCTGTCCAGCAATTCCTCCCTGACACACACAATGTGATCGATGGAAGGCTCTCCGAGGAAGGCATCAACTTCAAGCTGGGAAGGGACCTTCCTCAGAAGATTGATGAGAACATTGAAGTGTTTTGCAAGAAACTCATGGCAAAAGCTAATCTCAAGGACTTCAATGAGTTGTTCTGGGCTGTTCATCCTGGTGGGCCTGCAATCCTTAACAAGCTAGAGGGGACTCTGAAGCTCACAAGTGACAAGCTCGAGTGTAGCAGACAGGCCTTGATGGACTATGGCAATGTCAGCAGCAACACCATTTTCTATGTGATGGAGAAGATGAGAGAGGAGTTGAGGCTGAAAGAAGGGAGGGAAGAATGGGGACTTGCTTTGGCTTTTGGACCGGGGATCACATTTGAAGGCATTCTACTTCGAGGCCTGTAATCTTTCTTAAGAAGCACATTGTCTGAAAGGTATAGGAGGAATACCATTGTTTTTTTTTTTTTTTGAAATAAGGAGGAATACTATTATGCTAAGTAAGTTTGTTCTAGAGAATATGGAGTCTTTCGAATTTCAATATAGAATGAATGAAGCTTTACACTTGTTTTTGTTGGCTATGGAAAAAGGGATGTAACCAAAGGAGCAATTAGCATTGAAGCAATTACATGTCTCTCGATGAAATCTTTTCAGTCATTTTTTTTTTACTAGTCTTGAAATAATATATTTTTAAAAATATTTGAAATGTTGCCTTAAATGGGAAGCCAAAGGAGAAAAAAAGCTTCAAATGAGTCCTATATGTGCCTTGTATAATGTATCTATCTGGTTACTCCAACCTCTACTGACCCTAAGGACAAAGGACAAAGCCGACTTTCAGTTTTTAGAATTTCTTTTGGCCTGCCGATATTATAGATCTTAGGTGAGAGTGTGAGACGAGATTAAATTAGTTGTTAATGGGTGGTTTTTACCGTGATTCTATTTCGAGATCAAATTCCTCATCAAAATATGAATATTACACTAGGTCATGTACTAAAATTTCTTTTATACACCGACAGTGCAAGCGACTCAACACCTATTAGGTGATCTCAGCTCTTGATATTTATAATCAACTTTTTTATTAAATGGACTGTATATCTAAATCACTTTCCAATTAAAACACTTAAAATTCATTTTGTTTAATCTCAACCCTTGAAATTAAATCCAATGATAAACGACCACAAAATTCTTGGTCACTTGATCAAGTCCGGTCATGAGATTTTAGAGGCCTAGTGTGAAAATATGAATGAGACTTTACTAATGGTGCTCTCCATTAGAAGAATAAAATAAAAAATTAAAAAATTGTGATATCAGTATTAATTAAACCAATAAGGCTTATGGTTAAATTTTCAAAAACCCACAATTTACCCTTCTTTGATAATAGTTTAAAAATTTATAATTTAACACATGAATGATAAAATAGTAAATATAATAGCAAATTGAATTGAAGAAATTACAAAAAAAAATTTCTTAGACGTTTTGTTGTTTTGTTAACTGCAATAGCAGTTTTTTTTTTTTTTGGAGTTGGCAGTTTAAATAAAAAAATTACTTATTAAACAAAAAGTTAACTTTTTTTTTTTTGAAGAAAGAAAAAGTTATTCATAATTTCATAAAAAATAAACATATTTTTAGAGAAATTACTAAAACAAACTCTTTTTTTATAAATAAAATATTATAGACACAAATAAAGTATAAAAAAAAAAAGTAAAAAATGTCAATTGACACATACGTGAGCGTGTGTTAAGAGGCTAGTAAAATATTAAGCAACACGTTCAAAAACAAAAGGTTATGAGAAAAAAATAAAACAAGAAAGGAAGACAGAAAGAGAAGCAGAAAAAAAAATTAAAAAAAATAAGGTGCGACAACAAATCTGCCATTTAAACTTCATAACTATTCAATCTACTATAAGTCTATAACATTCTCCAAATGAAAGGCCTTGTACGGCGGCACCACCGGCACCTACACCTGATGACCGTGCGTTCATCACCGGTAGAAAGGATATTTTTGTTTAAAAATTAAAGGGTAAAACCGTCAAAAGAATTTACGAGAACCGACCCGCAAACTTATTGGGCCATAGAAGTTGGGTGGAGAGTTCCCGAAATGAAAGCCCAAATTACCAAAAGCTGGTTTCAACTGCTTTGAGCGGTGCCGCGAAAATACCGAATCATCCGAAACGACGTAGTCTGGGCTCTCTCTCTCTCTCTCTAGAGTTGGATAACAAAATTCATCGGTAATTTGAATCTTCCCCAAAACCCTAAAATTCCAATTCCAATTCAATTCATTGATTCTCAATCCAGGTAATCCGAGATCTCTAAATTTCACGCAAGATTTCACTCTCTCTTTTATCTTCGGATTTTACATTGAAGCTAAACCCCATGATTCTGTGTTTTCGCAGGCTCTGAGTGTATGATGCAAGATAGAACCTCCGCGCCCACCGAAACGACGCCGTTGGTGGTACCCATCATTCCTCCTATACTATTCTATTTTCATTCTCATCACAAAATTTTCATTTTTCAAAGCTTATTTGCGATGTAATGAATCTATGATTGGAAACTATTGGTATTGGGTTGAGTTAGTTATTGGAGATAATAATGTGATCATCAAGCTATACTTGCTAGAAAGAGAAGAATTTTTAAGAACAAACTTTCTTATAAATTTTTATCAACCATGTATTTCCGGTATGCACATTTACCAAAATTGATTTTGGAAAAGTTGGGCACGGTTAATGTTTGTGAGTTGTGACTAATATATGTTAAACACTCTCGCGTTATGTACGGCGGTACTAAGAAATGGACAAGTTGGATGATGCAACAACCTATTTGGTTCTGTGGCCTGATTGTGTTTTTCAATTTTTCACCTTCATTATTAGTGTGGGCATAGAACTGTTTTAGCCTATCTCAATAGTTAGATTTTCTTATAATGTTTTTGTGCTGTCATACTCTTTATCGCACTTGTTCTTTATGTTGAATTGTTGAATAAAAGAAAACTTTTAAATGTAAGTCATTGCTAGTTATCTGCTGTATCCTAAATGATGATCAGTTTATCGCTGTAATTTTGAAAGGTTTTTTAACAGCTCCTGTTGTTTTCCAGGCTCAGAATGATCATTTAAGAAGTGATGGGCTAATCCCTCAACTATTTACCTCTGTACCAGCTTTCAGTGAAGCTGCCTCTTATCTATCTCAGACAACTTCATTATTTACCCAATGTTTCACTGATAATTCTGGTAATCTTTCTTGCTCGATGTTTTAGTTTTTAGAGTCATTCATATGTCCGCACTATAGGGATAGGGAGGGATGTGGAGGTTGCGAGTCGGTGTCAAATGTTTTGTTGTTAACTTGTTAGTGTATGAACGTGGAAGAATTATGCATGCACTTGTAATATTTTCCATCTCTATACTTCCTTTAGTTTGGTTTCTTTTGCTTCTTGTTTGATTTTTTCCTAATACACTTCCTTTAGTTTTGCTAATGTTGTCAAAGCTCAATGTTTGGACTCAATATCATACACTGAACCAAAACTACTGTAATATTAAGAGTTTCTCTGGAGAATTTTACTGGAAGTATATACAGATAAGACAGTGGACTAGCTTCTTCCCATGTTTCTTCGACCAGTAGTTCATCCTCGTACTTCATTAAATGAAGGTTCCTTAAAAAGTCTTTTATCATTTAAAATATCACGATCTTGATCTTTAATTGGTGCAAGCACACATATTTACTAGTTTCTCATTTTATCTCTTGAGACCATAGCATGACCTTTATTTTTTATTTTTCAAGTACTTTTATTATTTTTGTGTTGATCCATTTTCATCTGTTCTTTGAATCTTTAGTCCCATCTCTGAGTAGAATCTGGCAGTGAACACATCTGAAATTAGCTTCTCTCATAACCTTCTTGTTGTTTGCTTTTCATTTTTTACTTATCCATTCTTATTATAATTAAATTTATAGTTAACTGCATGTGCCTCTTTTTTTTTCAGCTATCGTAGGCATTGAATCGTATGTTGATTTAGTTAAATGTTTCTGCTATGTTTCAGTAGAACCTTCTTCTGGAGATTTTGGGGATTCCGATTTACATGCTCAGGAATTGGTGACCTTTTCATCTGGAGAAACTAGGGGCTCTCATGCTAAATCTAGTGATAATGCGTCTTCAAGTGGAAATTCATTATCTGCAGAGTCATCTCATACTGCAACCGATGCTCCCTCTACACTTGATGGAACAATGGAAAACTCTCCCGCAAATTCATCTCAAACTTCTAGTGCCATTATAGAGTCTAATCATGGCCAAAGTGGCATTTCTATCTTCCAAGGGTATTTTTCGACATTCTACTTATTGTTGTCTTTGTGGACCTATCCTTCTAAAATCAATGTTATTCAAGTCTTTCAACTGAAATGTGGTAACCATCAGCCAAAAGGTTTTATATGGTACCCATCAGCACATAAATAAAAGAAAAACTTTCCAGCAAAATTAGAGGCTGTGACCTGGAAATAATGTATCTTGGTCAATGTTATAACTCTACCACACAAGAAACTGAGAATACTTCTAAAGGAATATGTGGATGGCTGATATTTGGTGTCTGGAAAGACTGGGATTTAAGAGAAGGATTTTAGTGTCGCTGTCTAAAGCATTTTGGTTTATGGTTGCTGTCTAAAGTATGAGTATCAGAAGAATATAGAGAAGATAACTTTAGGGTAATAGACTTGATGTTTAGAGGAGAAGACTGGGATGTAAGAAAAGGCTTTATGTCATTGTCTAAAGCATGTTTTATGGTTGGTTTCTAAAGTATGAGTATCAACAGAAGAATATAAAGAAGATAAGTGTCTAGGCATCAATGCCCTTCAGGAAAGCTCATGGCCTTTGAAACCGTGAAAAGGAGATAGTTATAAGTTACATCTGCTGCTAGCACTAACCATGTCCACGTCCAACAAATTTTTGAATTCCACTAAAGTATAGAAAGCTTATCAAACTGAAGTTACATATGTAATGAAATGTAGAAATATGACTCGGTGGATACAAGAGTAGTCTATGGGGGATGCCAGTAGGCCCCAGATTGGAACTGTATTATATATTTACAATTTCTGCTGCATGCGACATTCAACTTTCTATTTAATGAACATGTTCTCTTTCAGTCTTATTGATCGGGTGCGAAGAACTGTTCGTGGGTCTGCGGATGATATAGGATGGCTACAGCGTGATCCTACTATGCCCTCTGTTGAAGAGGGAACTGAAAGGTTCATGGAAATTCTGGGGGATATCAGGTATAATTTGCTGATACACTGTGCATATAACTTCTTATCATGTCAATGCTAATATGAATTGAGGTGTTTCTTCTGCTGATAGGCATGGTGTTCACAGATTGCCAAACTCAATGGTTTGTTTGTTGGTTCCAGGTATAGTTTCCTTTAAAAGCAAAACAAAGTCTTCATTATACTTAAGTCAGTGAATGACATTGGGAGAACAATAGCCCCTTCCCACTCCCGCCCTCCCCCTCTCTGATTGGCTTATCTGATGCTAGTAGTGGGCTCAAGGAGCCCTTTGGGATATTTTAAACTGTACCCATTTTTTTTCCATTCCTATATATTGTGCCTGGAATAACTGGGCTTCCATTATTGAAACTTTATTTATCGTTTGTTATTGATATGTATTTGATTTTGGCTATAGTTATGTGCTAATGTAAGTTTGTTTACTTCTGTATCAATAGGTCTTTTCAGCAACCATGGACCACTATATTTTGTAAATACAAAAATGAGTTTGTCAAAGCTTGGACTGGCCTGTCATATAGCCAAAATTCATAGTGAGGTATGCCTTTTTCTTTTTTATATAATAATGAAAAAAAAAAGGCTGTGTTCATCAAATTTTACACTGAAGTTTTAAAAACAATTGCTTATTAGGCTTCAGTTGAGAAAAACGCTCGAGAGATAAAAGAATACATTGAGGAATTCTATTGGGGTTCGAAAAAGCGTGTGTTAGTTCTTGGACATAGCAAAGGGGGAATAGATGCAGCTGCTGCTATGTCGTTGTATTGGCCTGATTTGAAAGATAAGGTTGCTGGATTGGTGTTAGCACAAAGTCCATATGGTGGTAGCCCAATTGCTACAGATATCTTGCGAGAGGGACAGCTTGGTGATTATGTAAACTTACGGAAGCTAATGGAGATTCTGATCTGCAAAGTAATTAAGGTATGATGAGAGTGCGTGTACATGTGCGTGTGTGGGTGTGGGTGTGGGTGTGGGTGTTGAACCGTACAGTCAAAGAAAAATGAATTTCACTGGCTCCTATCAAGTTGACATTTCCTCTCTGTAAAATCCCATTTCTTTTTGTCCATATTTTGGGGGACTTGTATATGTCATTTATGCTATTTTTATAGATAGTGGCTGAGATGTTTGGAGTTAAAGAAGTTTTGTTAAAGTCACGAGTTAACTTCTTAAAAAGTAGGGCTACGTAGTATTACTGGAACGGAGCTTGCCTCTCAAGGTGTTATAAGGCTTTATCTTGTTACTCCTGAACATGATTCTAATTTTAACATTTTGTGATATCCATGGAAGTACCAATTAAAGCAGTCGAGAATATCTTCTTCTTCTTTTTTTTCTTTTTTTCTTTTGTGGAGTTTCTGTGATCAGTAGACGTGTATTTGTATTTCTCTCACTTGTAAATCTTTTAATAGAGCGTGTCATCTTTTATTATGTGAAGGGTGATTTGCAAGCTCTGGAAGATTTAACTTATGACAGAAGAAGAGAGTTTCTGAAGAAACATCCGTTGCCAAAGGAACTCCCTGTTGTTTCATTTCACACTGAAGCTGCCATTTCTCCTGCTGTGTTAGCTACATTATCTCGCGTAGCACATGCTGAGCTACCTATGGTTGCTCCCGCAGGCCAACCGGCAAAACTTCCAGTAGTGATACCTCTTGGCGCAGCTATGGCTGCCTGTGCCCAGCTTCTGCAGGTCAGATATGGCAAGAAGAGTGATGGACTCGTCACATGCTGTGATGCAGAAGTTCCGGGATCCATTGTTGTGCGGCCAAAACGTAAATTGGACCATGCCTGGATGGTTTATTCATCAATGCAAGATGACCCTTCGGAGGCAGATGCTTCTCAAGTGTGTGAAGCTCTTCTGATGTTGCTTGTAGAAGCCGAGCAGAACAAGAGAAAGGACGATGAAAGGAAAGATGATTGAGCTGATGTGCTTCACTTTTCGTCCCATTGTTCTTCTGTTGTAATATTGTCGTAGGTATTTTTACCCTTTGTACATAGCTGAAGCTTTGGCTCAATGAATAACTTCCCACGTTTAGTCCCTTTTCCAGTCTTTCTTTTCATTCAATTGGAGGAAAGTTGAATGACTATCAAACATGGAAACACAGTTGTTCAGTCGAGTTTCAATTCCAACATTGATAGTTATTGAAAAAAAAAAAAAAATAGTTTGCCTAAAATGAGTTGCCTCTCTCAAAGCTTGTCCTCAAAATCGGAAAGCGGGGGTCATTTGCCCCTTCAAACCCTTCCTCTTACGGTGAATAAAAAGCTTTTTATTGTTTGGAAAATGAATGGTAGCTTTTTGATATGGCTGAGAGGAAAAAAGTTGAGTGTATTATAAGTGTTTTTAAATTTTGAAGAACGGAAGGGATGCTGTGTTTGTGTGCTTCAATGATTCTGTTTTATCTGTTATGCGTTTCGTTTCAGATTTTCACTTTTCTTTCTGGGTGAAATAGGTGGGATACAGTGTCTTGTTTTTATTGTCATGAGTCATGACCACGATTAATATTATCTGCCACAGCTGAAATCTTATGATTAACCTGTACTACTGTCTACACTTATAGTTTGGTCATGTCTTACATGGTAGAAAAGTGTTGTCTGGTACGGGCATATGACTAACCTGTACTTCTACTGTCTACTGTCTACTGTCTACACTTTGTTTGGTCATGTCTTGGATGGGAGGAAAGTGTTTTCTGGTACGGGTCATTTGAAGAGAGAACGACGAGAATTTTATAGGCATCATTACCGGCTTCAGTTTCTTTGTTTAAAAAAGTCTTCCTTAATTTTTTCTGTTCGCACAGTCAGAGAATGCAATGCCGTACAGTCTTAGTCGGTGAAAATATTGGAAACCTTAACTTGGGTAATATAGTATTTCAATAATTGAAAATATTGTAAAGTGAACTTAAAAAATGGTAGGGGGACAATAGCCGCACTAATTTCATTAACATGGGATGCAAAATCATATCATAGGTAATGACAACTTCAAAATACTTCTAACATAGTTGACAAAAAAAAAAAACTAAGAGTTGAATAAGAATAATTAAAATTGATGTGTATAGGGGCACTCGTGATGAAATTAGAGGAAAATTATACAATGTGTTAACATATGATATGCATACAATTGCCTTAAAGTGGTAAAATGAGTCATCAAAATAATAATATTAGTCCTCAAAGTAGTAACATGAGTCCTTAAATTGTTAAATTTTCTTAGTTACACATGAGTCCCCAAGTGGTAAAATGAGTCCTTAAAGTGGTAAAATAAGTCCTCAAAATGGTCAAAATAGTTGATGTATGAGAAATAGTGGCATACCATAGCCTTGACCAAAATTAGAAGTATTTATCTATACTATTATTAAGAGAAGAGCCTTTGTTAGCCAAAGTGGGTGTGAAAAGACAATAAAACCCTTATACCTTATATTAATTTCAAATGATTTTTAATAATTGAGTGGTAGTATGGTAAATAACAAAATTAATTTTTATTTAATTGAAGAAATAAATTTACAAACAAAAACACGAGAGCAACATCTTCCAAATGAGATAAGACACTTGACGAGTAAGACTTTGGTGATGACAATGCACTAATCAACGAGATAAGACAAGCTTATGAAGGACTTGCTCAACTGTATTCCCCATGAGGCCTCCTTATCAAATAATTTTGCTCACCTAGAGACAATCCTAAAGAACTGTGAGGAACAAGTGCATCTTAGCCACATGTATTAAATCTAAAAGTTAAAATTATAAGAACTTAAAACTGTACATTTACTTTAAGTCGTTAGATTCACTTGTCCCTCATAATTTTTTAAAACCTGTTTATCAGGTGGCCATGCCTCTATTATCAAATAATAAATAATAAACACAAGAAAAAAGAAACAACACTACAATACCACAACATATTCTTTTGAGATAAGACCTATTCTCATATGTTTTTGTCGCAATTTTGTTTATCACTAGATATGGTTTCATCAGCTGCTCAAATGATTGAAAAATGCAAACCACAGCCTAATTTCTAACAAATAAATTGATTTTAGCCTACATTTTCACAGGCAGTAACTACAACTTTGAACAAATTTATGGAGGATTTTGACGAACACAGTGCGCTAATCAACGAGATAAGACAATCGGTGAGTAATTTTCAGTTTCTTTCATCGGAGTTCTATTCATTTTCATAGTTGCCATTACCCTAGAGTAGTTTTTTTTTTTTTTCCTTTCATGTTGTGCTTAAATTTTGGATAACTATATATCTTGCTATGAATTTTGTTTTTTGTTCTTTTTCTTTTTCCCTAATTGGGATAAATTTATTAACCCCACTGGAGTGGCAGTTCCATCATGCAGAGCTCCATCCAGGTAAAAAAAGTAAGTAAGCCCCAATCCCCTGCTCCCCTTCCCACCCTAAACACCCCAACCCACCAATCACGTCTCACCTCGTCAACGAATCCCCTCCTCTCAGATTCCCCCAAACGGAAACTCCACCCCCCAAATCCCCAAACTACCCTCCCGGCCCTCGCGAAATCCACGCCACCCCTTTCCTAAATTCCTAGAGACAGAAAACCAAAAAAAAAAAATGATATAAAAGTCAATTTATTTAATTCCCATTCTTCCTTTTCTCTCCTCCCTGAGAAAGAGAGTGTGTGCGCTCTTCGAACTTGGCTGTCTTCTTCGTGCTGTGCTGGAGCCTCCGATTCCAGACGGATCAAATTTCCTGAGAAGGCACTATATATAAGGGAAGGTCGGCGCCCACTGTGGGGTTTCAATCAGGGTTTGGAGAAAATTAGGGTTTCAAGGAGAGAGAGATAGGGAGTGGTTTAGGGAGGGGGTTTCAGCTAGGGTTTGTGTTGTGTGTTTTATTGAGGGATTGATTGGTTTGGGATTGGTTAGGTTTAGAGGTTGTGGTGTTTAGGTGGAATATGAGTGGAGGTGATTAGGCTGGGTTTTCTAGGGTTTTTCGGATGGGGAGCACCGGTGAGCATGACCGGAAACGGCGTCACTTTAGCTCCATATCGTCACCCACGGCTGCTGCTGCTAAGAAGCAGCCGTTTTTGCCTATTTCCGAGGATAAAAAGGTGAAGCCTCTGTGGTTTTCTTGCTTCTAGTTGCTCTTGTTTATTTGTTTTATGAAGTAATGTTGTGGATTGGTTACATTGGTTTTTGTTTTTGTTTTCTGCCAAATTATTTGGATTGTTCGTGCTGTATGTACATAATTGAAGTATTTGGTGCTGCCAATTTTTCTCATTGCTTCTAGTTTGAAAGGAATTGAAATGTGTCGAAATTGGGATTACTTGCTCCTTTGCTGCTGTAAGATCATGTGCAACATTTTAGTCTCTGGTTTTGCGGTCCGAACTATGGTTTATGCATTTCGTTTTTGTATGGGTACTAGCTAGGGATGGCAATTTGGGTGGTGGATTGACTGGTATCTGAAACGAATCTGTAATGACAGGCGATAAGGGTACTGGTACTGCCATCTCTAGCGTTAGTTGTGTGCTGAGGAATGACGTGTGATTTCAGAGAGTTGATCAGTAACTTCAGAGTTTAGAATAGCTTTTTCTCTGCTGTTAGATTTGTATGATGTTTTTTGTGTTCATGCTGTAGTTTTCTGTAGGGCTTTATGACTTATAGCTGTTGTGAAATTGTAAAAAGTACAAGTCAATGGGCCCTTTCATTTTCATTAATGTGTGTCTTCCTTGGATCTGTTAGCTTTTGGGACCTCTACATTTGTTTTCTTAGTTAAGGTGTGCAAGGGTAATTGTACTGTACTTATTTGAATGTCCATTGAAGACCTGGAGACTACGACCCTTACATTAAAGGCACTTTTTTAAGAGTTAAATGAAATAGGAATCTCAAATTCTCTTTAAAGTGCTCTTTTCACTAAAAATAATAATAATAATAATAATAATAATAATAATAATAATAATAATAATAATAATAATAATAATAATAATAATTGAAATTAAACATATTTTCAGTTCCATTCAGTATTGATACTCATAGGCATTGTAATAAGAGCACAATGCTGAAATTTTTTTACTACATCTTATTCACCTGTTTTTAGACTTATATTGTTTTTTTTGACCTGTAGCTTGACATTGCTGTCCTTCAATATCAAAATCAAAAGCTATCACAGAAATTAGAGACTCAGAAGGTTGAGTACTCTGCTCTTCAGAATGAATTGTCTCAATTGGAGAAGAAACAACTGCCATATGATCCCACACTATCAGTGATTAATAAGTCTTGGAAAGAGGTAGGACAACTGTAGTCATTGCTTCTCTATTTGCCTCTTCTCTAGTGTTTTTGTCTATTTCAGTATTTTGCTTTATGCATATGGTATTGTGCATTTCGTAGAGGGAAATTGACACCGTGTTTCCATAATAGTTGGTCAAAGACTTGGAATCCTGTTCTATCCGTTCAAGAAAGTCAACCTGTCAGCAGGATGTTAAAGACAACTCCGTCGTGCGTGGTGAGGACCATTTTTGCGTTAAGTTATAATGAAAATGCGTAATTAGATATAGGTCTACCTTCATGAAGTTTAGTGCGTGTCAATGTATTAAATCCAATCCTGAAATTGAATTTTCTACTTGCTGCAATCGCTTATCTACCTAGTTCGTATGGTTTTCAATTACTGTTGCATATGCACTTCAGTTTTAAATTATTAATGATTTAGTTGTCAATTTCTAATCTTTTTCCCTTTTTGAAATTATGGACATGTTATTCATCCTGCTATTCCATTGTGTTGTTTATCTATGTAATGTCTTTAGGCCATCAACTGAATGCTGTTGAGATGATCTTCACACACCATCAGCATAATGTATTTCTTTTAGGTATAGGCGGTCTTATCAGCATATTATTTATTGCTTATCATAGTCCCCTGCTCTTTGTTCTAGTTCTGACTCTTTACCATGATTGTCCTATTTTCATTAATATGTTGGGAATTAGGGATGTCCCAATTTTAAATGCCTTGATTTGGCTGTGATTTGTACTTTCTGTACCTGTAAGAAGAATCAGAATGATTGTTCAAACCTACTTGCTGCTAAGGCTGCTTTGTATTGTTTGTCAGATGGGGCTTCATCTACCTTGCATGATACTTTTTTAAGCCGCCTTGCACAAGCTGGTGCAACTGAAAGTTCATGTACATATAACAATTGTAATATGATGGAAGAAGATAGAGGAACTACCTCTGAAGATACTCAGAATATATTAGGTAACATAGTAGCTGCAATTGACAACGTGTGGAATCTGAAGGATGCATTGCATGATGCACTGTTGAAAGAGCTTCCAGAAGATGGTGAGAGTTTAGAGGCTTAAAACTTTCTTCCGTCTAATATGTTATGATCTTGATCGTTTCAGAGTTATCCCTCAGACTCTTCTTTGTCTGCTTCTTTTGGTAGGCTTGTCTAGGCACAGGGCATCCAATGATTTAAAAATGGAAGTTAAGAACTTGAGATTGGCATTTTCTGATATTCTTCTGAAGCACAGAGGTCTGGCAAGGGAACTGCAGAACCGCTGGGACATTGAAGCAAAGAATAAAGCGGAGATTAAACGTCTGAAAGGTAATTCTTACATCAATTAAATAATCCAATATTTTTGGTGCTCATATGGGTTTCATTTTTCAGTTTTTAGTTCTTCTTAAGGTGCGCTTAATTCCTTTGATTGTTGTTTTCATCTCTTCTTTGTAGATCTGTTTTAGTCATAAGAAAAGAGTTCTTTAATCATTTTTTCGCTATTTATTTTGTTGGCATTTCATCAGACCTTCAAAAGAATGGATGAATTTCCATCCTCATGGTCATTGATTTCATGATTGTTCTCAAAGTCTGTTATTCTTTGGTTTTGAAGGGGAGTTGGAAACCACTCTTGGTGAATTGGAAGAGAATAATCGTCAACTAGCAAGTCTAAAAGCAGAGAGAGATTCTACAAAAGGGGCAACTTTCCCTGTCTTAAATTTTCTGAACAAGCCTGTTGATAGGGCCAGAGATAAGCAAAAGGATCTGCAAGATATGGAGTCTACTCTCAAAGAGCTCACGGTATTGTGTTGGCTTTCTCTTTCTGGTTAACTATTGAAAATTTTTATAATGAAAGGGGTATCTATCTGAACTTGAGTGCTGCAGGACCAAGCTTCTTGTCGACTAATGGAAATAAAAAGCCTTCATGAAGAACGGATAAAAATATTACAGCAGTTATCTAGTTTGCAGGTTATTTTGCTGTCTTTGCTATTGGTTTTTCATATCTAAATGCAAACTGAACTATACTTTTCACTTTCTCTGGTTTTTAGTTTTAGTTCAGGTATGAAATTAACTTAGAACTTTATTTGACAGAACATGATGAGGAATGCGAAGTGTCTTTCCTCTTCCAAAGCCTATCTCTTGGTCAAAGATCAAATAGAAAAGTCGAAATCGGAAGTTTTTGAGTGCCAAACCATCTTTGAGAAACTACAGGTGGTAACTGTTCTGTAGTCTTCGCAATTTTCTTGCAAGTGTAGTGTCATATTGCTGATCGTTTCTTGTTCCTTTGATTCATTAGGTTGAGAAGGATAATCTTGTGTGGAGGGAGAGGGAACTTAATGTTAAAAATGATGTAGTTGATGTTTTGCGGAGATCAGCTGCAGTTGTTGATTCTAGAATTACTGATCTGGGTATGGAGATACAGAAACAGATTGATGAAAGGAAAAGGATTGAAGCGAAGCTGGAAGAGGCGTCAAGAGAACCAGGTTAGAGCTTTTCTTTTATTGTGGGATATCTGCTGCCTTCTTCATACATGGTGCTGAAATTATTTTCTGTATTTCAGGAAGAAAAGAAGTACTTGAAGAATTTAAGGCCTTGGTTTCTTCATTTCCTGAGCAAATGGGTGCCATGCAAGGTCAATTACGTAAATACAAAGAGGCTGCTTCTGATTTTCATTCTTTGCAGGCTGATGTGCAGTCCCTTTCCAGCATTCTTGATAGGAAGGTGTGTATTTCTTTTCTGTTATGAAATTTGTGGATACCCTGAAAGAGATTAAACTGTTACCTTTCCACACAGGTGAAAGAGTGTGAGACTTTTTCTGCAAGATCCTCTGACCAACTCGCTGAGATACGGCAGTTGAAAGCTGTGGTATGTATCTCTTCTTCTTGTGACGAAATTAATGCCGGAGTGTCAACACTTGATCTTTGTTTGAAGTTTTATCCCCTTCTAAGTAAGTAGCCTAATTATTGGAGTTTGATAAAAGAGTCAACTCTGAGCTGGCCTGTATGCATATGTAATAATATGCCATTGATTTTTTTTTTAGTGTTTTACTAATTGTAGATTTATTATTTTTTCATTTGATGTCTTGGAGTTCTCTTGAACGTTTCACTAGTTTCATATGTCAAGTAAGTGTACTTGGTTAGTGGGGCTGTCTTTTTTTTCCTCGATTGGAGTGCTTCAAATGGATGTTTATCCATCTTGTTTTATATTGTTCGTTCCTTAATCAATAAAATTCTTATTTCTTCATGATAAAAAAAGTTCTCCACTTGTATTGACCAGATTTCTATGGAATAATATATAGTTATCATTTGGCGCAAACTACGCTTCATTAGATTTTGTGGGTGTCTTTAGTTTATGAACTGGTCTCATAAATCTGAAGATGAGCATCTTCTGATATATGAAGTTGCAGTTAGAAATGTGGTCCTATAAAGATTGGTGAAGGCAGCCATGACTTTTTGTCAAGGGTGTTTCGATGTTGGTGTATGTGCTTAACCATGTCTAGGATTAATTGACTAGAAAGTGGCTAAATGATTGGACATAATCCTTTACTTTATTAATCTTTTCTTCCCCTTTGCGGGCATTGGACATGTATAACTTGTTTCTCATAGGATTTGTTTAGCTTCATTAAATTTTCCATTTTCTCTTTATTTGGTGTAGGTCCAAGATATAAAGGAGACTGAATCAGAGTTAAAGCTGTTTTTGGAAATGTATAGACATGAATTGAGTGATCCAAGGTTAGGTGCCTTCACATGTTTTACTCTTTTGGGCAATTTAAATTATTGACAGATTTTAGTTAATATAGGGGCCAAAATAGGACTTCAATTATCAATCGAATGACATTTCAAAGACTTCGAATCTGTTTTGCATTCTTTATAGAAAACTGTTTTTCGCACGTTTTACTCTTTTGGGCAATTTAAATTATTGACAGATTTTAGTTCATATAGGGGGCAAAATATGACTTCAATTTTCAGTCGAATGATATATCAAAGACTTTGAATCTGTTTTGCATTCTTTATAGAAAACTGTTTTACAAGTTAATGCAAATAAAAATCAAGACAGCCTAGAACTATGGGAACTGGAATTGAATTTACTCTAAACACTAAAGCTGAGATTTTCTTAAGGACAAATCTGGAAACGTCCTAAAATACCGAAGTGTGCAGGAGTGAGGAGAAAATGATGAAACTTATACTAAAATACTGATTGCATTCATAGGGTTATTTCCATTTCATAACAGCATACCGAAGTGTGCAGCAGTGAGGAGAAAATGATGAAACTTAATACTAAAATACTGATTGCATTCATAGGGTTATTTCCATTTCATAGCAGCAGTGGTGACTGAAGTTCCTAGAATCAGTTGCACACTAATCCTTAAATGAATTGACTGACAACGACCTAACTTAAACAAAACCTCATTTCCCATGCATTAATCTGCATTAGAAATGGATTTCTTAGATTTTATATTGTTCAGTTTTTTATTTTATTTTTTATTTGTTATTTTTAACTCAGAACTCATAACTATAATAATTCTGTTCATTTACTTTGCTATGTTTGATTGTGTGCAAAGGCAAACATGTGATTGACATGCTGAGTTTTATCCATTTGCAGGGATGTCATGGAAGCTAGAGATTTGGAATGCAAGGCATGGGCTCATGTTGAAAGTTTGAAGTCATCTCTTGATGAACACAATTTAGAATTACGAGTTAAGATAGCAAATGAAGCTGAGGCCACTTCTCAACAAAGGCTTGCTGCTGTAGAAGCTGAGATTGCTGACCTCAGACAGAGGCTTGAAGCTTCCAAAAGGTTGTTCTTCGTCCATGTTGGTTGAAACTATTTTTATTTTCCTTAATATAGGGAGCAGGGAAAATTTTGGTAAGAATAAGTGAACCAGATGACACCTAATGAATGCTCAGGAATTTTGATTTAATTTCTATTTGTTTTCACTTCATATTCTCAGGAATAAGTCGAGACTTGCTGACGTTTTGAAATCCAAGACTGAAGAAAATGAGGCCTACTTGGCTGAAATTGAGGTTGGTTCCTTTGGTAATGTGGATGACATCTTTGTATAGTCATTGGTAGGTGAAAGTCTTATGTTTTTAGTTTGATATGTCTTCAGACAATTGGACAAGCGTATGATGATATGCAAACTCAAAACCAGCATCTACTGCAGCAAATTACTGAGCGAGATGACTATAACATTAAGGTGATTGGTCTAACACATCATTTCCCTTTTTTCTTTCCTTTTCCTGACGCTTTTTAAGGTGCTATGAACTTTGTATGGTGTAATTGCTTCTGAGAGTGGTGCAATTTTAATGTCTGTTGTGGACATACATTGCTAAAACAATTTTCTATGCGGAATTTACTGTTTAATGTTGGATTGCAAAATATGTATCTTGATGAAGTGTTATTCATTCTTTTTCACGTTTCCGTTTAGTATAGTAATATATATATATATATATATATATATATATATTTTAAAACCTTTTCCAAGTCTTGTTATGGGTTATATACTTGTATCTTTGATTTTAAAATATAGAAAGAACTCAAAAAAAAAAAAAAAACTGCTTTCCAGTTCATTTTTCTTGCTGGTAAATGCCGATTCTCTTGTTGAGAGGGAGAGGGTCCAAGACCTAGTCCTAGAGGTTCTGACATGATTGAACAGAAGTTGAACTGTGATGGCATTGCCGATGTATTTATTATGTTTTAATGTCGTATCTTATGAAAAGAAAAGTTATAGTGTCGAATTTATTTTACTATGATTTCCGTAGTTCTCTTTACTATAGTGGTTGTTGATATATTCTTTTCACAATAAAACAAATCTGGTATTGTTGTCATAATAAAAACTATATCCAAGTCATCTAACGCATGCATGAACTTCTATGATTACAATGGCAACTTTTTTTGTGTTTTTCTTTTGAAAGTATAGACTTTTGTTTTGGATTGGGCTTGATCTGAAAAATTGTGATTATTAAATTAAGAAAAATAATTCATTATTGAACTGGCAGATATATTTCAGAAACAGGTTTTGAGGTTAAACTGACTGGCAGTGTAGCTAGTTCCTGCTAACCAGCATGGACCAGTTAGTCTACTCTGTTTGCTAATCTGTGTTTGTTCAATCAAGTAATTGTGTTGTCAGCACTTGCTCAACATTATTTACTGGCTGGTCTACTCTGTTTTGCTAGCCTGTGTTTGCTTAATCAAGCAGTTGTGATGTCAGCCTTGCTCAACATTATTTACTAGTTGGTCCACTCTGTTTTGCTAAACTGTGTTTGCTTGATCGAGTATTTGTGATGTCAGCACTTGCTTAATGGTATTTGCTTTGTTGGTCTATTCTGTTTTGCTAATTTGTTCGTTTAATCTAGTATTTGTAGTGCAGCATTCTCTTAATGTTATTTTGTTTTGTTTATTCGTTTCTTTTATTTGAATCTCGCTTGAATGAAGTTATTTTAAGGCACAACGGACAACGTTTTAGGAAACTGGATTACCCCCACATTTTTTGTACAAGAACGCATGTGTTAGACATGTTGCATGCTAAACGGTTGGATAGATATCTGTTGCCATACTAAATTATACTTTGTGCTCTCCTTTCAGCTTGTTTTAGAGGGCATGAGGGCAAGACAGACACAGAATGCCGTACTCATGGACAAACGCAAGATGGAGAGGGAGATTCAACAAGGCAATGCATCTCTTAATTTCTATGAGATGAAAGCTGCTCGGATTGAAGATCAGGTGCTTCTGAAACTCTTGTAACAACTTAATATATATTCCCATGGAGTTCAGTACTGATTGTTAAGTTTTTCATTTACAGTTAAAACTATGCTCAGATCAGATTCAGAGACTAGCAGAACATAAGTTTCAAGGTGCAGTTCAACTGGAAAATACCCAGAAGAGGTTAATGGATGTGAGAAGGTCATCACAGCAAGCACAGGATTCTCTAGAGGAATCACAGTCTAAAGTTGTTAAGGGTCGATTGACTCTGTCCGAGATGCAGATAGATCTAGAGAAAGAAAGGTATAGAGAATGTTGTGCTCCTTCCTTCCAATATTTTAATAGTGATGCTGTGAACTCATCTTTTGTTTTATTAGGCTTAACAAGAAGAGAATAGAGGAGGAATTAGAAGTTTTGAAAAGAAAAGCTGGTCGGCTTCAAGCACAGACAGAGGGTTCGTCAATTGTTGAAAAACTTCAACAGGAGCTTGGAGAATACCGGGAGATATTGAAATGTGATATCTGCCTTGACAGGACAAAACAGGTATTCATTGGATCAATTTCAGTTATTTGTTGCCTCATTAAGCTCTTTATCTTGTCGGGGTGGAATCAAACTACATATTCCAGTCGAGTAATCAACATGCAAAGTTTGAGAGTAGGTCTGATGTGGGTTCAATGAAATATAGTAGCAGCATATAATGTGACATCAGTTTTTGAGCTTAGGAATACACATAATGAGGAAGGATGTCAGAAGATACATAAAGCATAAGAAGATACTTGCATAGTAAAACTTTGACCTGGTCAAATGGGTTTAAGTAGCACATTTCTATCAATCAGTCGTAATTATTTGTGGACATCTCACCTGACCTATGTTGATGTTTGATTGGTATTCCACCATGCATTTAAACAAGTTTTCATTAAAACTTGGATGAGGTGACCATTCTCCATTTATTGTGTTGCTATTGTAGTATAGAGATTTGAGGTTGTTTGATGTCACGGACAAATCTTGTTTGGTCATGATTCTAGCTTTTGAAGGTCAAGGTTGAAAACTTGTGATTAGAAAGCATTTAGTATTCAACATAATACGTTCATCGAAATGTTGTGATATCTGGATAATCTTAGTTTTTTTTCTTCTTTTTATTAATGCAGGTTGTCATTACAAAATGCTATCACTTGTTCTGCAATCCCTGTGTGCAAAAAGTAGTTGAATCTCGCCAGAGGAAATGTCCAAAATGTTCCATTAGTTTTGGGCCTAATGACATAAAATCTGTGTACATCTAATCAAAGTAGACGCGGAGACAGATGAGACTTTTGGGAGACCTGCATCTTGCATGTGAACCATTAGGAATCCTCGCCAGTTCACGTGTATTGTTATATTAGTGAACTTGTAGAGAACATTTGCAGCCTTGGTTAGGAGCAGCTTTCCTTCACCAATGAGTGCTGATCTTAGTTTTACTGGTTCTGCTTTTAGGTTGTTAATTTGACTCAATTTAGTGCATGATAATGTTTCAATCAAGTATTTACAGGTTTATCCGATGTGATCCATTTCAGTGGTATTTCTAGTCAATGCAGCATGTGTGCTCAAGAATAAGATCTCATGTTTATAAGTGTGCTCTTTTGAAAGAACCTGTAGCCTTGTTTCTGCTGATATAGAACATAGATGAAGCGGTGACAGAAATTTCTGTACATATTTTAGATGTGTAGTAAGATCTTCAAGTAGCCTATAGGTTCCTTTAGTATTCTGAAATCAGTTTGTTATCTGATGTGTACAACATTTCTTTAGAGATGTAAATGTAAATGCTATTGAGATATTCATTCATTTATAATAACAGCGAGTGATCTCAATTTTGATACCAGTTCTTGTTCAGTTTCAAATTGTTTTCCATATCACTGATTTTCTTTTTCAAAATGTTACATTTCTACATACGAGCGCTCTGATGTTGCTGCCTGCTTAGTTAAGCAATAACTATTTCTACCAACAGCTAGTGAAACAAAGGACTGGCAATCCTTGTTACAACTTTGCTTGCAGTCTGAAATAGTAGAGAAGAAGAGTCGGAGGAATTGCTTGAAACTTTCTAAACACAATTGCTTAAAATGTTATATTATATACTGTTTGTGCAATCAGTTGAGTTTATACTAACTTGGCACAACCTTATCAAATAGTAGATGGGAAATTTTGTACAGCAACACATCAACAACTAACTAAACAATTTAGCCATCTGTACAAGCAATTGAGCATAATTTGAGTGGGAGAAGATTTTGCGGATACGCCAAAAGCAGCAATATCTTTACTTCCAAATCCAATCTGCCTCACCCAATCGCATTTACAATCTGCTACAAATCAAACAGAAGTTCAGTGAAGTAGGTCATAAACAACCTGCAGTTCAGCATCAAAATGGGGTATGAGAAGCATAAAATAATCATACTGAACATGCCACAGAACAATTTTCCTTATAACTATAAAACCACCTTAATAAGATCACTGATTTTGGAAGTCCAAAGAATCTGAATCATGAATAAAGCAGTCTTTTGACTGCGTGCCTATGTCCCACAATAGGATGAGAACAGAACTGTGGGTGCAAGGTCTACACACTAGCAAAACTAAACTATAATACAACAAAATACCAGTGACTGAATGGTGGCATTGTTACTGCACTCATATTTATTTTCCCATCAATGCTTGGAAACATGAAGAAAATAAAAACATTTACTATACTAGGTTTACCTCTATCAATTGCTCAACTGCTGGAGCTGCCAAGATCAAAGTCCATCGTATAGTCATATTCGATGGTTGGAATCACAGAGGCAACAAATTTCAAGAATAAGAAGAGGTACCTACAAGAAAATAAAACAAAATAATAAGTGGTGGCATTGACAGTTCAACGCAGCAGTCCAGTGAATCAAGCCATGAATGTCAGTGCAGGATGGATATCTGAAAACTTACATGTGAAAATATCCCAATTGTGGCACATACAATAAAGTTTAGGATGAAGAACAGAATCCTTATTTTGATTGAAATTTTGAAAGATGAATATATATATATTAGCATGCATATACCATTCACTTTTGATCTAGTATATGCATCACCACACCACCTCATGGTCTTGACTCCCTATTTACCTAGTGCCTAGTAATAGCAACATCCCAACATCATTAGTAGCAAATGTATGTCCTTAGTAGCAAGGGTTTGTGATAACCTACTAACATAATAATGTAACCTGGAGAACAACCAGAAGATCGTTGATATAAAACTATCAGAGGCTTTAATTGTTAGCATTGATATCAACTATCCACATGCTCAATTCAACTATTCTGAGAACCTTATTTTGAAACCAAACCCCTCCAATTATAACCATGGCACAATGCAAGCCTTGATGGAGTTATGTTTCAAATAACAAAACAAAACAAGCAACAGAAATAAACCCCCAAAAGCATGAGTGAGTTGAGACAGAAATTTACTTATCGACTTCCGGTTCCACTCCACGTGACATTAGTACATCAATTATTTTCTTCATCACAGCCCCATGTCGGCATGGATGGACAGATGCATGCTTTCCGGGCAAGTGAGGATGATCCTCAATAGTTACCTGCATTGAAATAACCAACCATTAAGCACAAAGGGATATGGGACCATGGGATACACAGGAATGCGTGTGCTGTGCACGCATAGGTTTGACACAACAGCCTAAAGAAAGTCATTTTTTAGTAAAAAAATGACTACTTGGGGAATTTTAGGCAACAATTTCAGAGTTTGGAGAAACTCAAAGCATCAGAAAGAGGACTTTATATAACATGTGACCAGTAAATTGAAGTCGTGGCCTGTATATTGAACATGTCTAGTAATCACAGAAACAAAAACAGAACAAAAGAAAATCCTATTCATATGTCATTATCCACAAGGAATTGTTTAGACTGTCACAACCAGAGGGCAGAGAAGCATGACAGTACAACTCCTATCTATCTTCCCTAATATAGTACTTGTATGTCAAGGAAGACACATCTTAACCATTGAAAAAAGGAATAATATGATTCTAAGGAACCAACTCACAGTTTTGCGTGCATGATCTTGACTGACATCTTCAAGTACAAGCTCTGCTTGTAAAAGCATTCTTGACTGATAGAATTGGAAAAAGATGAAATCAGTCATACAGGTCTTTAAATTAACTAAAAATACATATTAACGAACAAGTGATTAGACAGACTGACATATCCATACAACAAATCTTGCTGATTGCATTAAAAAGGAGTAACCATATGCCTACATGAATAATTTAACATGCAATTGAAGCTAGAACCTCAAAGCAATTAACATAACGTGAAATCAAAGAGCCATGTCAATAACATGATTTTATATATCAAGCATACTAGCAGAAACTTCCAATTTCTTCCTTGCCAGTTTCCATCTTTGTCTTTGTTATGAACTTATGATGAAATAGAAATTTAATCCTGTGTAAAATCACAGATATCAACCCTGACAATGTTGAGCACAATAAGCCACAGAACATTGGGAGCAATAAAATCTCTTGTCATGACCAAACATGCAGCTCTTTGACCCAAAAAAAAAAAACACATGCAGCTGATTCAGTTGAATACCAAATTGACAGCATTTATTGATAATAATACACTTGCAAAAGGAATAGATAAAATTGCAGGGACAAACCTCATCATAGCCAGTAAGCCACACCCGAGGAGTTTGGTAATATTTATCATACCTGTTAGTGAAATAAAGTCAAAAACCTTTATTTATCCAGAAGGCAATTATTTATTATCAAAATCATTGAATGATAAACAACTGTTTCTCCAAAAGGAATGTGCTTCCGAGTTCCAGATGGGGAAAATATAATTAGTCACAGTGAAAAAGAATCTTACGTAATGCTGACATCATATGTCCGGGTCCGTAAAATATTGTCATCATCAGGTTCATGAGCAACAAGATATGTTCCCTGCAGTTTAACCAAATTACTTCTTAGCCTTTATACCTATACTAAATTGACCGAGCATACATCATTTTCATGGTCTATATGCATCATGGTTATAACAATACTTCAAAAAAAGAAAATTGAAAAGCAAAAGAATCATCATCCTGTGGGGAACAAGTTGTTCTGTGGGCATATCAAGATATTGCATGAGTTACCTAGGAAAACAACTTGTCAAAACATTATATGAAACTTTTCTCTAGACATTTGGAACCTCTTGACTTCATTTTCCAATAAGTAGCTACAGATTGGTCAGAGAAGTAGCCTGTTTGAAGCTGAATACTAAGCCCATTTGATCAAATCTAACACCAGACCGTTTGGGTATGAGAAGTGTTCATGGTTTTTAGAAGTGTCAGGAGAAGAATAACTATAAAATAACAATGAAATAATCGACAGAGGATGTTGAATATTAAGCTCAACATTTACTGTACTTCAGTAAAACATACTGACAATCTTTCTTGGTTGTTATGTTGAATAAATTATAATTGCAGTCATACACTCTCCCTATTACTCCTACGGTCATACCTATATAAGAGATACTTATACTCCTCCATCTCTTCTTTTTTCCAATCATGACCTTTGAGCTTACTTTACATACAATAGTAGATTTTTTTTCCAGAAAGTTCAAGCAAACTGTGTTTTAACCAATTGAGGAAACTGTTATGACTTGGACTGGTTGGACATAAACCAATTAAAGGTTACACCTCTCCTTTAAAGAGGAAGTCAAATCCCACCTCCCTCAAAAGTTGCTACGAATGAAACAAAGGATAGTAATAAAATTGTATTATGTGTCTCAGCTACAATTTAGTTTACGAGATGAAACTTAAGTAGAGCCAGCATCCACACATGTAAGTTTTAAAGAGACATGAACGGCCATATTATGATAATGTATGCAATTAGACAAGTATTAATCACAAACTACTAACATTATTCTATTCACAACTTATGCATGACAGTTGAACACTTACAGGATCTATTTCAATGTTGTCAGCTTCTTCATAATCAGCCATGTCAGGGATATCATCTTCATCTTCACCTTCACCCCCAACTTGCGAGGGGGCCGACCTCACCTTGCTGATTTCTAAACTTTCAATAGAAGGAAAGTTTTCCTCCTCACTACTTTTATCTTATAAGGATAAAAAACAGTCTCAGTCTTAAGGTTCCATGAAAATAGATCCAGCCATACGCTTGAAAAAAAACAAAAAAAACAAAAGGAAAAAGAGAGTTACCCTTTGGCTTCCCGTGTGTTGCCAACCAGCCATCATTATCTTCATTATCGATAAGAACTTCCGAACCTGCAGCTTCATACTCCTCTTCCACACAAGCAGCCCTGCGTAAACAAGGGACTGAAACAAGTAGAGAGAATTGGCAGCATAAGTAAAGGCACAAGGAACAAGCAAGCATAAGACGAAAATGCAGCTGACACAAGGGGAAATTAATCGAGCATACCATTTCTAGTAATCAAATACTGCTTTTCAGATGGTAGGTATGGCTTCCTCTTGCTTGGCTCTCCGGATTCCCTAACATAAATCACAACTCATTGGTAAACAAAACAAGCAATACCTCAAAACACCAAATTTCTATCATTAATAAGCATCATATGTATAACCAATCATCATTGAATCCACATTAGCAAGCTAACCCTCTTCAACTCAAATGATCGAATACCCATCATGAAAACATAGCATAAGGTTTAAAGCTCGAATCTTTCATCGAATATGTAACAACAATTATGGTTGAAGAGACGAAAAATCAAGAAATTGAATTGGGAACAAAGAAAAGAAAGGAAATTGAAAGGGGATTGGGGAGTACCAAGACCAGGTAGGGCACTTGGAGACGAGGTTATCGCCGGCGGTGACGAACTCGGAGACGCTGAGGACGCCTTTCTCTTTGAAAGCGGAGACGGTGCGAGGCCCTGTGATTTTCTCGACGGTGCCTTTGAACGCCTCGTGAAGCCTCTGTGACAGAACCATGTCGTCCTGGTCGTCTTCAACCTCCCGCTGCTTTTGCTTTGCTTCGCTTCAACAAGGAGAGAGAGAGAGAGAGAGAGAGAGAGAGTCAGAAATTACGATGGTTGCGGTGGTGTCGTTTATAGGCCGAACTACGTATCACCAAGTTTGCGAGTATATCTTGAGGGTCCGGACATTTAATCATTTAAAAAAAAAAAAAAATTCATTGACAAATAGCGCATGTCAAGAAGACCATTACATACCCACCCTCTGCTACATAACAATGGATAGAACAAAGCTTTGTGAGGGAGCCACAGTGGTACATATGATAGACCAACTATAGTAGAACTTATCACTCACTTATTTAAAGCGAGCCTATAACTATGAACTAATATTTGCATAGTAATAAGCTATAGTTAAAACAAAACTAATTAAAAAATGGGTGCAAAACCCAATGCTCATTCTGGACCCAAGAGATACTAGCCCAAAACTTGATTTCAGTGCTGCAGTCCCAACCAGCGGCCCAAGAAGCCCAAGGACCCACCAACATGCTTCCTCCGCCACCAGAGTCGCCATCGGCCGTTCAACCAGCCATGAAGTGTTCAAAATCTACGATAATTCCACAGTCTCCATAGTCGAGGCCACCGAGATCTAGGCTCAGATAGTAGCCCAAAAGCGGCACAAAGCCTGCCACAACAATCTGGACACCCAAATTCAGTTATGTACCCGAGCCCATGAAAATCCGCCACCAGTAGCCAGCTTCACTGACATCAGCAGCCCCACCGCGACAGCACCATCACATGCTTGTAGTGGCGCGCCTTCATCCTTCATATTGGTCTCGGTCCTAATAGATCAAACCCCAAGGACCCCAAGATCAATGCCGCCGCAAGTGGCATCGCCTTTGTACATCTTCTGGAGACTGAGTTCGGGACGAGAATTCTGCATTCCTTGACTCAGATTAAGATACGGCAGCCGTCTAGAATTGGAAGAGAAGGCAAAAGCCAGCCCCATCCAGATAAGATGAGATGGGAAGCAACCAACCCATGGGGGCAATTCGACCATTATTGAAGCAGAAACACCACCACGTAGATCAATGGAGAGGGGTAGACAGAGTCGCCTTGAGATTGGTTGGTTGGAGCTGCGTTCGGTGCTGTCACACGGGAACGACACTATGGTTAGCGCTAGAGAGAGAATAGGGGTTAGCCATCCTCAGAGATTCTTTTACTCCAAATGCTACTTGAATTATTGTGAAAGGTGTTCATTGGTACCTCAAATATTGCGCTGTTACTAAATATAATACTTCCGTTGATTTTTTTCGTTAAAATGGCATACGTGGCAATGTGTTTTTTGGATAAAAACTCCAAATGATACCCGAATTATTGCAAAATATATTTTTTGGTACCTGATTTTTTTTTTTATCCCGAATGGTATCTCAAGTATTGCGCTTTTAATATTATTTTTTTCTCACAATATGAATGGAAAAAGGGAGAAATGGTCCTTGCAGTGCTTGATGTTTGCATCCCTATAATTTTTGGTACCTGAACGTCAAAAAATATCAATACTGTACCTCAAGTTCTTAGCCCGACCGAGGATTGGTACATATGGCCGTCACCTCCATTATGGAGGTCGTCAATTGACAATTTTTTAAGGATATTATCTTCACTTTAGGGCTTCCATTAATTTTTGTCTCTAAAATATATTTTTCCTCTATATGCAATTAAAAAAAAAAAACCACCACCACCACCCTCCCTTCTTCCTCTGTTTCAGTTCGATCGTTCCTTCATTGTTTTTCTATATGTATACTGAATCTTTAATTGAACCTACTTGTGTTAATTGGTAGGTATGGTTATAAATTGATGCTCTATGATTGTTTTTATGCTTGTACTGGTTTCAATATTAGCATTTGCGATTACTGAACCAGATCAACTTGTTAATGGTGTTAGTTAAGAATCTAGCCAAAACATGTAATGATATGGATTGTTGAGGGCCTGAGGCTAAATATTTGTCAAGTTATTGAATATAAATTGCAATGGAATTGTAATCGTCAAAGTCCATAGATTCAATCTGGGTATTCACAATTCTGTGTTCTTATTTTGGGTTTTCAGGAAAAATTGAATCTTGAAGCTTTTTCTCATCTGGGTTTTGAGAAAAGTTTGAATCTTGAAGCTTTTCTCATCTGGGTTTTGGAGTATTTCTGACCCGCTAACCTACCACTAGTCACAAGCAAGCACGATTTCTAATCTGCTAGTGACCGAGACGCCGTGCACGGGGACATGATGGGCTTTTTGCATAGCGCCATTTGGGCCCCCGGGTCTGTCTCGATGTCCTTGACGTCGCCTTTGAAAAAGTCAGCAGTGGTGAGATCGACGCCGGAGCAAAATGCCTGACCCATTCGATTCTTCTTTCTCCCTCTTTTTCAGATCAAAGAAAAATATCTCCATCAATCACACCCATTACTTGAGCCCTACTGTCACGGGCTGATTTTATACGCAGCGGAATTAGCCCGTGAGGGGCTAAGGTTCCTCTTAACCGAGGCCAGCCTACTTCCTTGATACTCCATTTTTTCTTTTTCTTTCTGTGTGCTTTTCTTGTCAACTTGACCCTTTCAACATCACCCTTTTACTTGTTAGGGCTTACCAACGAAAGCTACTCACACATGAGTCTCACATCTTGTGGCTAACCGATCGCTTCCTTGTGTCATGGTTGTCTTCCAAGACACTAACCCAACCGATAGGCTTTCATATCATCCCAGCTTGAGCCAGCCTATTACTGACCCGCATGCATCCTGCAGGTCGATAGCAAGTAGCATGACCGTGTACCTAGACCAAGTTGGCATTCACATTCCTTCTTGAGGTCACTCCTTAGTAGCGTGCACACCTCAATCGCCTCGTGGGCATCCCTTGCACAACCCACTCTGCTCAAGGCATACTTCCCCTCGTGGGCATTACTTATACAACTCACTCGACTCATAGGCAACACCTGTCCGCATACTTAAACCTTGAGTGCCATTCTAACAAGCCATTTAGGCCTTGTGGCCTTTCCCTTCTAACGAGGCTACCATGTTCTCTTCTTGATTACTGTCATGGCTCCAAGGCATATTCTAGCCCATAGGCCAATCCTCAAGAGGGCATGCCGCTCAAGTGAGCAACTCATCCTCGATGCCCTTCTTAAGCTTCCTTCAGTCTAGCACGGGGTAGCCCCTCTCGTGCTTGCTGGCATCACTTTGCTTTGGGAAAGGTCGAACCCTAACACATGCCCACGTCGCTTGCTTCGTGGCCAATGAGCACCACGGGGTCCCGACATATCTTCCGTAAGCCCACATGTTTGTCTAACGCCGATGGCATAAGGATCGCTCTCATATGAACCTCGTCCCCAACATCGACCCGCAATATCAACCTTTCAGCCAATACCGTCCACGAGACTTCCTGACTCATGGAAACATATGTCGCCTCTTTCTGACGACACATGCCTGATCCCCTAGGCCCCCACGGGTGCCCGGGAGAAGCTCACTTAGTGCCCCATGAAGGCCAGCACCGGGGGTGGTGGAGAGCTTGACACCATGCCTCCCCCTATGGAGCATATCTTGCTTACATGAACCTGGCAGGAGGAAACATCAAAATAGGCGAGGAGACTAATTGTCCATAACTAATTCACAAAAAATCCAAATGACATGCCGTCAAGTGGGTTGAACTCGTTTCGATGTCCCCGACATTTCTCGTGTTTTGAGTTTTCCCAAATTCCAAGCCGAAGTACCTTGAACCCAAACTTCTAGTTAATTATGACAATGCCACTCGTCCTCATTTTAGCTTCAAGCTTGCCCTTGAGCTTTCAAGGCTCGCCCCTCTCAGCATCTCCTTTACCAAGTGTCATGATAACACTACTCCTAAGTGCGGCTCGTGACACCTAGTCAAACAAAGCTTTCCATCAATCACACCCAAGACCGAATCTTAAAAACCATGGCCAATTTAGAATTGTATTGTAAAACAATTAATTGTTTTCAAATATTGAGAAGCAATCTAGAAACATTTTGGAAACCTAGATTCCAGTTCAAGCTTAGATCTTAGAGCAAGTCCATCGGGCTCCCTCTTGGCATGGCACCAACTTAATTTCTGACCCAAGTCAGTAAAAAAGGGCGAATGAAGCTTCCACAGGGCTTGGGGCAAGAAAACAGTGGCTGACCTAGGCCAATTCCCAGGTCAAGTTCCTGACCCAGGTCTTGACCTACTGACCTAGGCCTCCAGCGTGGCCCAAAGCTGATAGGAAGAAGGTGATGCGATTTGGCTGCTGGGTGAGGGGAAGTCGTGTGTCTGGACATGTTGAAATAATCTGACGTGCATGACTTCATGCGTTTGTCAGAGCAAGTCCACCCGTTGAGGTTGACTGGTCAATACTATTCACTGCTTTTTGCCTTTCATTTCCACCATCTAGATTGGCTGGTCATATAATATTCACAAAAGGTCACTCTGGGAGTCTGGGTGGGTCACTTTCTGGGTCAATTTCTTGACCTGCCAACTGACATTTGGTGACCTTTTGTGGACAGTATCTGACCAGCCAACCTATATGGTGGAAATGTAAGGCAAAAAGCTGTGAACAGTATTGACATGCCAATCTCAACGGGTGGACTTGCTCTCATGTGGTGGCTGATGGCTGTTGAAATTATTGGGGGACGTGCCATCTAGCCTTTGGGGGATTTTGAATACTGAAGCCAACAGTAAAGCAATTTAGGCCGTTGGTGTTAATTTCATATTGAATCTGACGGTAATTAATTAATCACAATTCTAAAGGTCATAAACGGTAAGATAAAAATTCTAATTTTTTTTTTTATATAAATTACCTACCTTTTTTTTTACCTCTCACAACAAATTTTTTTTTTCTCTCTTAAAATTTTCAATATTTTTTGTTCCTCCTCTCCTAAAGCTTTTATCTTACTAAAAATTTAGATTCCAAAATGTTCATCAATACTATTTTTTAATCATATATTTCTCATTTACACTAAATAAATTAATAGAATATTCAATGAACAGTAACTAGCCTAGTGACTCTGACCCAACGGGTGAAAACAGCGTACTGACCTAGTGACCTGGTGACCTTGACCTATTGACCCAACGGGTGAACTTGCTTTTACGGGCAACAATCTCAAATTCATGACCATAATCACCAACCACAAGTAGCTTTACATGAGAGTATCAAGACTATTACAGTTGAGGTGGGATGAGATTGGAATCGAATTGGGGAAGAAAACCAAGAAAAACAAAGGGGAAGAATACCAAGAAAAGCAAATTAAGGGGAAAGAAACCCAGAAAGATAAGAAGAGGTTTGGAATTTGATGATTTGGGTGTGTATGGATTCTCCCTTTTGACTGGAACTCCAAGAAGATGGTTCAAATTTGGATTCTACCAATGAGCTAGTGCTCTATAGATTTTTAGGGGGGGGGGGGGGGGGGGGGCAAAAAAGGAACTAAGGAAGAAACTTTACCAAAAAAAAAAAAGTTGGGCAAAAAACAAAACAAAAAAGAATAAAGGGTAAATTGGTCATTTTATGATCAAAATTGCTAGCTGGCAGATGACGTAACAAAGGTAACGACCATATGTACCAATCCTCGGTCGGGCTGAGAACTTGAGATACCGTATTGATATTTTTTGAAGTTCAATTACCAAAAGTTATAAGGAGGCAAACGTCAGGCATCGTACAGATCATTTTCCCGAGGGAAAAAAAAAAAAAAAACAAACAAACAGTGTCTCACGTAACTTCGATACCTTAAGTTTCAAAAATATCACATTGGTATGTGAGATTTTGCCCCTGACACAACTCCAGTTCCTCCCATTATTAACGCCATTCAGAATTCTGCCAAATAACATATATTGAAAGGTACTTTCGTCCTTTTGATGTTCCTCTTCTTCTTCTTCTTCTTCTTCTTCTTCTTCTTCATTGAGCGACTAGGTTTGGCTACTCCATGATTGGATTAGGGCTCAAAGGCTATTCCCAAATAGCTCCTCACTCGAGTCTGTTCCAATCACCACTGGAAGATCTAAGGTACCAATGTGATTGGGTTCGATCAGGCTCGAAGGCAAAAAACAATGTACATAGGCGAGTTGTGTCCATACAGTTCATGAGTCTTGGGTCTGCTGAGCCAAATTAAAGAAACAGAAGGTATAATAGGATTGCTAGAGGTGCCCATTCAAGCTTCATGGCCAAGAAATTGGTCAGAATTAAAAAAAAAGTTGATGAGTTTGTGAAGTTGTGATTCAGGGTAGCTCAATTTCAGTGAGATGGGATCAAGATTTGACAAATTGATTAAGGGTTAGCAGAATGAATGCTAGAAGTTGATGAACCAAGTTGAGCTCCAATTCATTGATGGGTTTTCAGATGTGAAAGTTGTCTTCTGTTGTTTCTTGGAAATGCATAGTTCATATTAACGGATAGAATGAGCATTTGATTTGAGTGTTTAATTTCATTGGTTTCACCAGCTCTATATCCATCCGTTTTGCAGAGTGACTTGTCATTGTTTTGTAAATGTCCTTTGCTGCCTAGAACTGGGGGTTGAATTTAAGGACAAGATGAAGGACACAGAATTCACCAAATGACATGTTTTTCAACGTAATAAATCATATTCATTCTCAAAAACTAAAATGATGAACTGTCTATTGACATGTTTCTCGATCGACTTAGCTTCTGCCAGAACACTTTTCCATTTTTCTCTCGATTGATTAACTTGAATCCATTTATTTATTGATGCACATTGCACCCTTATGTACTGAACTTGTTTGCTAGAGAGAGAGAGAGAGAGAGAGAGAGTTTACATAAAAAGATATAAAAAGTTAATTGATTTAGTAAGCTGGAGTTTACAATTGGCTAGTGACTTGCATCCTAACTCTAAATAAATTTCTAAAACTCTAAATTTATAGAGATCCAACTATGCCTATGTTCTGCAAATGTCTTGATTATATGAGCTCTATATTGCAAAATATCTTTCTTGTTGAGTTTCTTCAAAATTCGCTCCTTCGAAAGTTTCTTCATGTAGTAATTCCACTATCCAATCTGTTGGCCATAAAAAAAAAAAAATCAAGTTAATGAATTTGAACAATAGAACAATAAAGTGACATTTTAAAGTGTTAGATACTTGTGAGGTTTCTTCTTGTGAAAATGAGAAGATTATCGGTGACCTTAACAGTTACATGATCATTGACATAATCAGTGACATGTTCATTACTATGACATGACTAGTGACTTGGAGAGTGACTTGCTGACTATAGCTTTTTCACAGTATATGAGACTTAAATCCCACATATTTCGATGACATCATTCAACTTGGATACCCTAGCACTATTTCCCACTCCAAAATATGCAAACTCTTATTGGCACTAATTAACACACACACGCACACACACACAAACAGAGGGTTGAAGAAAAATTGCTCTTTAGTTCATCCATTTTCAATGTACTATATCAACAACAAGCCCAAAGTCTTTGTCGAGTCCAAATAGATGGTGGTTCACAAAAGCCCAGATTTTCTGGTCTGGACCCATAACATAAATATATCTTGGGTCCGGATCAAGGGATACACAATTGTACACTCTTCATGAGCCCTTAGATTTAAAACATTCAATGGTTTAGATTAAGTGTGAGAATGACATGACATTTGATTTATTTCCAAAAAAAAAAAAAAAAGACAAATAAAAGTGGATTAAACTGTGTTTATTTTTTATTTTTTATAAAGAGTAAAATACAAAAATAAATATTACTGGAATTAGAAGAATACAATTAAAGAAGCAGAACAACGATAAGAATGCCAAAAGAAAAGAAAAAAATAATGGTGTTCATCTTCGATAAAAAATTATTTTAAATGATGTGGCTATTCCACATCTATTGCCACATAATTAAGGGTTGTTATTCAAACATGATCCGATAATAACATGACTTGAAATCTCTACTACAATAAAGCGAGGCGTCTAAAAGCTTCACCAAATTTTGAACTACCAGATTTAACCCCATTCTGTTAATTTTGAAAAACAAACATGAGGGCTATTATCGTAAAAAACAAAAGGAAAAGGAAAAAAGAATACATAATTGGGGAGAGATGAACAGACGAAGGCAGACGTGGGAAAAACAGAAACCGCACTTACGCCAGAAAGAGCGCTATCTGAAGATGAACGTGGAATTCGGCGCAAAATTGGGAGATGGACTCACCACGATTGAGTTTATAAATAGGAGAAAGGTGAACGGCCTGCCCAGAAAGAGGAAAAGAAGACAATCAAATTTCTCTGATTGAAATTCTTATTAGGTATGCTATTTCATGCTTTATTAGCAGTTCCATTGGTTTGTAGTTTCCTTTTGCCCTAAAACCCTAAATTTTTGATTAATTTTGTGTGCATTCATTTGATAGGGGAGGTATGCTATTGGTGCTGTTATATGTGTAGCGGGAGATTCAGTGAGCAATTAAGGAGGAATTGATTGAAGCTGTGAGGAATTAAGGTGGATATTGAAGGAAGCTTTTAAGGTTATGTTTTGATTGATTTCTAGAATCTATCCATTTTTCTATTTTTCTTTGTCAATTTTGCTGCTATCAGTAACATAAGGTACACGTTCTATGGACTACATCCGTAGGAACTAGGAAGTGATTTAGATTTAGAGGTTTTGGCTCTTGGATTTCAAAATGATTTTGCATTTTCCTGTGCAGATTACAAGGCAAGGGAAGGAACAAAGAAATTGAGGAAAAAAAGAAAAGATTACAAGGGAAGGGAAAGAACGAAGGAACTGAAACTGCTTTCCTTCTTCTTCATGTTTTCGATCTTCTCTCTCTTTTTAGGTGCTTTGGCTTATGTTTGTGGTTTCTTACTTTCTTATGCTGCAAGCAGAGTGGGTTTGGGTATGCGAAGTTAGTAGTGGCTGAATAACTGACAAATTGTGTTTAGTAAAGTAGGCATGACTTCTTTTTCTTTTATTATTTTGTTGTCTTGATGTTGCTCATGTCTATGTTGTTAAGGCAAGCGCAAGTGTTTTCTAATTAATCCGATAGATCATATTTACTCTGAGTAAATATACTGTTTCTTTTTAGTTTGGTGCAAGGTGAGATCATAATTTGGATTGAAGAATTGGTGGCGTAAATTTCATGTTGATACATCACCACGGTGATTAGGGAACAAATGACAATTGTAATCCAGATATCTTCCTTGGTTGGTAATTTGTTTGCAACAATGGCAGGTTTAAAAACCAGAGATGTTCTTTCCCGGGGGAAGAGGTTACAAGCTGTCATTAGGGATGGGAACTAGAGCTAGAAAGCCTCGCAGCTTGAACTACTACTGCCTAAAGCAATGTGGTGGTAGCTATAGAGTTGTTCATAATCATTGTGGTAGATGGTACTGGGCAATGAAATAAAAATCTTCTCTTTCAAAATTATGTCAAAAGTCATGTTCTATCATGATCTTCATTTATATATTTTTTCTTACCGACATTAATCTTATTCAGTTATTTGTTGTATGGTTATGTAAAGGAATCTTATTTGTTTTCTATTTATGAAAATTGACTTGATATAAAATGTTGATATTTGTGGCCGGAAAAAGACTACAATGTAAAATATATTTTCTTATTGCATTTACTGCAAATTAAAAACCTATTGATTATCAACAAATACACAATAGAAAATGATTCTCAAAATCACAGTAAAATAAACAAAATATTTGGCATGTGCCACATATAGCCAAAAGAGTTCAAGTTTGTGTTGGTCTGTCTATGTTTTTGAGGAGATTAAACTACCGATCAAGTCAAGTATGAGAGTATTAAGGCAATAAAATTCCCTCAACATAAATGATGGTTTGCACGCGCAAGCGCAGTTCTTCCGCACGCGCAAGGCGCTTGCAGGAAGGCTAGTTTATTTTAAATCGTTGACATAGTTTTTTTTTTTTTTTTTGAGAATCGTTGACATAGTTTAAGTATAGTTTAAGCATAGTTTAAGCACATGAGAGTGCGGACCAAACAATGCGTTAACAACAAGAATGGTGACAGAGTTATTGACATTGAGTAATTCTATTATTGTGTTCGACAATATTGATCAAGATCAGAACAACGATGACAATGACTAATATTTTTAGTGTAGGTAGGTACTTCACTTCCATATAATATCATCCAACGGTCAAACTAATAAATTGATATGTTCATCCACCACATCATTAGTTTAAAAAAAAAAATTTGTTCATGATGACCAAATTAATCCAATCGTGATTTTAGTATCAAACAAAGCGGTTTACTCTTTATATGCTTATAATTCACTAAGAGGAGCTGAACCATGAGAAGATAAACTTCCCAAATTTTTTACGTTAGTTGAACTAGCTCATAATCATGAGAGTGTGAGAGGTGATAGATCGAAAAAAGAAGCCGTAAATGAGCAGTTATGAGTATATTAATTTTATCTGGTATTTAAGGTTTAGGGTTGACTTAGTAAATCGAGACTCAAACGACGACAAAAATAGTTGAAATTTTTGTTCTGGTTTCATCTAAAATGTCTGTTTTGGTTTCATCTAAAATCTTTTGTAGCTGTTGTTGTTTTCTGGTCTCATTTTGGTGACCCTCATTCTGGTCTCATTTTTATTCATTTGGTGTTTATCTCAAAACTCTTTTATCTGCCTACCTTTTAAGGTCCCACCTTTTAAATCAAAACAATTTTATTTCCAACAATACAAAACTTCAATTTTAGAAATTATTCACCAAAACTAGAAGTAAAATTACTTAATTGAATAATTAATATTAATTTAACCTTTTTGATAAAAAAAATAATAATTTAAATTACTCCTAGCTCACCAAATAACAAGGTAACTAGCGTACCGCATATATTCAATGTTAATCGAGATGAGTCATGTTAGCGTTTAGACGACCCATTCGGCACACTAAAATAAGTGTATGTAATGCAACTAGTGAAATTTTATAGTGAGAGCTGAAAGATCGAAAAAATAAGTTGAGAATGTACATATTAGTTTCATCTGGTATTTAGGGTTGACCTAGTAGATCGAGACCCAAACAACTTCGAAAATAGATGAAATTTTGACCATAATCATATATTCTTATCATGATAACATCCAACGGTTGATTTTGATAAAGTAGATTTCCTCTACATTGTTCCTCATGGAAGGTATACTATTTGACAACTAATAAACAAGTTATACTACATTAGTAGATATATAAGGATTTTGTGCGATCCAAATAATTGAAATTGGAAATCGATAAATTTAACATTACCCATCTATTTATAGCATACTAATAGATATTTTGTAAAAATTTAACTCGATTCGCCGTCATTTCGACATTAAATAAAGCAATTAACCCTTTATATGCTTCTACCTCCCTAAGGGGAGCTGAACCATGAGGAAATAAACTTCCCAAAATTTTTATATTAGCTGACATAGCTCATACCCACGAGAGTATGAGAGCTGACAGATCGAAAAAATAAGTTGCGAATGAGCGGTTATGAGCATATTAGTTTTATGTGTTATTTAGGGGTTTAGAGTTGACCTAGTAGAACGAGACCCAAACAACTTCAAAAATAGCTGAAATTTTGACCATAATCATATATTCTTATCATGATAACATCCAACAGTTTGATTTTAATGAAGCATATTTCCTCTACATTGTTCCTCATGAAAGGTATACTATTTGATACAACTAATAAACAAGTGAGACCACATCAGTAGACATATAAGGATTTTGTGTGATCCAAATAATCAAAATTGGAAATCAATAAATTTGACATTACCCATCTATTTATAGCATACTAATAGGTATTTTGTAAAAAAATTAACCCAATTCGCCGTCATTTCAACATTAAATAAAATGATCAACCCTTTATACGCTTCTACTTCCCTAAGGGGAGCTGAACCACGAGGAGATAAACTTCCCGAAATTTTTACATTAGCCGATATATCTCATACCCACGAGAGTGTGAGAGCTGACAGATCGAAAAAATAAGTTGTGAATGAGCGGTTATAAGCATATTAGTTTTATGTGTTATTTAGGGGTTTAGAGTTGACCCAGTAGATCGAGACCCAAACAACTTCAAAAATAACTGAAATTTTGACCATAATCATATATTCTTATCATGACAACATTCAACGGTCGATTTTAATAAAGTATATTTCCTCTACATTGTTCCTCATGAAAGGTATCCTATTTAATACAACTAATAAACCAGTTAGACCACATTAATAGACATATAAAGATCTTGTGCGATCCAAATAATTGAAATTAAAAATCAATAAATTTGACATTACCTATCTATTTATAGCATATTAATAGGTATTTTGATTTTATTATAAAACGTATAGGGTCCATGCACCGATAAAACCTACTGACTCAGAAAACAACCTGGCTAAATCCCTAAAATATATGCTGTATACTTTTTTTTATTTTTCATTTTTACATTTGATATGAGAAACCCTATTGTCATGTTCCTCAAAAAAAAAAAAACCTATTTTCATGAATAATATATACTAGAAATGGTACCCGCGCTTTGCTGCGGGATTTGTTGTTGTAATAATTTACAATAATAAAAGATATAATTGAAAATGACTTTATTATTGATCAAACTGATAAAATACCATATATTACATCAATCGGAATAGTATTTTTGTGAAGAGACGAAAATTGTTCCCAATTGAACTGCTCTACTAAGTACTTCCATATCATCTGATTCCTCCAAGCCTTTGATTTCCATCACCACAAATTGTTCTGTGATCCAATATGTATCCCTCTGGACACTCAGCTTCCTGTTTTGCTGTCCAACAGTTGCATCCAGCAGCATTAGCAGTACCTCATCTGGAGGCAACTCCCCTATTGAATTCATTTTTCTTATCAGTCAGACTTGATTTAGCTAACCAATGTCAGTAATTGCTCTCTCATCCCTAAATGGTATATTACTTTACAAAGTGCTTAGTGGCCAAGAAGAAGCTTCCGCTTAGTGTCTCGATGTATCAACTTTGGTTCAATGGTGTTGTGTAAATAAGCAAGACTGAAAAAAGTATATCTTGTTAAATAAGAACAAAGCCTTGGCATCAAAAGCAAAGTGAGATATATATATATGGTGACGAATACCTCCATGAAGTCACTGCTCCAAGTTTCCATTGTTGATATACATACAGTATATCTGAGATAAATATTTTGCTCTTGACACTCATAGCAGGTATGCACAATTATATATCAAGAGTAGGTGGAAAACAAATGTACCCATCGAAACCCAGAAACAGACGATAAGATAAAAACTTAGCAAGTAAAATAAAAAATAGTAAAAGAAACAAACCTCGTTTGTCAGCTCGACATAGTAAATAGCCCAAAACTACCTTGTGTAATCTCATTGAAATCAGATAAGAAAAAATCAAAATTCAAAAGGAATTTGGGAAAGGGTGGATTATTAACCTGAAGAATATTAGAAGAGAAGACGAAAAATAAGAAGAGAAGCCATACCCCAAGACATATGTCTGATGGATTATTAACCTGAAGAAAATTGTCCAGATTAAGGCCACCATGGGGAGGTTTCCCCCTACATTCCAGGTTACTACAAAAACTCTGAAAGACAAACCCGAAAGGGATGTATTTAAAAAGTTGTGTCATATATTGTAATAAGGAAAGCAACATGAAATACACACAGGCAAAAAAAAAAAAAAAAATCAAATTATGATTACCTAAAGGACTGAACACCTCAACCCATGGGCATTTGAGCCCTTTTGCCACTTATAGATTGACTCTCAAGCACTGGATCAGATTGTGCTTCTAAAAGAAGATAAAAGCAGGATAATTTTCATCCTAAGATACTTAATACTACAAAATAGGTATAAACTTTCAACTTTACTTTCAGCTCACCTATTGCACGTATTTTAGTTAAATTTTCTCATGTAAGGAAGATAAATAGTTCCTGATCAGAGAGCTCTACGCAAACTATTTTTTAACTTTTATTAAATATATGCATGTGTTTTCATTTTGTGTCTTGGTTTATGCCTTTACAGAAATATTGTCAAATATATACTACTGCAATAAGAAAGATTGATTATTTCATTGTATAAATTGAATTATATCTTTCTATTCTATGAACATCTTCTGATAACTTGGAACCTGAGCAGATTTCGGTGAGAATAAATAGCTATGTCAATATATTTAAGCATTTCCTTAGATTTTGGTTGTTTTGAAGAAGGGAATCAATTGCTCTGTAACATAAGTGATTAAGCATCAGAACCAACGATATGAAACACACCAAGTTTTACCTTCAATTAGACAAAGAACTCAAATGGGCACTTCTATATCTGTTTCGTTAACATAAGTGATTAAGCATAGGAACCAACGATATGAAACACACCAAGTTTTACGTTCGATTAGATAAAGAACTCAAATGGGCACTTCTATATCTGTTTAAACTTTTTAAATGTATGCACTGAACTGTCATGGACTTTAAACATATCTAAACAAATGACACCAACGTGAACAATTTAAGGGAGAGAACTGAATTAACCTGAAGAGTATTTTTCATGACTGTCACAAAAACTTGAATTGGGGCTTCATCATAATCAAATTAATTGAAGGGGGAACATGTTGCATCAGATACCTAAAATGCTGCATCATAATATTAGCTAGCGTTAATATACCTAGAATGCAGCATGTACTATGATGTATTTTCAGTTGGCTATCAATTCGTAGATAGCAATTGATACTATGCTTTAGTATGGAAGGTCATAATGATGCTGGTCCTGTTGATAGTGACCTAATCTCTATATTTCAATCATTCAAATTATTTTGTGTTTTATGTATTCTGCATTTGTTCTGTTATGTATTAATCAACCTATAGAGAGTCATTTAATTTTTTAACTCCACTGTAAAATGAAAATTGACAATTAATAAAAACAACAGGAACAAAGAGTAATGTACATATCAATCATTTGTGTATGAGTAAAGAAAAGAAAAAGAATATGTTTCATGTTATGCATATACAATTTTATCTCAGAGATCGACAACGCTATGAGATCCTCATCGATCAGCTAGTGGAATTTAATTTTAATATGTGAACTAATTTGTATCTCATATCATCCTTTTATCATAAGAAAATATAGTTATATATCAGGTGATAATGACTATCAGTGCATACCATGTTGTTTAACATGAAACCATATATGTCTAAATGTACTATGTAGATCAAATTATGAAAACATATGTGACCGATTGCACTTGTATACATACCTAAAATAGATTATTTGAGGAGTAGTGGGCACCAAGCTAGAGAGTAGAGATTAGCTGAACTGTTAGCTTCATCAAAAGCAAATGGAGCTTATAAGGGCTTGTCCGGTAACGTTTTTAAAAATGATTTTTCAAAAACAGATTTTGAAAATAAAAACGAGAAAACAAGATTGGATTTTTGAGATCCAAAAATGTGTCCGATAGCTTATTCTGAAAACAATTTTCAAAAACGAGAGAAGATTGCGACTAGAGATGAGAGAGAGACCTGAGAAGCAGATAGCGACGTGAGAATATGGAAGAAGAGAGAACATACTTTTTTTTCTTTTTTTTGGAAAATATATCTCCATGTTTTCTAAAATATGAGAATGAAAAAGTGAAAACGTCTATTTGTCGTTTTCCTGTTTTACGAGTAAAATAAAAAATTATTTTCAAAAATTATTTTCTGCATTTTTGAAAACAGACCAACGAACGAATTTTCAAGCAATTTTCATTTTATAAAATGAAAAATATGACTTGAAAATGTTACCGAACGCCACCTAAATAATCTGCTATGCCAGTTTCAGTAGGTGTCCCCAAATAAATCACCACCCCTTCAATACGTACAACCTCTAGACTTAGCGCACACTACAAAAATAACGAAAGCAAATCTAACCTATGAACAATTCAATCAAAAACACTTCAAATTTCAAAAATAAAATCACAACCCAAATTTTCACCCATGCCAATCCTTCTGATAGAAACCAAATCAAAATTCACAAAAAAAATGCTACCACAATCTTGGATCTCTCCTATTCACAAAACAAACCCAAATTCACAATTCAAAACGCTACAACAAATCAAAAATTCAAAAACTGTGAAAACCAAACCCCTCCTATTTGCTTTAAGCTAGCCAAACCTTTATATCTCACAGCTTGATCAATACAGTTCATACCTGCCTTTGACGATGCATCTCTATCTAAGAGCAAAACCGAAAGTAGAATGAACAGTTTGCAATTGACTGCACTCGATGAAGGCTTCCAGAACACACCACAAAACTCAGGCCTTTTTTATCCCTATATAGAAACTCGAGGGTAGAACCGCCATTTCCAATGTGAACAGTGCTTATGAACAGTGTAGGAGCTTTAGTATATAGTAAATACTAGAAAAGGCAACCGCGCGATGCCGCGGGAATTGGATTTGTTAGTTGTTAACAATTTTTTATGTAGTGCTTAGTCGTTAAACAATTCTTTTTGTAATTCTGATAAAAAATGTAATAGATCATAGTTACATAAGTTTGAGAAGTACAATTTCTATAGTGCAAGTTTTAATAAGCTGTTTGAACAGATTACACATTTGCGAGAACTACAATTACAGAAATATAATTAATGAAACTCTTCCATTTTTAAGATTTAAAAAAAAAATCTACTTTAGGTATCATTTGTAGAAATTTACAAATACAAAACAGAATTGTTCTCTCACAAAAAAAAAATAAATAAATAAAATTTTTTTAAAAGAAAAGATATGGCAAAATTGAAAAAAAAAAAGGAAGATAGATTGTAATTTTAGTTAAACATTGGGGGCAAAACCGTCATTCCACTATTACATGAACAGTGATGAACAATGGATCCATCTTTAGTATTATGTATGAAAAATGTAATAGATCATAGTTACATAAGTTTGAGAAGTACAATTTTAGAAACAAAGTTTCTATAGTGTAAGTTTTAATAAGCTGTTTGAACAGATTACACATTTGCGAGAACTACAATTATAAAAATATAATTAATGAAACTCTTCCATTTTTAAGATTTAAAAAAAAAATCTATTTTAGGTATCATTTGTAGAAATTTACAAATACAAAACAGAATTGTTCTCTCACAAAAAAAAAAAATAATAATAATTTTTTTTTTTTAAAAAAAAGAGAAAAGATATGGCAAAATTGAAAAAGACAAAAAAAAAGACAGATTGTAATTTTAGTTAAACATTGGGGGTAAAACTATCATTCCACTGTTACATGAACAGTTTATCCATCTTTAGTATTACGTATAATTATTAAATAGGGATATTGTACAATTATTAAAACAGAGGGTTTTCATGACACGTATTCATTTACAAATTTCCTGGCGGTCAGATATACTCATTAAGCACTTAAGCCCTCCCAATTCCTTTTAGCTAAGCGCGCTTCCACCATCAGATTCGTTTCGTTTCTATTCCCACCTCTAACCTCCACTTCTTTGGTCGCAGCTTCCCTTTACTCGACACCCATCTCCCTGATTTGGAATTAATTGTCTCAAAAGAAGATTCATTTTTGGTTTTCAGTTTTCCTCTTCAGAGTAACAGGGGGACATGGAGTGGTGTAATTTTATACAAACGAGCCTATGATTAATGGCCTGAGCTTTGTTTTCCATATGATTTGGTAATCTCTATCTCTCGTGTTAATATTTTGTACATTGATGAATTTGCTCCTGTGAAATTCTCAACATGCTTGAAATGGATAGTTCCCTAACCAGAAACTGACCTTTAAATAATGTATGATATCTCTCAGCATAATCACAAATTAATCAATAGTTTCCTCTGTATAGAGATTTGTTTCCCACCTTAGTGAAGTTTGATCTTTGTTAGAAACATGTACATTTGATTCTAGCATTATCGATCCTAAATCATTTTGTCATGGCAATTTAGCTTCATTTAGAAACATGTATCATTTTACTGGAAGCTATCTTTGTGTATATGTGTATTCATTTGAGTGGCCAAAACTTGCTCAGTTTGGAATAATTTCTTTGCTTCTTGCTTTGACAAGTGATATCTGCATTTAGGTACATTTTCTTCATTGCTTATGGTCAGCTTCTGTTTATAAACATTTATTGGAAGCTATCTTTGTGTATCTGTGTGTTCATTTGTGCAGCCAGAAGTTGATCTATTTGGAATTATTTCTTTGCTTGCATGCTTTAAGTGATAGCTGGTACATTTTCTTCATTTTTTTTTCCTTTATGGTTTATTTGCAGTAAAAGACGGGTAAGAGGCAGAGAAGATGGCTACTGATTTCAATTTATATTATGCAGGAACCAATTGATGCTTGAAACTTGCTTTATCCTCTCTGACTTCTACAAGAAGAATAGAAGCCAATGTCAATAGGCCTCAATATGGGACAGTCGACTGCTTTTTGGTAGCTGAATGTAGAGAAGCACAATCTAGTATAGTATCAGAGCAACATTATCTTAGCATTTTTGCTGCAAAAACATTCTGGCCATGACTAGCAATTTAATCATATGCTTAGACATTTGTGAAAAGAAAATTTAGCAACTTTCCTGTGGTTAAAAAACAGCTATCGTTCCCTTAAAATCTACTACATGAACAAAAAGGTTACCATTCATTAATCATTGGAAGGGTTACAAACTTACAAATATTAGCATCGATTTTTATCAATCTCTGTTGAGAGAAAATCTGCACACTGTTAGCGTAAATGTCACCCAACATAATTTCACTCGTATTCATTTAGTGAATAGAGTTTTTATTATTTTGGGTTCGACCCATTCAAGACAGAATGTGTCTCTTAATTACAATCTCTTGTTACAAGGAAACACCCTTTGATTCCATTTATGAAGAAACCAATTGATGGGATGTGTGTTTGTTTGTTTTTGCGGCTGCACCCGGATATTTGAATGGGTTGCCTACGTACCCTTGGAGAGGGATCAAGCCACTCGTAGTTCAAGAGTTCCAATGAGTGGATGACTCATTGGAGGCTTTTGATTTTGGAATTAGAGTAGTGTTTGGGACGAATTTGGTTTAAGTGGACCAGGGATTCGATTTTGTGTTTAGGACGCGGTTGCATCTAGATAGATTTGGTTCTAGATTGCCTACATACCCTTTGCGGGATCAAACCACATGTAGTTCCGGCTTTTGAGATTTAAATGGGTAGATGACCCATTTATTTTGAATTTGTGTTTGGGGAAGGGTTTCAAGCCCTTGAATTTGGTTTGGACTTTATTTGTGTGATTTGGAATGGATTTGATTTTTGTGGTGTTGGGAGAATTTAACTGGAGTCAGTGATTCATTTGGGATTGGTTGAATTTGACTGGTGGAGTCAGGGATTCTATTTGGAGTTGCGGTTGCATCTAGTGGGTCGCTAGACTGCCTACATACCCTGTGAAGGGATCAAACCACTGTAGTTCATCTTTTGAGATTTTTGGTTTTATACCAATTTTTTTTACTCAACGGGTATGTATTTTGAACTCGTCGAGAAAACATATTTTGGTGAACACCCGATTTTAGTAGAGTGTCCCCTGATTTGAAATGGGCACCCGAATGTGTCGAGCTTCGTAATGGGCCCTGGATTTTGCAATAGGCTTTGTGCCACTTTTTTACTTGTCGATGAGTAACTCGGCTAACTCGTACTTGGAGTGGGCCTTGCAGAGCTTCAAAACTAGTATACAAGTGATTCGGAAGAGCCCATGAGCTTGCAATGCATAGACTGATTTGGACACCCATTAATACAGCCCATTGAGCCCAGCTCACGTCTTCAAGGTTCTGATCCCAAAAAGGAGATTCAACAAGCTTCAAATCCTCTGGGAGACCTCTTTGGCGTAATCATCAGACAGAGATCAATTTCAGCAAGATGAGGATTTAACTATTTTAATTCAATCTGGAGAGGGCGTCATATCGCTGAAGTCCATATAAATGGGTTGGCTCAAGTGCCTAGATTCCCCATTCGTTCTCTTTCGCGCACAAAATCAGGTACCAGTTCACCTTCTTCTTCCTTTTCCCCATAGTTGGAAGCATTTATGCTAATCAACGTTTCTTGTTTTCTTCTCATCAGAGGCCTTGATTTCTTACCCCTGTTCGCAAAACGCATCTGTCAGAGCATTTTGTGAGGAACCCGGAATTGGTGAGAAACCATTCCTTCAAACCAATTGTTGGGTATCGTACTGCACTCCAATTCATGCTTTATTTAAATATACCACCGATTGATGATTTAATGATGCCACCGATTGCTTTTCCACCGATGTCCACCGCGACTCAATTGCTTTATCTGCCAAGATTTGATTATCATGTGTCTCATCTTGAATATTAATTCTTTGCATGATTCTCTTTTGATTGACAAGGAAACGTGCAGCTGAACTTTGCTAATTAAGAGAGACTTGCTGCTCATTTGTTTAATTGCAAAGCTTTTGCCTTTAGTTAATGGTTTGACAATCATGCTTAATTGCATAGGAATTGTTTTTGTCTTTGATGTTTGGTGATCGGTGCCCACATGATCATGGCCTTTCTTTGATTTTCTTTATTCATTGTTCCACCATGACTCAATTGCTTTGTGCTTCATTGTGCAGAGGTTGTTCCCTTTGTCTTTAGCTCTCATTTATAGACAAGGCTGCAGCATACTTTAATTATAGATGAGTCATGATCAGCTTTCCACCGTCAAACAAAAGAAAAGAATATGGCCACTATTTTGTCTTCTTTGTTTCAAGCTTGCAGCACATCTAACAAACCATTACTTATGTTGCTCTGACTTGCAGCAAATGTGTTTAATTGCATATTTTTGAAAGCTATGACTTTGACAGACATGTGTGAAGTAATTATCTGCAGATTTTTGACATTTCTCCACCGCCAAGCTTCGTAGCTTCTTGAGAAGTGACCTCTGCTTCTTTAATTAGATGCAGTTGCTTGCTTCCTGATCTTTTATTTTTGGCTTGTTCTGAAAAAGGACTTGCAGCATAGCTGCCTCGATTATGCATATTCTGAAGCTTTTGCTCTGCTGCAAATGAGTGGAATTAAGCTTCCATTTCTCTTTGTGTAGCCGTGATCATGAAATCAAAAGCGAGGACTTCATTCTTCTTCCTTGCTGATTATGAGATTGTTTTTCCATCTTGCAGACATAATTTTGAAGCAAAGCATTGCAGGCGGTGTTCGAACCATTGCTTTACAGAAGTGAGTTTCAACTCCATCAAATGTTGCAGCTTGGCCACAGAATGCCTTTCCGTAACAGATAGCAATTTTTCCTTTGCTGCAGGTGGAGTAACATCTTAGCTTTGATGCTGCACAAAGATTCCTCCAGAGCAGTTTCTTCACTCTGTGAGTCCAAGAACTTTACAAATTTGTATTTGGTGTGAACTGGCAGCCCCATGCTTTCACTTTGACACTTGTTTTTGCCACCCATATGCAGGACGCACTGCGATACAGGCATCAAAAACAAGTGCAGTGCACCCTCTAGCTCGGACCTTGCTTCCGCCACCCATACGCAGGACGCACCGCAGTATAGGCATCGAAAGAAGGCCGAAAACACCGGTGAGCCGTTTCCCTTGCCGAAATCTCTTCTCCTCCTTCATCTCTATGAACATGCTTCTTTTTTGTCTCCTTGGACCTGCACTGTTTGTTAACACAGAGGCAAATGGATGTGTATTTGGTTGTTTTGTTTTCTGATTTTGGTGAGCAACAATGAGGGATTTGAGGCTTTGTGAGTTGTGATGGTGTTGTTGGCATATTTGGCCGGAGTGGTTTATTTGGGGAACGGAAGGCTTGTTTCTGGTGCTTAGAAGCAGAGGCAAGTCTGCACTTCAGCAACGATGAAAGGAAATAGTGAGAAAAGACCATGGAATCAGCAGGATACCTGACTTTAAAGCTCCTCGCCGGGTCGTAATCTCCAGGTAACTATCTCTCCCTTCTGAACGATGCTTTGTCTCGATGCAGTGCTTCGACTCACTAATTTCTCTGTTTCTCTCCCCCCCACTTCTTGTGCAGCCTTGTGCTCTTTATATAGGAGGCAATGAAGACTCTAGAGGGCTGGATAAGCCTTCATTTGAAATTCAAATTTCGCGAAGCTCACGAAGATAAGCTGACCAGAGACCTCATCTTTGACACCGAGATTGAACTCGGACGCACTCTGCTACTTCATTCTTATCTCAAATTGAGATATTTGAGTTAAAATTTGAATGCCTCCCTTTGTTTCTGTTTTGTAGTATCCACGTTAGAAGTAGGTCAACATTCAACTTCTTGTTTGAATATGAATAAGATAAATGTAACTAAAGCAATTTTTTTTTTAATTGCTGCCACTATTTTTCTTCTTTTTTTTTTTTGTTTTTTGAATAATGTTGTGACAACCACATGCTTTATACATTGTGGATTATTTATTCTCCAACAGTTGCCCCCTCAAGCGTCGTGCGTGTAATAACTTTGCGCGTATGATGATTGAAACTTTATTTGAAGTCATGTGCATTATGACAAAGCTGCATCAGGACTTCATTGTCACTCATCTTCCCCATGCATTTATTTTCGCCTCTTGTAGATTCATTTGTAGAGTATACTCGTAGTCTCATACAAGTAGTGGAAGACTTTGCGTCTTTTGATTGCAACCTGTTGGTAGAGAGAATGTGATTTCGCAGATTTTGTGGCTGGATCTAGAATTTGAGACTAGATTGCCTACGTACCCATTTAAGGGATCAAGCCGTACGTAGTTCCCCCGAAGGATTTTTTTGATTGGTAAATGAAGCATCTGTTGTACCTTCGTTGCTTTCATGCTATTTGCAGGTATTGAACTATGTGCTCTTGAAGAGATTTTTCCCTTTTACCCGGATCAGCCTAGAAGGGATTGCACCTCACCAGGATTTTTCTCGAGGAGGTTTCCACTTACTCGACTCTTTCTTGAAGAGCTTTCTCCTTACTTACATCAAGCTTGAGGGAACTTCTAGCTTTCTCCTTACATATATCAAGCTCGAGGAGATTTCTACTCACTCGAATCTTTATCGAAGAGATTCCTTTTCATTTAAATCGACTTCGAGAAGATTTCCCCTCACTCGGATTTGTTTCGAGGAGATCTCTCCTTACTTGAATCATCTTGGAGAAGATTTCTCCTCACTCGGCTCTCCCTCGGGAAGATTTCTCCTCAAAGAGCTTCTTCATCCTTTCGTCATAGGCACATGTTAATTAGGCTTTCATGCTTAGCCAACAACAGCAACTGCTTCATTTATCTGATTTTCTCTTTCTTCCTGATTGATTCAGGAATGGAGATATATTTTTGATTGGGTGGCTGCATCTAGTTTTTGAGGCTAGACTGCCTACGTACCCCTTTTGAGGGATCAAGCCGTCGTAGTTCTGGGGCTTTGTGCTCTAACTTTTGCCTGGACCGCCCTTTCGGACTTTCAATCCAGCGAGCTTTTTTTTTTTTTTTTTTTTTTTTTTGTTCTTTTTTTTTTTGTAGCACCTTTTGAGAGGCAAATAAGATTGCAGACAAACTTCAATTTTACTTTGCTAACGATGTCTCCACCTCAATTTCCTTGTTGTTGACCATTTCTTGGATTATGTTCTTCAGAACGAAACAATCCTTTGTTGTATGACTTACAATTCGATGGTACTGGCAATATCTGGGGTCGTCGGTCTTGTTGACTTCACTCTGTCGTTTTGGTTCAGGGAGCTTGATAGATTGTGCTTCGTTGAGCTCATTGAAAATCAGTTCGACGTCATCATCATCGAAAGAGTATTTGACTTCTTTTCTTTCTTTGAGAGTGAGCTTTCTAGTCCCTTCTTTTCCTTTGCATTTGTTCGACTTGGTGTCAGTTTCGACAAAGGTTGCCAGTGACTCATCTGTATTGCCGACTCTATGGTCTTTAAAGGATGCCCTCTGTGTCATAATCTTCTTACGGGCGACTTGTCTTTCGACATTGCTAGCTTTTGAAACTAGTTCTTCAAACGTTTGAGGTTCTGCAGTGCTAACAAAAGTTGCTATCTGTGGTAAAAGATTGTTTGAGCACATTTGTACTGCTGATAGCTCTGTTAATTTTTCTGAGCATTGGAGGTTTAAGCTCCTCCATCTGGAAATGAATTCATTGGTGCTTTCATCAGACTCTTGTTTAGTGTCAGCCAAGTCGATAATTGAGACTTTCTTTTTGGAGCTGACAAATTGTGCCAGAAATGCTCTTTGCATATCGTCCCATGTGAGGATAGAACCTGGTTGTAGTTGACTGTATCAAGTAAAAGCTACTCCTTTGAGGGACTGAACAAACTGCCTTACTAGCAATGCATCTGATTGTGATGTTTCCCCGCAAGCTGAGAAGAAATGAGCCAAATGTTCATGCGGAGAGCCATCTACTCCATCGAACTTGTCAAAAGTTGGCCTCTGATAGCCCTTAGGGAATGATAATGCATCATAATGAGCAGGGTAGGGTTTCAAGTACCCAGAGAACTGTGGGTTTGAGGACGTGTATACTTCTCGGATTCCTTCTGCAATTAGTGTCTTTATGTCTTCAAGACTTGTGATTGCGGATCCATGTCCTCCTATTTTCTTTTCACAATCACTTTTTTCATGATTTTTGTGATTGCCAATGTTAGCCATAGCGGCTAATTGAGAAGTCAGTGCTGCTATTTGAGCATCTTTTTCAGCTAGCATTATCTTCATTTCTTCTAGCTGCTCTTCTATTGTTGATGCGTTTGTGACCATAACTGACATGGTCTCAGGCTTTGCGCCGTTATGTGTCTCAAAAATTTCTTGAGTATTTGGACTAACAACAGGGACCATATATGGTCTTGATTCTGCTGAAGAGTCTGGGAATGCCCCCACTGGTATACATGTTTTCTTAGACTTTTCAGTTGTAGAGGCTGTTTTGTTGACCACTGATAGATTTCGTTGGTGGTGTGTCTTAACAACTTTGTCTTGTGGGCCAGATGAGCTGTCAGAGGTTGAGATGAACTTGACTATCTGAGGTTCGGAAGCTATATTAGCTGTCAGCGATTGCAGATGTACTTGTTGTGGGGACTTGAGGGACCGGGCTTCGGGCCTTGTTGGAACCTCATGTGGTGTGACTACCAAACTTATTGGAATAGAACCAATCATTATCTGAGTACTGACAGGGGCATGGTTAGCATTGAGCGTAATGGTCTCGATGACTTTGACATCATGGATGAGCTTTTGAACATTGCTTGTCAGTGGAGCTTGATCAACGGTGAATGAAACATGATGTTCAGGTCGTGTTGCTTGTCCAGCCTTCGACTTAATAGCTTTGAGCTCCTGGAAGTAAACAGTCACTTGTGGTGCCATCTTGTATCCCCTGTGGCAAACAAGTAACAAGTATGATTAGTTATATCATAAATGGAGATGAAAAGGAGAATGGGTCCCACTGGGCGTGCCAAAAATTATGTTGAGAGAAAATCTGCACACTGTTAGCGTAAATGTCACCCAACATAATTTCACTCGTATTCATTTAGTGAATAGAGTTTTTATTATTTTGGGTTCGACCCATTCAAGACAGAATGTGTCTCTTAATTACAATCTCTTGTTACAAGGAAACACCCTTTGATTCCATTTATGAAGAAACCAATTGATGGGATGTGTGTTTGTTTGTTTTTGCGGCTGCACCCGGATATTTGAATGGGTTGCCTACGTACCCTTGGAGAGGGATCAAGCCACTCGTAGTTCAAGAGTTCCAATGAGTGGATGACTCATTGGAGGCTTTTGATTTTGGAATTAGAGTAGTGTTTGGGACGAATTTGGTTTAAGTGGACCAGGGATTCGATTTTGTGTTTAGGACGCGGTTGCATCTAGATAGATTTGGTTCTAGATTGCCTACATACCCTTTGCGGGATCAAACCACATGTAGTTCCGGCTTTTGAGATTTAAATGGGTAGATGACCCATTTACTTTGAATTTGTGTTTGGGGAAGGGTTTCAAGCCCTTGAATTTGGTTTGGACTTTATTTGTGTGATTTGGAATGGATTTGATTTTTGTGGTGTTGGGAGAATTTAACTGGAGTCAGTGATTCATTTGGGATTGGTTGAATTTGACTGGTGGAGTCAGGGATTCTATTTGGAGTTGCGGTTGCATCTAGTGGGTCGCTAGACTGCCTACATACCCTGTGAAGGGATCAAACCACTGTAGTTCATCTTTTGAGATTTTTGGTTTTATACCAATTTTTTTACTCAACGGGTATGTATTTTGAACTCGTCGAGAAAACATATTTTGGTGAACACCCGATTTTAGTAGAGTGTCCCCTGATTTGAAATGGGCACCCGAATGTGTCGAGCTTCGTAATGGGCCCTGGATTTTGCAATAGGCTTTGTGCCACTTTTTTACTTGTCGATGAGTAACTCGGCTAACTCGTACTTGGAGTGGGCCTTGCAGAGCTTCAAAACTAGTATACAAGTGATTCGGAAGAGCCCATGAGCTTGCAATGCATAGACTGATTTGGACACCCATTAATACAGCCCATTGAGCCCAGCTCACGTCTTCAAGGTTCTGATCCCAAAAAGGAGATTCAACAAGCTTCAAATCCTCTGGGAGACCTCTTTGGCGTAATCATCAGACAGAGATCAATTTCAGCAAGATGAGGATTTAACTATTTTAATTCAATCTGGAGAGGGCGTCATATCGCTGAAGTCCATATAAATGGGTTGGCTCAAGTGCCTAGATTCCCCATTCGTTCTCTTTCGCGCACAAAATCAGGTACCAGTTCACCTTCTTCTTCCTTTTCCCCATAGTTGGAAGCATTTATGCTAATCAACGTTTCTTGTTTTCTTCTCATCAGAGGCCTTGATTTCTTACCCCTGTTCGCAAAACGCATCTGTCAGAGCATTTTGTGAGGAACCCGGAATTGGTGAGAAACCATTCCTTCAAACCAATTGTTGGGTATCGTACTGCACTCCAATTCATGCTTTATTTAAATATACCACCGATTGATGATTTAATGATGCCACCGATTGCTTTTCCACCGATGTCCACCGCGACTCAATTGCTTTATCTGCCAAGATTTGATTATCATGTGTCTCATCTTGAATATTAATTCTTTGCATGATTCTCTTTTGATTGACAAGGAAACGTGCAGCTGAACTTTGCTAATTAAGAGAGACTTGCTGCTCATTTGTTTAATTGCAAAGCTTTTGCCTTTAGTTAATGGTTTGACAATCATGCTTAATTGCATAGGAATTGTTTTTGTCTTTGATGTTTGGTGATCGGTGCCCACATGATCATGGCCTTTCTTTGATTTTCTTTATTCATTGTTCCACCATGACTCAATTGCTTTGTGCTTCATTGTGCAGAGGTTGTTCCCTTTGTCTTTAGCTCTCATTTATAGACAAGGCTGCAGCATACTTTAATTATAGATGAGTCATGATCAGCTTTCCACCGTCAAACAAAAGAAAAGAATATGGCCACTATTTTGTCTTCTTTGTTTCAAGCTTGCAGCACATCTAACAAACCATTACTTATGTTGCTCTGACTTGCAGCAAATGTGTTTAATTGCATATTTTTGAAAGCTATGACTTTGACAGACATGTGTGAAGTAATTATCTGCAGATTTTTGACATTTCTCCACCGCCAAGCTTCGTAGCTTCTTGAGAAGTGACCTCTGCTTCTTTAATTAGATGCAGTTGCTTGCTTCCTGATCTTTTATTTTTGGCTTGTTCTGAAAAAGGACTTGCAGCATAGCTGCCTCGATTATGCATATTCTGAAGCTTTTGCTCTGCTGCAAATGAGTGGAATTAAGCTTCCATTTCTCTTTGTGTAGCCGTGATCATGAAATCAAAAGCGAGGACTTCATTCTTCTTCCTTGCTGATTATGAGATTGTTTTTCCATCTTGCAGACATAATTTTGAAGCAAAGCATTGCAGGCGGTGTTCGAACCATTGCTTTACAGAAGTGAGTTTCAACTCCATCAAATGTTGCAGCTTGGCCACAGAATGCCTTTCCGTAACAGATAGCAATTTTTCCTTTGCTGCAGGTGGAGTAACATCTTAGCTTTGATGCTGCACAAAGATTCCTCCAGAGCAGTTTCTTCACTCTGTGAGTCCAAGAACTTTACAAATTTGTATTTGGTGTGAACTGGCAGCCCCATGCTTTCACTTTGACACTTGTTTTTGCCACCCATATGCAGGACGCACTGCGATACAGGCATCAAAAACAAGTGCAGTGCACCCTCTAGCTCGGACCTTGCTTCCGCCACCCATACGCAGGACGCACCGCAGTATAGGCATCGAAAGAAGGCCGAAAACACCGGTGAGCCGTTTCCCTTGCCGAAATCTCTTCTCCTCCTTCATCTCTATGAACATGCTTCTTTTTTGTCTCCTTGGACCTGCACTGTTTGTTAACACAGAGGCAAATGGATGTGTATTTGGTTGTTTTGTTTTCTGATTTTGGTGAGCAACAATGAGGGATTTGAGGCTTTGTGAGTTGTGATGGTGTTGTTGGCATATTTGGCCGGAGTGGTTTATTTGGGGAACGGAAGGCTTGTTTCTGGTGCTTAGAAGCAGAGGCAAGTCTGCACTTCAGCAACGATGAAAGGAAATAGTGAGAAAAGACCATGGAATCAGCAGGATACCTGACTTTAAAGCTCCTCGCCGGGTCGTAATCTCCAGGTAACTATCTCTCCCTTCTGAACGATGCTTTGTCTCGATGCAGTGCTTCGACTCACTAATTTCTCTGTTTCTCTCCCCCCCACTTCTTGTGCAGCCTTGTGCTCTTTATATAGGAGGCAATGAAGACTCTAGAGGGCTGGATAAGCCTTCATTTGAAATTCAAATTTCGCGAAGCTCACGAAGATAAGCTGACCAGAGACCTCATCTTTGACACCGAGATTGAACTCGGACGCACTCTGCTACTTCATTCTTATCTCAAATTGAGATATTTGAGTTAAAATTTGAATGCCTCCCTTTGTTTCTGTTTTGTAGTATCCACGTTAGAAGTAGGTCAACATTCAACTTCTTGTTTGAATATGAATAAGATAAATGTAACTAAAGCAATTTTTTTTTTAATTGCTGCCACTATTTTTCTTCTTTTTTTTTTTTGTTTTTTGAATAATGTTGTGACAACCACATGCTTTATACATTGTGGATTATTTATTCTCCAACAATCTCATAAGCCATTCCGGCCCAATTTCAATACAAAACATATCAATACATTCCTTCACTATGAATCTAGCTAACATATGAACCACTCTGTTCTTCAACAACGCTTTCAGATCCCTTTGGGGACGTCTGATAAAATAAGAGCGACACTGTTACCCCACTCTTTGCCAACACATCTCATTAGAGACTACCAAGCTACCAGCCTCTATACTATCAATCTCCGCTTCAAGACGGAGAATTCCAACTTCAAATACCTACTTTCCAAGCCATCAAACTCCATTGTCAAAGGAGAAAAAATCCTTATATCTGGTGTTGCGAAAGCAGCCATTAAATTCCCCCATCTCATTTCTAAAACTACCCCATCTCATTTCTTAAAACTGCCCCATCTGTACATCTCTTGTGATTATAGAACCAGAACAAACTGATTATAGGCTGCAATAGGTGCATTGACTGCATTTGAAAGTCAATCCCGTCATGATTTTCACAATGTGCAGACACATCATCTTAAAACAAAACAAAAAAGGCACATCATTGTTTTTATCTTTGCAATACTAACAGCTATTTGCATTATGATTATGACCAAAATTGTTGAATTGGGAATGTAAGACCTTGCAATTGAAGTAAAACTCTCAGTGCAAATCTCTATTGAATGAGGCAAGTAACGAGAGGTGGTTCATCGCAATGCAGAGTAAATTATTAAACCCCGAGTTTGCCAATTAAGCTACCTTTCTTGCATGCCATCAGTGCAAACATTGAATTAAAGACAAGTTTACATGATAATGTTTCCTACATTGAATTTATCTGCATTTAATTGCCAAGCATTCACTATAAGTTTCAGCAAACAGATGCTATTTTATGTGTCAGAAAGACATCCATTGAATAAAACAAAGAGGTATTCCGTGCAATACCATACACTAGACAAGAAATGACCACCTAGGCCTCATCAAAAAGCCCGCGGATCAAGTGGGCCGATGGAGGTCCGTCGACCCTGAGGGCTTTTAGCCCAGCCCGGCCCGTCAAAAAAACCCGCAAAAGCCCGCCTCGCCGGCCCGCCAAAAGCCGGCAAAACCCGGCCCGGCCCGTAAAAGCCCGTAAAATATTATATATATATATATATGTGTGTGTGTGTGGGTTTATAAATATATATACACACACACACACAAAGATATATATTTGTGTGTGTGTTTATATATATATATATGTGTGTGTGTGTGTTATATATATATAGAAAATATATATATGCATTACCGCATAATAAATATATATATAGATAGATATATATTATATGTATATATATTTATATGTGTGTGTGTGTGTTTATATATATATAATTATATATATATATATATATGTGTGTGTGTGTGTGTGTGTGTTTATATATGTGTGTGTGTGTGTGTGTGTGTGGAAGTTCTTATACTTCTATTATTCTATATAGAATATGTGCATATATATATATTCTACATATCAGTTGACGAATTCGATCGGATTCGAAAATATGGTGAAATTGGCTAAATTTTGTACCACACTCATAATTTATTGTAATAAACTTATCCAACGGTCGGTTTTTCCATTTTCTTTGAATTGATATGGGTTGCTCTTTGGAGTGTATGATATATGAATATAGGTTTATAAGAGTAGCTAAGTTTGACCTAGTTGATCGAATTCGAAACGATAACCAAATTGGCTGGATTTTCTACAACCACCATAAAACATTACAATCTCTCAATCGAGCGGTTGGTTTCTCCGAATTCATTTTCCACTTCATGATTGCTTTAGAATGAACCTAAACAATTTAAATACAATGTATATGTCATACAACTTTAGGAGGAAAATTGGTATAGACCAATGTGTTTGTAATTAATTTTTTTTTTTAATCTTATGTCCATGCACATCCATTGATGGAATATATACAAACGTGATGTGAAAAAATAAGCATGTTTCGAGGTTGTCACGGCATCGGTCAACCAATAAAACATATAAGTGTCTACGGTTGACTAATCCGATCGGATTCGAAAATATGGTGAAATTGGCTAAATTTTTTACCACACTCATAATTTATTGTAATAAACTCATCCAACGGTCAGTTTTTTCATTTTCTTTGAATTGATAGGGGTTGCTCTTTGGAGTGTATGATATATAAATATAAGTTTATAAGAGTAACTACGTTTGACTTAGTTGATCGAATTCGAAACGAGAACCAAATTGGTTGGATTTTCTAAAACCACCATAAAACATTACAATCTCTTCATCGAGCGGTTGGTTTCTCCGAATTCATTTTCCACTTCATGGTTGCTTTAGAATGAACCTAAACAATTTAAATGCAATGTATAAGTCATATAACTTTAGGAATAAAATTGGTATAGTCCAATGTGTTTGTAATTAAAATTTAATTTTTTTTATCTTATGTCCACGCACATCCATCAATGGAATATATACAAACGTGATGTGAAAAAATAAGCACGTTTCGCTGTTGCCACGCCATCGGTCAACCAATAAAACATATAAGTGACTACGGTTGACCAATCCGATCGGATTCGAAAATATGGTGAAATTGGCTAAATTTTTTACCACACTCATAATTTATTGTAATAAACTCATCCAACGGTCGGTTTCTCATTTTCTTTGAATTGCTATATGTAGCTCTTTGGAGTGTATGATGTATAAATATAGATTTATTAAAAATTAGTGTCTTTAAAAATTTATTTATCAATAAATTAGTATCTATATATAAATATAGATTTTTTTGGGTACAATATAGTTATATAGATATGTTATCTTTGGTTGTATTTGATCATTATCCATTGAATTTCCAAAGCTTGATTAAAAAAAAAAAATATATTTGTGTCTTTAAATATTTATTTATAAGGGAAAATGCTCATTTACCCAATTTTAGCTTAAAATTTGCCCACTTGCTTCACTAACTGTTTTTTAACCCCGTTTACCCAAAACACTCTAAGGGATTATTTCCCCTTTACCCAATTAATTCTTTTTTTCTTCTTTTTATTTATTTTGGGGACTTTTTTGCCCTCTCCCCCCTCACCGATCTCTCTCTCTCTCTCTCTCTCTCTCTCTCCAGACGACGTCGGATTTCTCTCTCCCTCCCTCCATCCCTCCAGCAGGTCGCCCACGACGCCTGCTCTCGCCATTGCGGTGCCGAAACTCGTCGTCATGCTCTCCGCGGCCAGGCTCGACGCCAAGCCAACGGTCCTCGTCGCTTAGAAGCTCGGCGAGGCCGGGGTTGACCTTCTGAAGGAATCGACAACGGACTGAAGTCTGGTATATGGGACTAAAAACTGCTATCTGCTATTGTGCAGTCATAACCATAAAATTTGTTACATTAGTGCCCCCCAGTAGACTTTGTATTAGGGACCAATGATGACTGCTTTATTTATTGACGGACTGAAAACTGCTATTCTAAAGTAAATGTAGTGTTAAATTGCAGTAGTCGATAAATGAAAAAAATTGTTTGGTTTGTGTCAGTCTAGTGGGGGGCAGTAGACAGAATATTGACCCTCAAAATGTGGGTTTTTAGACATTATCTGTTGTTTTGAGTGTGAATAACTTCTATAATCTGTGAAACATAGGAAGCGGTGTAATGTTTGATGGTCTATTGGGGGGCAGTAGACACATTAGTGCCACCCAATAATGTCTTTCTTAGGAGACAGTAATCATCTCTTGTTGATTTGTTTGTAATAAAGTGCAATACACTATGAATCCTTGAATCTGGTGCAAGTTTTAATGGTTTAGTGGGGGGCAGTAGACACATTACTGCCCCCAAATAATGTCTTCATACGAAGTCAGAACCCTTCACTTAACTGGTGCAAGTTTTAATGGTTTAGTGGGGGGGCAGTAGACACATTACTGCCCCCAAATAATGTCTTCGTTTTAAGTCAGAACCCTTCACTTAACTATCATTGACAGATTATTGTACTTTAATAAACTCAAAACAACATAAGACTTATCAAAACTCTAATTTCAGTGATTAATTAACCACAGTTAAGAAATTAGTGGGGGGCAATAATCTGTCTATTACCCCCCAATAGACCACAGTTTTGACGTCGTCCGAGACCTGCAAGGGAAACCCAGACCATATTCCGGCGTGGAGAGCTTCCCGGACATCTGACGAACAAAACCGGCGAAGCCCAGAGGGGTTGGGATCGTGGAGTTAGATGGCGTCATCCTCTAGTGGTTCGACGGTGGGATGGAGCGACGATGGTGGAGGTCGACATCGACGGTGGAGTGGTGGGCGTGGTGGCTCAGAGAGAGAGAGAGAGAGAAAGAGAGCCTGAGACGAGGTTAGAGAAAGTGAGAGAAAGAGAGAGAGTGAAATCGATAAGGGTGAGGAGAGAGAGATATAAGTTTAATTTGTTAATTAAAATAAGGGTAATACTGTCAAACACTATTAGATTGGGTAAATGGGGTTAAAAAACTCTTGTGGAGTAAGTGGGTAATTTTTAGCCAAAAATTGGGTAAGTGGTCACAGCCCCTATTTATAAATAAAGCCGGCAAGGCCAGGCCCAAAAAAGCCCGCAAGGCCAAGCCCGGCCCTGTCCGAAAAAGCCCGCAATGCCCGCTTTTTATGGACGGGCTTGGATCCTTTGATTTTTAATAAAGCTCGGCCCGGCCCAACCCGCAATTATTTAAAAATATAGCAAGGCCCGGCCCGTTGACGACCCCTATGACCACCTTATGTGCTGCTCATTAGTGAACAGTCTCTACTCTCAACTCTAACCACATCGGTGCAGTAAATCACTCATGTTTTTATTTTTGAAATTAATGAGAGAAAACAACCCAGAATTTGTCTGTAACTCTTCAATAAAAGGGACAAGCTTTCACTGAGATTTCTTTCATTTCAATTAACTCAACTATGGCAAGAGCCAAAAATTCCTAATTTACTTCACAGAAAAGATCGCCAAATAGCTAGCTACAACTAACAAAACACTCTCCCAGCAAAAAAAAACTAGGAGAGCTATTTTAATATGTAAAGAAGAGCAGTTAGTTTCTGTAATCAATTCCCTCATTGTTCAATTGCAATTGAAAAGAAGTCAAAAGCCTTGAAAACTTTCATTCAACCAATATATAAAAACTTTTGCATCATTGATCGTTACCTTCACCAACGAACTGGCCGTTACCAACAAGACCAACCCTTCAATCGGCGTCCTGATCCAACTGCAAATTTGAATACAAAATTAACGCCAGGAAATTGGAACCTTTCTATGATATTGGCGTTGTCGGGGTTAGCGAGAGGGAGAGGAGGACCGAGCTGCCACGAATGGGAGAGCGCTTGAGGATTCAGGAGTACGAAGCAGGAGTGGGAGAGAGAGTACGATGCAGGAGTGGGAGAGAGGGTCCGAAGGCTAATGACTGACTGTTGTTCTTGGAGAGAGAGGGTCCAGATCGAATTCGAAGGTGTATGGACTTTCTTTTTCACTAACGCCGTCCATCAATTTTGGTATGGCGGTGTGGCCGTGCTCCGTCTTGTCAGATCATAATTGACAATTAATGGCGATGGCTCTCACGTTTTACATCTGATCGATGCAGATATATATGACTGACGAGTGACGACAGTACAAATCGATCGGTCATAACTGACTATGAAAACTGCATGCTTGAATGTCTCATATCTTCAACTCTTTGCGTCCGATGCACATCACGCTTAGTAGGGTTGAAAAAACTTTGGTTTACATCACAATGCATGTGACACTACTAGAAAAAGTACCCATCACACACGGATGAGAATCCGTGTGAAATCATAGTATTGCATACGGAAATCCGTGTGAAGACGCCAATACACACGGTACAACGACGGATTAAAAATCCGTACGTATTACTGGCGTTGCTAATACTATTTGCACACGGAATTGTCTGTCCGTGTGAATGCATTTAGTGGGTCCCACTCCTTTTCCCATCCTCTAATTAGTAATTTTCGAAATAAATACAATTCATCATTTTATAATAATTCATATATTCAGATATTTATTTTTAGTTCTTCCATTAACTTTTATTATAAATAATTCATATATTTATTTTTAATAGTTCATCTCTCTGAATCAGAGACATCAAACACCATGAGCGCCGTTATCCGACCGTTCGCCCTCGGCGACGCCGGGGATCCGCTCCCCGCCGACACCGGTGAATGCATCTCGTCGTCCTCCTCCATCGATCTGGGAAAAAAAAGGCCGAGATCTGAGAACACCGGATCGAAAATCGGGTTTATTTCAGAGGGAAGAGGATTGGAACAAAGCTAGGGTTTTGGTGAATCGGCGAGAATGTCGACGATGGAGACTGACTTATAGGCAGAGGGATTTGATCGGAGTGCTGTGTGGGAATCGGCGATCTGAGAATTTAGGTTTTTGTGGCTGAGAAGTGCTTTTTGTGTGAGAGAGGGAGAATGGGAGAGAGAAGTGCTTTGAGGGGTTTAGGTTGACCGGCTTTACGGAAAACGTTACCGTTTTGTAATTTTGTTGGGTTGCGTTTTCTCGGTTGACGGAAAAAACAGAGGCGAGAGAGTGAGAGGTGAGATGGGGTTTGATATCAGCAGCGTGATTGGTGGAGTGGTCGTCACCGGCATCATTGGATTGCGGGCTTGGTAGGTGACGTACTGGAATTGGTTGTATGCATCCCGTGGGGGAATGGAATTGACGTAATAGTCCATCGTGTTTCGGGGCAATTATCGTTCTGGTCACAATACGGTTAGCAAATCAAGTGGAGGGATGCAAATTGCTGTGTTGAATAGGTTCATGCCTTTACCTGCAGATCTACAATCGATGAAGAACAAACTCTGTTGATTCAAAGTCATCTTCTTCATGTTTTTTCTTCTCTTAAACCTTTCTCTGGTTTCTCAGTCATAGATCTCTCTCTTCTTCAGATCACCCTGTACTTGACAGCTTCTGTAAAGCTGTGATTGAAGGATTAATATCAGCAAGTCAAAGAGATAGCAAGAAAATCACAAGAAATAGCAAACTGATTATTGAAAACCATGCCTCAACTGTAGAGGATTTAGGATTTTAGAATAGTGTTTGCTAGCGGCGGACTTGGGAGGACCTTGTGGTTATTAACTTAATAACCTATCTGCACCCCTTTGTGAGAAAGAGAGAAATCAGAAGAGAAGAGAGAGAAATTCAAAGTGAGATTTGAGAGAGAGAGGGAGAGAGACGAGTTTATGATTTATTTATTTTTAAGAATAAATAACCATTTATTGGATTGACTATGGTCAGCCTCCACAATTTTAAGTAATTGAAAATAATACTGAAATTTGCAGAAAGCAATTGAAAAATATTCACACGGAGGTATGTGTGAAGCTCACTTTTTGCTGGAAATTATGTGCTAAACATAAATAGACTTATTCAATTTTATAAATATTTACACGGATATCCGTGTGAGTTTTTGACACACATTTAAAATATAAATAAACTTTCACACGGATATTTGTGTATACCATCATTTATAAGGAAATTCGTGTAAATTTCATACGAAAATCCGTGTGAATTTTTATGACCCCACTATTATGATATATTTCACACAGATATTTGTGTGAATATAGTTTTCACACAAATATCTGTGTGTATTGCAGTGTTTCTCACACAGAATCTTATCTGTGTGAATATCTGTGTGAATCCCATCTGTGTGCATTGGCTAGTTTTTCTAGTAGTGTGAAACCGGGACGAGGAGTCCCACTCCCATGTATATAATGTCTGCAATGAAAATGATATGACAACTAGGTGTTGGTCCCTTCCAATTCAATGTAGTGGGGAAGATTGATGACACTTGCAACTGTATATAGTTCATATTGGAGAACCTCCGGCTACTCCTTCCAGGTTAGCTACATCTTATGCTAATTGAACCTTAAAAGTTTGTCCGCGCAGTCATTAATTAGACAACTTTTCATCTGTAAATTGAACTCCAGACATTCCGATCACTTACAAAAATAAGGACCTGTAACTCCAGATCAATTTACCAAAAAATGCATGATTTTTATTAAGTGAAAATATATTTTAATGGATGGTGTTTTTTTTTTGTAAAGAATGGATGGTGTTATTGATACACTATTTTCTTTATTCACATACCCCCTCTATTTTTCTATTACTTTAATTTAAATTTTTTTTCTTCCCAAAATTACCCTAACTACGGAACTACCCTCTCTTGCAAAAATGTTTCTTTTTATTTTTTTATTTTTTTATTCGGCAAGTCAATCATCCGACGCAACCTGCAGAGTTTCCAAGTGGGGATATATAGCACCTCTCCGCAGTGTGTCACACCTCTAGCCCACCTCAAAACCTTACCACCCATGTAAGAAAAATTGAAACACCAAAACCAATAGAGTGAAGCAAACAAAGCCAGATAAACAAAGTTTGAATATTGGAATTGGGTGGTGACTTAGTTAAGGATTACCACCCATATAAGAAAAATTGAAACACCAAAACCAGTAGAGTGAAGCAAACAAAGCCACATAAACAAAGTTTGAATATTGGAATTGGGTGGTGACTTAGTTAAGGATTACCACCCATATAAGAAAAATTGAAACACCAAAACCAGTAGAGTGAAGCAAACAAAGCCACATAAACAAAGTTTGAATATTTGAATTGGGTGGTGACTTAGTTAAGGATCCTCTTTTGGTTAAAATCTAACCCTAACGTCTGAAATCCCAAGGTCCCTCAATTCATCGTTGTCATCCTTTAAATTCACAATCTTGATTTCTATATCATCAGTGTCGCATTGTTTTATAGATTGAGAAGGTTTGCATGTGGGTGATCTATTCCTTCATTTTGGTAGGGCTCGTTAGCCATGGCGGTTAAGAAGGCGTGCGAGTCTTTCTTAAAGAACTTGATTGATGAGGTGCAGAGATGGGGGTGTGTATGAAGCAGATGGAAGTGAGCTTGAGGTATATGATGGAGTTTGGGTCCTAGCCCACGTTGAGGATGAGAGATAGAATGATGTTGAGAAAAAAGGGTGGGAAAGATTGATTTGACAAATAGGAAAGAAAAAAAAAACACATAATCGCAAGGGAGGGTAGTCAGTAAGAAAACCCAATTGAATTGAAATAATAGACTAGTAGGGAGAGTGTGTGAATAGGGGAGGGGGGAAGAAGCGTTTTGACATGACCCTCCGCGCACAGATTAGTCTCTGAGCCTACGAAACCTTCGAGAATAACGTGTGATTTCGATTAGAAAAAAGAAGAAAAGAGTTTGTCTTATGTGGTGAAATTATTTACAATAAAAAATTTCTTTAAATGGTGTGGCTATTCCACATCTATTGCCACATAATTAAGGGTTGTCATTCAGACACGATCTAATAATAACATGACTTGAAATTTGCATGACGGGAACTCACATAATTAAAAAACGTCATTTGCTTGTCGACCAAGCAACATAAAGTTTATGTAACCCTTTTATTAAAAGTGTCGAGTTGGTATATGACCTCTTAGCTTAACCCCTTTTATTAATGAAATAGTCATTAGCTTAACCCCTTAGTAAGGACCGTCCTTGCTTAAAAGAATGTCCTCCTTGAACGCTCATATACATTTTAAATACACACACATGCACGGAGTGAGGATGAGATCCTTGCTTAAAAGAATGTCCTCGTTGAAAGCTCACTTGCTTTCATCTTGTTACATCATAATTGACAAAGGCGATGGCTCTCGCGTTTTACTTCTGATCGATGTAGATATATATGACTGACGACTGTTCATCGATCGATCATAACTGGCTATGACAACTGCATGTTGAATGTCTCATATCTTCAACTCTTTGCATCCGATTCACATCATGCTCAGTAGGTTTGAAAAAACTTTGGTTTACATCACAATGTGAAACCGGGACGAGGAGTCCCACTCCCATATAAATAATGTCTGCAATGAAAATGATATGACAATTAGGTGTTGGTCCCTTCCAATTCAATGTAGTGGGGAAGATTGATGACACTTGCAACTGTATATAGTTCATGTTGGAGAACCTCCGGCTACTCCTTCCAGGTTAGCTACATCTTATGCTAATTGAATCTTAAAAGTTTGTCCGTCATTAATTAGACAACTTTTCATCTGTAAATTGAACTCCAAATATTCCGATCACTTACAAAATAAAGACTTGTAACTCCAGATCAATTTACCAAAAAATGCATGATTTTTACTAAGTGAAAATATATTTTAATGGATGGTGTTATTGATACACTATTTTCTTTATTCACATACCCCCTTTATTTTTCTATTATTTTAGTTCAAAATTTTTTTTTTCCAAAATTACCCTAACTACGGAGATACCCTCCCTTGCAAAAATATTTTTTTTTCATTTTTCATTTTTCTATTCGGCAAGTCAATCATCAAACGCAACCTACAGAGTTTCCAAGTGGGGATAGCACCTCTCCGCGGTGTGTCACACCTCTAGCCCACCTCAAAACCTTACTACCCATATAAGAAAAATCGAAACACCAAAACCAAAACCAATAGAGAGAAGCACACAAAGCCACATAAACAAAGTTTGAAAATTTGAATTGGGTGGTGACTCAGTGAAGGATCCTCCTTTGGTTAAAATCTAACCCAAAGGTCTGAAATCCCATGGTCCCTCAATTCATCATTGTCATCCTTTAAATTCACAATCTTGATTTCTACATCATCAGTGTCGCATTGTTTTATAGAGTGAGAAGGTTTGCATGTGGGTGATCTATTCCTTCATTTTGGTAGGGCCCGTTAGCCATGGTGGTTAAGAAGGCCCATGGCTAAGAAGGCGTCACTATGCCAAAAAGTGCATCAGACGACAGAACTGTTCTGTCGTCTGAACGAACAAAAATGTGTCGTCTAGTACGGTGTCGTCTCTTGGGGGCATCAGACGACAGAAGTGTTCTGTCGTCTGATTTTTCAGACGACATAAAAAAATAAAAGTCTTGTGTCGTCTGATGAGTTTTGCATTTTGGGAACATTGTGATATGTTTCTTTAAAAGCATTCAAACAACAGTTTTGTATTGTCTGATAAACAAAACAACCACAGTATTTTTTAAATACTATTGTGTGAAGCATATTTGCAAGACTTATTTATGTGGTCTGAATGCCCTTAAATAAGAAATATGAAGACTCTTATGTAGTGTCTTCTCTCATACAACAGCATTTAAAGGTTGTGCTAATTTACTTTAAACGACAATTATATGTGGTCGTAAAGAGCATCAGAGGACAATTAAGTGTCGTTCTAGGGTACATACATACGACACTTAAGTGTTGTGTGAAAGGTCTTTTATGAGGTCTTTTTATGTTGTGTGTGATTGATTCCAACCACACTTATTTGTTGTTATTATACGTTTTAGCCAACACTTTCGTCTAACTTATGTTGTTGTTTTGCCCTTTAGACTACAATTTTCTGTCGTCCCAATGCCAAAAAGACAATAGACTTCTATTTGATTTTTGTGTTGTTTTTGTTTAGCTGCAACCACACATTTTGGTGTGCTTTTGTTGTAGCTTGCAATTTGAGATAACACATATTAGTAGTCCCATGTTACAATTGGTATGCATGCATTCTGGAAATTAAAATTGCCCATTCATGAAAGTATGAAACCCACATCCAAAATCATTCATTGCAATTTCTATTAATCCACCATTGTCTTATGTACACAACCTAATCATGAGCATCGATCACTTCAAAATGTCTCATATCTACTAATCTGAATCTGCAGACAAGTCCAAATGCTTAATGAATGAAGAATCTACTAGACACAAGTTAATAAAGGAACTACCTAGCTACACTGTTGTACCAGTTTCACAATCTGATCATGAATTGAATCACCCGAATCATAGAAGTGGTCATAGAAAACGGAAGGTATTCCGGGCTGCGTGAGTATATATGCATAACCCTGCAGATAATATGCACATAGAATGAAGTTATATCCTTGTTTTGCTGGATCAGATATCATGCAACCAAGGACAAAGCAGTTTAGCAGAATAATAAACAAAATATTGAAGAAATACAACAGGCTGTGAACTTGAAGTTACCCTTCAGCATTTTCTTGTTTTGTATGGCCACCTGTACTTACCCAAATATTGAAGAAATAAAGCTACAGAGTACAGACATCTCCACTGGATAGGGAGCTGGGTTCCAGCATCAGAAGAAGCATTAGATCTTCAACCCTGCTAGATTTTGGGGAAAGATCAAGGACTCAACCTGAAGCTATTAAAAAAAAAAAAAAACCACATGTTGATGATAAAAGATATGCATCCCTAGAATATATAAACTGAAAGTAACTAATTAGCTAGACAAATAAAGTTTCATATTTTGTAATTTGAAAAGTACTTAAAAAGATCTAATTCATTAACTTGTCCCAACAGATAACCTGTGTCATCAAGAGTGATGCACCCAATGAAATATATATAAATTTACAATAAAATATGGCTGGCAGGCGAGTTTCAGTTGCCCCAGTTAGCATAATCATGCATTACTCTGCATTTTTAATTAATGGACGAGGGTTCCAACAGTCTTCTCTTGAGCTCTATTTTATTGGTAGAAATTAGTTTCTTGAGCAAAAGAACATTGAGGAAAAACTGTTCAGAATGAAATGGAAAACCAAAGTTCTTACAGGTCAGTTTAATTTCAAAGCACATATACCCTGGCAGCATATTGACGTGCAAATTTCTCGTCTCCAATTAAAGAAGTCAAAAGTTCTACAAGTTCCGTCAAGACTTCCCAAGTGAACTTGGGGGATAGAAGGGCGGAAGAGGACCCGGCAAGGACAGAGAAATAAACCACAGAAAGAACTGCTTTCAAATGTCTGCGACACTGCAGTCGCATTCAACTGGTTTAGTAGCAACCTGCAATGTAGAACAACACAAACATCAGTGACAGTCTAATAGGTGCAACCGTGACAAAAGAAATGGAAGTATTGTTCTAGCTGGATTTATCAGGATGGACTGACAGATTTGACATTATTACAAAAATAAGACCATTCGTTCTTACTTTTAGTGAGATGGGATAACAGAACAGTCTAGGGTACAAGCCAGAAGCAATATCCACATAATGAATGTTGTTACTATTAATTTCACTACCCACTGATCGCGTTAAGTATATTATAACATTCCTACAAAAAGAGATAAAACAAAGAGTGATATAGCTATATAAACAATGAAGACAGACAAAAGCACAACCTAGATACAACCAAAGAAAAATCTGGTGTTGAATTTCCTTGCATGAGAGCTCATGGTCAGAACATCCCAAAGCTTCTTGAAATAACTGCAAGTGCAGACACTCGAATAGATGCCTCAGCTGCTTTATCTTATTATGGAGCATTCAACGAACTGCTAATCTTCTAGGTTATCCTTTGTCAAACGTTACCTATTTGATGTTTACAAGCCATCTAGAGTCGTTCCCAGAGTGTTTCCGTAGAATGGAATTCAGGACTCTTAAATTCTCTCTCATGCCTCAAAAATATTAATTAATTAAGATTAGAGTATACCATGGCAACAGGGATCATATAATAGAGTTATGACTGGTCAAACAAGCAAGTGATTAATCAAGTCCCACTGAAAGATTAAAAAGGACAACTGATAAGAAACTACTTGATATAAGTGAAGAGCAAGTTCCTAGGGTTGGTAAGGACCTGATTGTAAACTACTTGGTATATCAACCATCAGCTTGAAATTCCAATGCCATTGTAAATGCTTTTAGCTTGCTGTGGGAGCCAAAGCAATTTCCTGTTCAATAGATACATTGTCAGCTAATTGAAGATGGTCAGTTCCAAACAAATAAAGTTCCATAAGCAGATATGCGCCCCTAACATTTAGTAACTAACCAGCTAGACAAATATAGTTTCATACTAGAAAATTCTCCCGCGCGATGCTGCGGGTCTAATTTTTTTCTTTTTTTCCTCAAATCATGATCTATATAATATAATACAATTATAATTTTACATGTTACAACAACTGTTATTTTTAATCAAGCTTGTAAAGAGAGAGAATGGTATTTTAAATAAGAAAGGTGCTGAAAATATCAGCAATATGAAAAAAGAAAATGCTCAATTCATAGGAATTTTTGCAACACAGGTAGTTTCAAGATTGAATGTTTTGGAACGACCTGGAGGATGTAACCTTTTCTGATCACTTTCGTTCATAATCCCATCACCATCTGCATTACAATTTTCTTTATTTCTTAAAAAAGAAAAACACAATAGAGTATATAAGAATTCACAAAAGCCAAAGCCAAAACATACAGGTACTGAATCCATTACACCCTTCCTCATACCAAAATCCATTACAGCTGGTTTCAACATTATAACAAAAAATTAAGTTTGAAGTCTGATTCAACCGAGTGAAGGAAAAAAAAAAGCAACAAAACATTACAGCTGCATGAAGGCTCAAACCCGGAAAATCTATCAAAATACCTGAAGACATGAGGCAAAAAAAAAAACACAAAGCTTGTATCAGAATTCAAAAATCATAATCGAATTGAAAATTTACTAAGGAATAAAAAAATTAAAAATATATATATATCTAAACTCAGATTCTCTAGTTAGCACAGCACACTATCAAGGAAATTGCTAGGTTTTAGAAATGAGAATTAAGATACTAAGATAAATACGTCATTGAGTATCTACAATTACTAAAGCAGCTAAAAGTATCAATGATAGAAAAGATGCTCCAACACTAAAAGAAATAGAAAAGATGCAAGGACCAAATCATAAATTATACTCGATTGAGTTGAGAAACTATAGTAAATACATTGAAACTATACTCCTATTTTCTGTACAATTGAATGCTACGACAACATTTTGTCATTCAATCAGAGGATGAGTATCTAAAAATCTTATGCATATATGTCATTAATTAAATAGGGGAATGTTGCTTTATTCATTGCCAGACAATGGCTGAGACATGGCACACCCAATTCTCCACATATAGGCCATAAGGTCAGGAAAGTTTTACCATCTTCAATTTCTATGTAATTATTGGATATAGACAGAGCTTTTGCGATCTCTCTTTTTGAAATTTGATCAGTGACACTCTACAGAGAGAGACAATACAATGTAATTGATCAAGATAATTGAGATATATATACATATGGAGGAAATAAGGATATAGATCATTTACCTTAACAGCTGTCAGATATATTGAAGGAGATCCTGCTTTTACTCTGTCACACACTCACACCATCACCTGCAAACAAAAATGGAAGGAAACAATGAAATTAAGTGTGAGCCAGGTATGTAAATGGATAATCTACACAAACCATGGATTAAACTATTAAGTGTGCAGTTTTATCTTGGAAATTGAAGTAAATGATATACTATTAATTCAGCAGTAGGAAAAGAGCCAGATGTGTAATTACTAAAAGATACATTTGTGCTGCTTAAACTTAAAATTGCAACGATAAGCGTAGACTTTGTACCTCATCAAGATCAGTTAATCTTCTCTCCAAAGTAGAAGTATTCCTGTTTAGCCCCAACCTCCCAAGTTCAGCTTCAAGTTCTGCCTCTATTTTACTCATCGAATCTGAACTCATAGGAACTCTACCATCATACTTGTTCATTTTCTGTTCAGGAGATTTGTTCTAAATCGAATATCAGTAACAATCATCCTCTGATCCTCTCGTGTGCTTTTCCAAACAATAACCTACTAACATTAAAAAAATTAAAAATTAAAAATTAAAAAAATATAGGAGAAGCTGATAATGAATCTGAAAAGCATTTAGCTAACGTTTCCTTTAAAATATATATGAAGCCACAGCTGTGATTCTTTATACTGGAAGATACGTATCTATGTGATTACGTACCATTCTCCATTTCCTGCCCTACAATATTCCCTGAACTGTTGGCATTCAGCTTTCACCTTTTTGGTTCTGATGCTGCACAAATTGTCAAAAGGAATTGTGAGATAAATCTTGTTCTCTTAAAAGTGAATACAAAATATACTGACAGATTCTTTTTGAATAAACCATATGAGGTTGAGATGTTTACCTTGCGCTACTTCCCTTGAACTGATGCATATGATTGTCCAAATTATAAGAATGATGAGGGGTTTCCTTTCTGCACAGAATTACAGCCAGTATTACTCTTATAGGGACCAGCTAGAAGTATAGGGGCAGAAAGTATTATTGAACCACGTTGTCTTCTACAATGATCAGAATTATGGAATTCGAATGGAATTAGTATACATACCTCCTCAAAGATGCAACATACTCCTGTCTTGTCATGGGCTTCATTTCATCAATCTTGTTCTCATAGCTACTGATCTAGATATAGTATTACAGGTATATTATATACATATACAAATTATATATTCGATCTCCACTTGAGATATATACATCTCATTATTGCATGAACATCATAACAATAATTAAACCACACCAGAATATATCATATATGCACTCATCGGGAAGTTGGTAGTGGTTGTGGGACTGGTGCCCCAATATTTCAATGCTGCTAAGTCATAAGCTCTAGCCGCTTTGTCTTCTTTGTCAATTGTCATAACCACCTACATCATGATTCGATATAAACGCATGCATAAGCAACATATGATAAAAATTTAAGTGAACTCTACAATAAAAAGGGAGGAAATGAGAGAAAAAAGAAGAAGACAATATATAGAAGCTATATGGAAAGAGCTCTTCCTTTGTACGTACATACCCAAATAAACTGCAGTTGGAGCGATTGAGATGAGATCAAAAGCACCCAGATGTGATCAAGACTGACAAAAGAAAAGAACAGAATTAGTAATTCGGCTTCTTCCCCAGCAGAACAAAACTGACGAATCTAGCTCCCTCTGCAAATCAAATCAATTCAAAACCACAAACCAAAATTCCTCCACAGATAATCAAAAACTGATAAATACGCTCACCCTTTTTCAAACTATAACCCAACCAATGCAAAAGATGCAACAAAAACCTGCACCAGAAGCCAATCACAAAATCTAAATCACAGAAGATCATAACTCCCATCCACGTTGACGTAACAATGATAGACGTGTGTGCTTCCAGAATCCCAATCAAAACTCTATAATACATCAAAAATATAAAAGGGAAATCAGGCAGATATAATAATGGATACGAAGGTTAAGAGTATGACGGACCTTGAAACCTCTCATGAAGTTGAACAGGAACATTAGCAGAGAGTCTCTGATAAGGCGAAATGCATACGGCTTTTGATGGAGAACCAGAGGGATACGCTGATTGTCCATGAACAGATGTTCGATCAGTAAATACCCCACCTTATTTATGTTCGATCAAAAAATAAACAGACAAAGAGGCGAAGGGATCTGATCAAACAAAACCTTAAGAATGAGGGACTGCCATAAGAGAGGGATCAACCCAAATCCCAGAAATCGCCGAGTCCCTGCCAGGACCTACAGAAACGACACACTGGTCTTGGAATCGACGATGGAGGAGTTGAGTGCGTTCTGGAGAAATGGATGTGTTGGGTTCGTGGGGTTAAGTGTGCAAGACGACAGCGACTCTGCCGCCTTCGTCACCTCCTTCTCCAACAACTCCTCCTCACCGCCTTCGTCACCGCCTTCGTCACCTCCTTCGCCACCTCCTTGTCCAACAACATTTCAAATGAGGGACTGAGGGAGATTGAGAGTTGTGAGATGAAATTTCAAATAATCAAATCTATTAACTGGAGATCGATGGGTCGGAGACCAACATCCCAACAATGAAGTATAGAGAGAAGGTTTACTTACAGTGGGTCGAAGCAAAGCCGTGGGTCGGCGGTTCAGCGGTTCGAGATTACGAATAGGAGCTAGCTTAGAGAGGCTGAGGGAGTGAGATGACTGACTGAGAGGTTAGAGCTAGCTTAGAGATAAGGCCGAACCGTCGAACTTTGCGGTGGGTCGGCGGCGACTGAAACTGAGGGACAGAGGGAGTGAGTCGAAGAGAGGCTGAGGGTCAGGGTCAGTCAAAATCTCGAATAGAGGCTGAGGGAATGAGGGATTAGGGTTAGCGACTAGATTTAGGTGGGTTTGCCACGCCCAGTGGCGACGGCAGTTGGTTTTTGATTGAAAGTGATTGCGGTGGCTGTTGGGGAGGTTGCGGGGTTTGGGGAAGGAAACGAGAGAGATGGAGAGGAAGACGGGGCCGGGTTTTTCTGAAGCCTGAAGGAGAGAGATTTTTAGACAGAATTTGTGGGAATGAAAAAAAACACGAAGGGTTTATGTTATGCCAAAAGAGACCTAAAACAAAAAAAGTCAAACTCACCTTATTCAGACAACACTTATATGTTGTCTAAATATCACCCTATTGATTAGTTAACTATAAGGTTTGGGCGCTTAAGAGGGAAAAGACTCAACTTGTTGGAGGGAAATCTAAAATTTCTGCTAGGGTTTTTTCCCATCTTTTCAAACAACATATAAGTGTTGTCTGAATGCTCACCATTTATCTAAATTTGAGATAGGAAATCACCACCTTTTACAACTACACAAATATGTTATCTGAATGCTCACCATTTTTCCAAATTAAACCAGTATGGTTTTAGTGTATATTCAGACGACAGAAAAGAAAATTATGTCGTCTGAAAAACTCAGACGACATAAAACAAAACTTATGTCGTCTGATGCGTGTCGTCTGAAGGACTTTTTGGCATAGTGCGTGCGAGTCTTTCTTAAAGAGCTTGATTGATGAGGTGCAGAGATGGGGGTGTGTATGAAGCAGATGGAAGTGAGTTTGAGGTATATGATGGAGTTTGAGTCCTAGCCCAAGTTGAGGATGAGAGATGGAATGATGATGAGAAAAAAGGGTGGGGAAGATTGATTTGCCAAATAGGAAAGAAAAAAAAAAAAACACATAATCGCAAGAGAGGGTAGTCAGTAAAAAAAACCAATTGAATTAAAATAATAGACTAGTAGGGAGAGTGTGTGAATAGGGAAGACAAGCTGTCGTACGTACTTAGTAGGAAGCGTTATTGTAAATGGCTGAGTTATGCAACATGCAAATATTGGGACGATTTTAATAATAAAAGTAAATTACAGCTCAATTTTGAAGAAGAAGAAATGATATGTAGGTTTTAAGATTGTAATCGATATCCCACATCGCCCGGGGAAAAGGAGATAATGTGCTTTATATGCATGTGTATACTCACCGCCCCATTGCAAGACGTGTTGTGGGTGGAAGCCTAAGAATAAAACCATGAGAGCGGGGCCCAAAGCAGATAATATCTTGCTATATGGACTAGATTGCGACAGAAAGGTATCAAAGCCACACCATGGCCGGAAGTGTGCCGATGAGGGCATCGGACCCTTAAGGGGGATGGATTGTGATATCCCACATCGCCTGGGAGAGAGGAAGTGATATGCTTTATATGTGTAGACTCACCTTCCGATAGTAAGACGCGTTTTGGGTAGGAGCCCATGAACAAAATTATGAGAACGGGGCCCAAAATGAATAATATGGGATTGAGTTGTGATAAGCTAAGTATTATTTCCCTGCTTCACTATGCTATTGTAAGCATCATTAAATCAGTCCCAACATAAGGATTAGAATTTAGAACAATACATCAATCATTCTATCTTAACTTGTATGACAACTGACGATATAACCAACAAAAGCATAACCTGCTAGTCCCTTACTCCCTTATTAGGTTCAGCGGCCAATGGTGATATATTGGGTTACCTAGGGTTTAGAGTTTAGGATTATAGTTACGTAGACTTAAACCCTAAGTAGAATAGTTGAAAACAATCCTTACATATAAGTACATAATTAGCTACAGAGATAATATGTATGTATGTGTGGATTTATCACAATATACAGGGGCAGACTTAAAGTCAGGGTTTTTAGGGTCCAGACCCCCCCTTAGTTTTCTAAGCAATCTAACTAAGCTTCATTATTTGCCTTAATTGTGACTTATTTCTTGCTCAAATTCAATGGAACAGAAAAGACATTTTTTTTTTCAAAAATTAATAAGGAATTATCTATCACTTCTTTTCTTTTGTGTTTCATTATGTTAATTGTATTAGAATTTTTTTGAGTTTTTCTATTGGAACCTCCAAATTTGCTCACTTGACCTCTATGCTTTTGACACCTCTTATCAAATTTTCAAATACTAAATTTACTCACCAAACCTCACTAAATTAACTGCCTCAAATAACCTCAATCATATAATTTGCAAACAAATTGTTATCTTTAAAATAAAAAAGTTAGTCATTTCAATGATTTAACCACTCTCTAAATCTTAACTAAATATACATTTCTTAATCAAACTTGGGTTTCAAAAATTAATGTCTAATCAATAAGAAAATGCCATGAACTATTCTGTTTTTTTTTTTAATTTTTTTTTTCTATTTTAGCTGTGAAAAAAAAAATGAAGAAATCATTTTTTTTATTCTAAAAAAAAAATCATTTGTTTTAAAATTTTTTTTCTCTATTTTTTGTACCACATGATTAATTATTTAAATATTTTTAGTTTTTATTTTTATTTTTTTTATTTTTTGCAAATATAATTGGTTGACTTAGATTTAGGTCATAAATCATAAACTCACCAATATGCATTCAACATATATATCATACATTTTTATGTCATATGATCTTAATTATATTTTTAATTCTTATTAAATATATATGAACGCTTTAATGAGTATGTAGTGAAATTGGAAAATGAAAATAGATAAGGAAAATAATAAGAAATACAATCTAATATTATTGAATTGGAAAGTCTACATAAAATAAATATAATATTTTTAGTATAATTATTGTCCTTAATAGTCATTTTATAGTAGGTTATATATGTCATTTAATAATTCATAATAGAGTGAGGTCAAGTGAGCAAATTTGGAGGTCCCAATAGAAACTCTCAATTTTTTTTCCCTTTATATATTGCTTAACGAACATTTTTAAATTTATCTTTTGTTTTTTCATATACCACAATTTGTGTTCTCTCTTTGGAGAGAAAAACAAGTTTATTGTCTAACAAAAAATAATAATTTGTACCCCCGACCCTAAAATCTTGGTTCCGCCCCTCACAATATATAATTTGGCTAAAATAAACTGGGTTGTGTATGGTAGCACTTAGTAGGAAATGTTAATTATAAATGACTGAGTTATGTAGTACGCATGTATTGGTGTTTAAAACAGAAATAAATTACAGCTTATTTCAAGAGTAATGCTTCTCTGCTTCACTTTGCTAATTGAGGTGTAAGTATCATTAAATCAATCCTATCATAAGGATTAGAACAAGACATCAATATTTCAATCTTAACATGTATGATAACTGACAATTAGGGCTATCACTGAGTCGGGCCATATTGGGTTCGTGTCTTATTGTGTCAAGATATTAAATGTGACACAGTAGACAAATATAGACCCAACCCATTTAATGATCTTGTCAAAAGTATAAATTCAAACTCAACCTATTTATTAAACGGGTTACCCGTGATGACCCATCTAACCCGTTTAATAAACAAGTCTTGTTAGGTTGAATTCGGTGACTCATTTAGACCATATAGATGTGACCCATTTAAGACATTTAAGTAAAAAAAAAAAATGCATGAAATCTTAAAATATAATAGTACATAATTACTTCACCACTTAACTCATTACTTATTTTTAATGCGTTTTGTATAAATTTCATACAACTGAACTCGATTTTTGTTAATAAACAAGTTGCAGGGGTTGACATGCAAATGACCTGTTTTGTAATTGTGTGGGTTCAACCCATTTTATTTCTTTCAAGTTTCAAGTCGTGTTATTGGGTTGTGTCGGAATTGACAGTCATACTGACAATGTAACCAACAAAAGTATAGTTTTCTAGTTCCTTATCATTTGACAGTCGTGTTATAGGGTTTGGAAGCCAATGATCAAAATTTAGGGTTACTTAAGGTTTAGGATTAGGGTTAAGTAGGCTTAAAACCCTAAGTAGCTAATTGAGTGGTTGAAAACAACCCTTATTGGTAGGTTCTTCTTCTTCAAACTGCTTGCACACTCTAAAGTCGAAACCTCTATATGTAATTAAGCTAGCTCGTTTATTTGATACCAGACTGAAAATGAATGATCGCTATATATGCATGCTTGAAGGCATCAGAAATCTTCCACTTAAAATTGATGAAATTGTAAAGAGACGTCAGACCAATTGTAAAAACTAAAAACTTAGAATCATAGTCCGACAAATAAATGGTAGAATTAATACAACTCAGAACTTAATTACTTGAACGTCCTTCAATAATTTCTTCAATAATTTATTCCTTCAAATAGTGATGAACTGTATAGCTATGTACCTAGAGTCCTAAATATATTGTAAGTACGATTTGGCATGCACTAATCATTTACTGATCGATCTCTTTATTGTTGCTTTTGCTGGTTTTTTTTTTGGCGAATATCAACCAACATTGGATTCGTGCAGTCAACATTTTTCCCTTTTTGTTCGTTTAAGTAATCTCGATTCTCGAGTCCTCATCGTCCGTGGAACTTTCGTCTCATTGTCTTGTAGTTTTTTCTTTGAGGTGGAGGGACCATATCTGTTTTGTCAATAGAGGGACCAGATCGAGGGTGTGATTTGATAAGCTTATAGAGGCATGGGAGTAGGTTCCTTTTTTTTTTTTTTTTTTTTTTTGAGGGATAAGGACCACTTATCCATTTATTATTTTATAGCAACTCTAACAGTTTTTCTATAATTTCTGTTTTATAAGAGCAACTCCAACAGATTCTCTATTTTACAACAATCTCTAAAATCTCCATATTCTTCCTTAAATTTTAGAGATTGCTGTAAATATAGGGAATTTGGTTTTCTCTTTCCTCACTTTCTCTAAAATAGGGATAATTATAGGGAATCTGTTGGAGCAAAAGAGGCTCATTTTTTCCTAAAGTAGAGAAAAATCTAAATATGGGGAAGCTGTTGGAGTTGCTCTAAGGAAATAAAAGTCAAAGTTTTAGCATTTTTTTTATTCTCCAACTCCAACAGATTTCCTATTTTACAACAATCTCTAAAATCTCTATATTCTTCCTTAAAATTTTAGAGTTTGCTGTAAATATAGGAAATTTGGTTTTCTTTTTCCTCATTTTCCCTAAAATAGGGATATTATAAGGAATCTGTTAGAGTAAAAGAGAGTATTTTTCCCTAAAGTAGAGAAAAATATCAAAATATAGAGAATCTGTTGGAGTTGCTCTAAAATACATTCCATACACTCTATCAACTTATTTTTATTTCCTTTCACACAAAACTTCTGCCTTTTGCTCCCAACTTTTCAAATTAATTCACTTAATATTATACTATTACTACCCCCTTTCACCTTTCACCAGCCTTTACTATTATTGTGAACAGTATTTTTATTTCTAAATTTTATGATGGATCGAGGTGGGCCCATACCTTAAAGTTAGTTGTCTAGATAGCAATTACAGTTAAAATTCATCATCTATATTCGAAGGTAAGCAGTTAATTTCACTATTCATAATTTCAATCATTTCCAGATTAGATTTACTTGCTATCTGCAGCAGAACTAGTAAAGAATTAGCAGAAGAAAGAGAAAAGTTGAGCAAATTAAAAGACTTTAGATCAAGGCTTAAAAGAGAAACTCCAGACTACTGGGATATTATCTTTATAGTCCAGAAAAGAATTTATAAAGTTGAGAAAAATATTAGAGATATCAAAGATACTCTTGAAGAGGAACAAAAACCTCTTGATTATTTGAGCATTGGTTAGATCCGCAAATCACTAGTATAAGAGCTTGCTGAAAAAACTCAAGAGGAATCCCCAATGGGGACAATGTCTGAATTAATTATAGAGAAGTTGAATTCTCTATTAAAACTTTCTGATGAGAAACATCAGAATCTGATAAAAAAATTATCTAGATGTCAAGATTATCTAGAAAGATTACCAGTCTACCAGATATTATCTTCCAATTAGAAAAATTGGAAAACAAACTAGATTATATCAAATATCTTCCTAAAAGGGAAAAAGAACAACTAACAAGTGTTAGTAGAAAAATTAGTGAACATTAAGAAATATTGGATCGCATGAAAAATTTACTGAAGGATAAGAAAAATCCTCAACAAAATCCAAGAAACCTAATGGATTCAAACCATTAGAAAAACATGAGAAGAATCCTGTTCCAAACATGATTTTTCTAGAACCTTCTACTAGTTTGACTAGTATCAAATATGAAAAACCAAAACACTTGGTAGCAAGAGATGTCAAAATGATGAGCATCTTTAGGAAAAAGAAAGGAGTCTAACTCCTAAATGCAGAAGAATTAGAATACAATAAAATAGAGCAAGAGATAAAATACTCTGCAATTCCGAAATTAGATTTCAAACAAATCTATAAAAGATGAAATTTTGAACTGATGGACAGTCATCATTTCAAATTATTGGAATTTACAACTCCATCCACAACAAGAGAAACAGATCTCTTAATGATCACTCCTCAAGAAGTTGCTAGAGCAAACACAAAAAATTATCAATTTATGCATATTGGAGCAGTCCAAGTTGGCATAAAACTCCTTGCTCGAGAAGGCACAAACTATTCAGTCCTATGTGTCTTACAAGATAGTAGTGTGATGCCCCGGAAATTCCTATTTATTTTCCGAGAATTTTTTGGAATTTAAATTGTGGTTATTGGAAGATTTCGTGGCTTGTGGATGGAGCGGAAGTGTTTCGGGTGAATAATTAATTGAAGAATATGGTTATCAGGGGGTTGCCAAAGGTTGACTTTTTATACGTTGGGATTCTCCGAAAACTTCCTTCATGAAAGTTGTAGAGCGGGTCGATACGAGTTTGTGGACATGTGGAATGCGAGAATCAGAGTTCGTATGAGAAAGTTATGGCCATTGGAAGGAATTTCCATTTTGGTATAAATAGAAGTTTCCCAAGTTGGAAACTTACTATTTTCATTATTTCCATTTCCGGAAGCCCAATTCTCTTCCTCTCTCTTCTCTCTCGGCTGCACCTTCTGAAACAAAATAATCCGACTGACTCGACCTGGACCCGGCCTACCCGACCCTGCTTTTCGGGCGAACTGCGGCGGTCTCCGGCGACGAAACTTTCCAGATAGGATCGTCTCCTCCATTTGCTCATCCCTGTGGTGTCCTCTAGCACTGATTCTCGGTGGTGGCAGCAGTAGAAGGCGGCGCAGTTGGGTGTTTTCGAACCTGATTGGTTCTCCGATATTCGACGTCTGTGAGGCTTCAAGTTGAGCTTGGGGAGCTCAGAACAGCCTCCGTGATCGATCCTTGGTGGTTGTTTGGATCAATTCACGTAAAACTAGGTTCAACTCAGATTGGATTACTGTTCACGGCTTGTGAGGTAGTTTTCGACCCCTAATGCTTGTTTTCTGACTTCGAGCTAGTTATGAAAGTTCACAAGCATGCTTAGCTGAAGAACTTTGATGTTGGGAGTTTTGGGAAATATTGAGTTTTGGCTTGCGGCAGTGCGCCACAGCCTGTGGTGGCATTCTGGCGGTGTTCCTGCCACTTAAGGAACTGTTTTTGGTATTATATATGTTCTACTCATTGATACGAGCGTTTCGATATATAATATGCAAATTTTGGAGTTCGTATGGAATTGTTATGATTTTTGCAGTTTCATACGATCGATTTATTCGATCCGTGAGGATTCGAGCGTCCGATCGACTTGTGGTTTGGTCACATCGATCGTAGATGTATTCTGGAGACATAGGGTGGTCTCGGATGTGGTTTCACCTCGATTGGCGTCACTTTGGGAATTTTTAGTTCAAAACAAGGGTTTCGGACTTAAATCATTTGTGAATCGTTACTGATTTGAGATCATTGGTGATTAGGTGATTCTAAAGGTTAATTGGACGAGTTGTTAGTGATAGTGTTAGTTCGGTTCTGTATAGAAGACGCAGTTGGATTCTGAGGTGAGTAATCTCACAAGGTTCAAGGTTCATTAATGAACGGATTTCCTTTATCATTTTGAGAGTTATTGATTTAACTGCAAACCATAGTTGGTATTAGTAGGTATTCCTGAGCGGATGACTACGTAATTATATATTTGTGTGAAATATATATGTTTTGGTGGATTTGTGGATTTATTAAAACAATATGCATGAATGATGCGTTTTATTGTTTTGGGGCGTGGCTTTTCAGAAAACAAATGGTGGGAAATGGTATTTCTATTGTTTTGAAAAGTGTTTGAGGATTTGAGAGTCATAGGTTGTGATTTCTCCTTTTGATTTGCTTTAATGTTTTGATCCGACGACTGGTGGTCTGAGGATGTGAGAGTCACAGGTTGTGATTTTTCATTTTGATTTGATTTAACATTTTGATCCAACGACCGGTAGTCTGAGGATGTGAGAGTCACAGGTTGTGATTTCTCATTTTGATTTGATTTAACGTTTTGATCCAACGACCGGTGGTCTGAGGATGTGAGAGTCACAGGTTGTGATTTCTCCTTTTGGTTTGATTTAACATTTTGATCTGACGACCGGTGGTCTGAGGATTTGAGAGTCACAAGTTGTGATTTCTCATTTTGATTAGATTTGACGTTTTGATCTGAGGGTCAGGTTGGCCTAAGGATCAGGGATTGCAGGTTGCATCCTCATGGCAATTGTATATCGTAAGGTTAAACCTTGGCCGGGTGACAAGTTACGATTCAGTTAGAGCTCTAGTCTGTCTGCCATCGTACCTCATGGATCTAAGTAGGTTACTTAAGACTCCTGGGTACATATTTTGTCCAGGTTGGACCGATTTGTTGTTTTGTCCAGGTTGGACCGATTTGCTGTTTTGTCTAGGTTGGACCCAATTGTTGTTTTATCCAGGTTGGATCGAATTATCATATTTTAATTGTTAGGTTAACGATTTATATGATTTTTTCACGGTGTGACTTTTGTTGTTTCTTTTGGGAAAAGAGTATTGTTTTGGGAAGAATGGTATGTTTTCTTTATTCGCGAGTTGAAAGGTTTTCCTCGTTTTTGAAGTGAGTTGTGCATGTGTGTTTTGAGTTACTCATACGGGCTTGCAAAAGCTTACCAGGTTTGTTGTGTGACAACCCTGTACACTATTCAAACGGTGTAGGGGTTAATCCTGCAAGTTAGGATAATCGAGGTTGAAGCGGAGATAGCGCCCTTGCAGCTCTACGGTAGGAAGCCATTTTTGTGACTTTACCGTTGATAAGGACTTCCGTTGTGTAGTTAGCTCTGAGGAGCATTTACGTTTTATTTTGTTGTTGACAATTTAATTCGTAAGCATTGTAATATATGACTATATGGAGCGGGTCAATATTGACATAGTGGGTTCAGGGCATCAATATGTACTTGGGTTAAAAGGAAAATGTTTCTAGCTATTTTGTATTGATGGCTGAACGTTCACGCATATATAATTATGAGATTGTATATCGATTTTCATGTGTGAAAAATTAGGGGCGTGACAAGTAGACTAACAGATTTTCAATCTAGTCTGTTGGGAACACTTGAAGAATCTTTATGCAATCAAGTGACATATTTCAATTGCTTTCCAAATTTCTAAACCAGCTTGAAAGATGCTGCTCACTGTCTGAGACTAAGAGTCAAGATAGATGACATTACAATGAAGGAAAATATGCAAGAACTTGCAATAGTATACAGAATATATTATAAACTGATGAGTACCATAGTAGAACCTAAGACAAGGATATCAAATATCCCAGGTTTTACTATTGGATTTCTCACCAGTTAAAAGAACCATTCACAACAAATTCACAAGGTTACTTAGAATGAAGTAACTTTTCCTATAGAATGGAAATTATTTGGTCCAAAGAAACCACCAGAAAGTGTTAGAGCAGCAATCTATGAAAGCAGAAAGACTAGAGATATCAGTCTAAAATTTGATGATCGCAGAAAAAGTGATGTGTATCTTGAAAATATCAGGATAAATAGAAATTTCAAAAGATGCAACAGCACTGGGGAAGCAAGTACTAGTGGCACTAAATTTGTTGTAGAAGAACCAACATATCATATTACTGAAGAAGAATTAGAAGCTTATCTGAATAGACCAGTAAATATGCTTAGAGTAGAAAAGCTCTATGAACTCTATGATGAAGCAGAATCCTGCAAAGATACAGCTCGGTTAGAACAACTAATCGAAGAAATAAAAAATTTCAAAGTAGGAAATGAAAGAAAAGTCCTTCCATATCAAGATATAAAAATGGAAGACAGAGAAAGCTTCAATTCCAAAAAACTTTCATCACTAGAGAAAATGGAAAACTAAAACTCCCTATACAAAAGGCACATACAGGCAAAAAAGAAGAAAGAAATTCTCAAACATTTGTTCCAAAAGACAATATGCCGAAGGTACTAATCACGAATTATGGTATATGGCTAAATCTAGACAAAGCTCTAGATAAAAGAAAAGCTATTAACCAATGGGTAGATAACCTCATGATGACTGTTGCTCTCACCCTTGGAAAATTTGAAGCACCAGATCTTCAGGTGTATTTTGAAACTACCCTTACTAGAGTAGCCAAGACATATTACTTGTTTTTCAAAGAAACTGCCAGAGGAAGAGATTGGTTAGAAGAAATAAAAAATTTGAAGTTTCCATATGATTTTGCAGTACCCCTGTATGATCAGTTATGTAGAGATCTCTCAAACATAAGTGAAAACGCTAACGGTGCGTTTGAATGAGAAAATTATGAAATCCATAGGAATTTATAAATGATGGAATCTTTAACTCCATCAATCTAAAATTCCATTAATTGCAATTTTTGTTGTTTGGTTGTATCCATTTAGGATTTGAAATGTGTAATAAATTAAGAATGTTTAAAATAAATAAAAAAATAAAATAGAAAAAAAAACCTTGTTTTGGAAATGAAAATTGAATACTGCAAGGGAATTCGTAAATGACATCTATTTTGGTGGAAATTGAAGTGGGGAATTTAAATGATGAATTCCTTTGTTTTTTTTCCACAGAGAAATTTAAAATTTCCAGTTTGATAATGCCAAATGAAAGAATTAGCTTGTAGGAATTATGAAATCCTTAATTTCAATTAAATTCAATCATATTTTCCCTCATCCAAACACACTCTAAAGAAGCAGCCAAATGAGACATTTATGCTCTCAAAATCTGCGACATGAGATATTTTGAAGAGTATCTAAATGAATTCCAAGAATACTACTGTACAATAGGTGAACTAGAAAATAATGATCTAGTCAATCTGTTACATAGAAAACTTCCCGAACCCTGGAGAACGGCTGTGAGAGAAGGCATAGCTGAGAAACCAATTGAAAGATTTTCGGTTGGAGGAATTGCTGATAGAATCAGGCAATTACTAAAGGGAAAATTTTAAGAACAGTACATGAAATATTGACCATTCCGAAGTTCGGTACATCAGGTTTCAAAGAATTAAGATCGGTACATGAAATTGCAATTTCGACACACTTTTCGTACATGACGTCAATAACACCGTTAAGCCTATGTAATTATACAATTTTAGAAGGGTAATTTTGGTTTTCATCTCTCTCTCTCTCTCTCTCTCTCGTTTTTAACAGATTGGAGAAATCAGAAAGCCAGAGAGAAGCTCCATCACTTCTGCAGTGGCCGCCGCTCCTTCACCAACCTCCGGCTATCCTAACACTACGTATGTTCTCTACGCCTCCATCTCCAGCCTGATGCCCATATTCAAAGCTCACAATCTCCTCGGCTACGTCGACTATTCCATCACGCCACCGGAGAAGTTCCTCCCGAACGATGCCGGAGAACCGATGATCGCGATCAGCTCGAGCTACGAAACCTGGATGGCGCACGAGGCCAAATTTAAGCCGCCCGAGACGTCAGAAACTTGGTCAAAAAGTCATCTTCTTCCTCCTCCTCCTCTTCTTCTGTGGCCAAGACTCGATTAAAGTTGGGAGCTTCAGGTGTGATTCCACCTTTGGTGACTATGCGGGTGTCTCCTAACCTAGATGACCGCCAAGCTTATCTGCTAGCTCTTCTCAATCTCGCTGTTCGCTATGACTGGTATAGTTTCTTCAACTTTTTACTTTTTTTTTTTTTGAGATTTCTATGTGTTTTATTCACTTATAGAGTTGTTTGAGACTAGCTGGGATTGTGTTTTTGCAATGAGGCAGGGCATACTGCTTTGGTCTGTCTTCACACTATGCCAAAAAAGCTATTAGACGACACGCATCAGAAGACAGAAGGGTGATTTTCTGTAGTCTGATTTTTTTAGACGACAGATATACTAAATGTGTTGTTTGAATACATAGAAAAACCATACTTGTTTTATTTTGAAGATATGGTTAGATTCAGACGACAGTTAAATGTCATCTGAAAAGATTGAAATTTTCTATATTGAACCCTAGCAGAAATTTTCGAATTCCCTCCAACAAGTTTTAGTCTTTTCCCTCTCAAATTCTTAAACCCTATAGCTGACTAGTCAATGGAGTGTTATTCAAACAACACAATTTCTTAATTGTGTTGTCTGAACAAGCACTACTAGAATTGTATTTTAATTCCCCCCAACACTTGGTCATTTTGTTTGAAACTTTCGAACCCTAATTGATAGATTCAGTGTTGACTGCCTCCTTCTTCGCGTCCCCGACCTTAGCTCCTTCTCGCTCTTCCCTGAAACGCTAGCGCTCTCTTCCTTCCTCTCTTGCTCTCTTTCCACAGCTACTGTCTCTCCCTCCCTCACCGACGTCATAGCCTCTGCCGGTACTTCTAGTCCAAAGCCACCACATTGTTTCTCCGAGATGCGAACCCCAACTGGTCCAACCGGCCTCCAAGGAGTTTATCGTCCTCAATTGGTGCGACTTTGAGCACCAAATGCCAGCGACGGAGGAACTTAACACAACCGCAATGACCATGGCGCGAACGGCATCAGGTACTCTGTTAATTTCCATAGTGTATTTCAAGTAACTTTGATTGCTAATACTCACTCAAGCACACTCTGTTCTTTATCTCTGGGTTTGTAGATTCCGGGTTCATCTCGCTCTCTATCCGTCTCTACCCATCTCTCTTCTGCATAAAGATAAATTTGCAGAGTTGCAGTAGCCATGGCCACCGCGCCGCCCTTGGATCCTCCGAAGATCAACTCTGAAGCGGCTGACACGGAGCCAAAACCTAACTCTAATCCTTCAAATTTTGGTGGAGAAATGTCAGAGGGAAAACCAAGAAGCAAATCAATTTGGGTAATGATTTTTCGTATTTGATGAGCTGCAGAGTTTGTTTGATAATCTGGGTAGTTCTATTTTTGAATGATTGAGCTGATTTTGAGGTTTCTTCCCGTTGTAGTTGATAATTGGTGGAGAAATGTCAGAGAGGGAAACCCAAGAAGCAAATCAATTTGTGTAATGATTTTTCATATTTGATGAGATGTAGAGTTTGTTTGATAATCTGGGTATTCTTATTTTTGTATAATGGTTCTGATTTTAAGGTTTCTAATAGTGTAATGTGCTTAGGAATTGGGTATTTGGTTGTTCTTGTTGTGTAAGCTTTTTTCTTTGTTTGATGTGTTTTATGAAGTGATGTGTAGAACTGGATGAGTATTTGATAGTATTCGTAGTTTGAGTCTTGATTTCACTACTTTGATTAGGAATTTGGATATGAACTGGAGGTGGTATTTCTTCAACTTGGTATTGGTTTGAGGTTTTTGAGCTGGGGAGAGTATATGATACAATTGGTAGTTTTGGGTCTTGAGAAATTTGGTGTTTGAATTCCATACAGTGTATTTGTTTTGTGAAGTTGTATTCCTTTTGTTCATTGATCAAACTTGGTTGTGCAAAGTTTGTACTTTTGTATTGTTTGAAGTTTTCTATGTTTTAACTAAGGTACCGAATAAGAACAAGCAGTGTATGCACTGATAGTTCAGTCTTCTTCCTCTTATTTTTCTCTGCCGACATCTTATTGTTACTATGGTTTGATTTCTTGTAGGGAGAGATGGTTTGACTCACAATATGCTGAATGATATTCATAACCATTGGAAACATGAAGAAGCAGTGAGGATAAAATGTCAAGGTGGTGCAACTGTTGACATGAGAAATGTTTGCACCCAGCTCGAGGTATGTTATGTTCTAATCATGGCTCTAAACTTTACTGGATCTATCTTTCTTTATATTTCTCTTTGCTCCCTTATTTGCTTCAATTAGTTTCTATATCCAGAGAAGTAAGAATTTAGTAAAAGCTTTATTCTTTCATGATTCAGGAGCTTTGTTTTTGTTACTGTTGGAACAATTAAGGTTCAGATAAGAGAGCTTGTTCTTGTCTTGGCTTTCACTACTATAGAAACCAGATACGTGGACACCCGATTTTTTTTATAAGGATGGTTTTTAACTTTCAATGTCATATATGCCATTTAAGGACATTCGGTCCAAAACAGGCCGAGAGATAAAAAGGAAAGAAAAGTCTTCACCCTTAAAATTAAAGAAACAAGCCACGCTCTCTCTCCTCTCACGAAACGACTCCTTCTCAGATCTAGATCTTGCAATCTTTCTTCATCTTCTCAGCCTTCTTCGTACTGTCGGATGATTTTCAAGTTTCCTCAATTTGCCATCCTCTCCGACCGGATGCGAGCGAATTCTGAAAGCCATCTGACAAAACAAATGATTGACGTTGTCTCTCCCATCGCCGAAGCACCATGTTAGATCTATTATCCTTCTCTACCTATCATGTGGGGCTCTTCAGGTGAATACCATATATCTCAATTGTCTTTTTTAACTGTTGGATTCATCAATCTATCATACTCTTCTTTGTTAGATTTAACTAAGAGTTTAAAATTTTTCTAGGGTTTACAAAAAAAGAAAAAGAAACCATAGAAATTTTTCCATAAAATCTGGGTTGGTGTATGAATATAGGAATTTCTCTAAATTTCTAGGGTTTTATGAAACATTGGTAATTTTTCCTTGGATAAAAATTACATTTGACTATGATGTATTTTGGTATATATTGCAAAATGGTGTGATTTGTTGACATTATTCAAGATTTTGGTTTGGTTGATAGGAAATTCACATGTTCTTTCAACTTTTGATGTTATCCTTTAGGGGTTTTCTGGTAGTTGTGCTTTTACTTGTGTTCTAGGAATTTAGATAATTGATTTAAGTAAGGAGATCAGTATTGAGAATAAAAGAGAAAGCAGTGTCTTGTTCAGGAGCTAGAAGCTTATGATTTAATTTCCTCTTACAAATTCACAAATAACAATTCACTCAAACTATGTTCCTTCCATTTCTTGATTATTTTTCTTATTTATTATATATGTGACTGTTAAGCTTCTGGAATTTTACTCTAATTGAAAATTTGTTGGTCTGTGCAGTTGGAGAACAACCTTATGTATAAGCCAAATGATCGTACTTTTACCACAAAGTTGGATATATGTGGAGTTTAGTGATATTGCAGGTCCTTGATCCCTACTCGTTTAAGAAATTTATATGCTTTGAAGAAACACATCAAAAACAGACAAGTCCATTGTGTCTCCCCATCTACTGAGCTCTTTCTAGAATATATAGCCTTTACAATGTCAAGGTATTTGGCTCTTGTATTTAATGTACTCCGTTATAGGCCCCATTTTTCTCATTTTTTTTCTCTATCAAACTTGCTGTTTTGGCAAATATCCATGACAATGTATGCTTGTTCCACTGCACCATTAAGTGGTCTTCATGTTCAGATATGTGGATTGGGGTACATTGTGTCAGAGTTCTCTAATTTATCGATTTTGTTTAGTCAAATGATTAAATAATGTAACAAGATTTTAGTATCTTGCAGTTGCAATTATGGAGGGATGTTCTTTTAGGGTGCTTTATGGATTTTGTTGCTCTGTCTTGTTTTGCAAAGTCTATTATATGAAGTGTTTTGTTGAATCACAGTTTTGAAATTTTCAAATACTTACCATGATGGTCAATGTTTTGTTCAAATGGTCGCAGCTAATTTTAGCTGTGGTGATGGTGCAGATGTTTGTAGTAGGGATGAGCTTGCTTTCGAAAGCGATTCTGAGTGAGGGAAGCCTCATTTTTGCACTCATGGCGTATCGGCATGTGGTTGTGGCCATTTGTGTTGCTTTGCACTATGTTTGGAAAGGTTTAATCCCTTTACTGCATATTTCCTTGCTGTGATTTTGTTTTGCTGCTCTTCTTCCAACATGGTTTTCGACATTGCAATTGTTGCAGGATCAAGGAACAGAAGCTAGGTTGGTTAGTTTGGTTCTGGCTATTGACTGGGTAAGCCGTGTTTGGTATATTCTTTTTGGTTTCACATCAAGTTTGTTATGTGTTATTTTTGCCACTTGAAAATGGCAATTCAAATTGCATTTCAGTCAAGCACATTTATTCTATGCCATTCATTTTAATATGTTCTTATCTCTCAAAAAGACTGCAAACTAAACTTGATTCAATCACATGGTCTGGTGTGGAAGGCAGCTAACAAGCTTGTTACTCCTCCATATACAAATTAAAGATGACAAACTTAAACGCAAGATAAACAATTATGAAATGCAGATATAGGACTAAAATATATAGTCCATTTTGTTTACTTTACCTCTTGCTTGTAGTAATGTTGCTATATCAATTGAATTAAGGCTTGCTAAAATTCTTGCAATTTGTCTGCATATATAGGGCTTCACTATTCTGTACAGACTAATGGTAGATGCATACCTAAAGATTAATTGGGGCTGCTGGTACTGTTGACTTGTGGGTCTATCAGTCAGTCAGATTTTATAGATTCAAAAACAATTGCATAACCAACTTGTGGCACGTCATGCTTTAGCTACGGCTTTAAGTTATCAACACATATCATATGATGCTACGATCGAAGACTCACTCCCAAAGGTAGTCTCTTATGTTAATGCAACATCCGATAGTAAGCAAATGGGTGTCATATTTCAACTTGTTCACTAAAAACTTCTCTTGAGAACAAAATCTCGAACTAGAACTGTAGACCACTTCTGACCTTTCTCGATGCTAGAGGTAACTTGATATGAAAAAAATATCCTAAATGGTAGTTAGCTTCTTATATTTGTCCTTACTCTGATTAGGTTACTTAAAGTTATAGGCTTCTCTAATTTGTGGCTTCTATGTTGTCTCTTCAGCAAGCGTAGTTTGGAACTTCAAATTTATATGCAGAAGAACATCTTGGAACTTATTTCTCTGATCATGTTCCAGAATCACCAAATTGCCTTTTTGAAGAAATGATCAAGTGCATTTCAGCAATATATTGTGAACTTGCAGGCCCGCCTATTGTCAATAACGGTTACACTTGTTCTCCAATCACATTCTCAGCACTAATGCATGACTTTTCTCTGTTTCTAATCCTATTGCTCTTATCTGCATTCAATCTCCATATGCACATGCTTTCTTACAAATGTATGAAATTGAAGTCTTTAGCCTTCAGGCTTGTTGTCATGTATGCTATATTTGCCTTTCAACTATTGTATTTTTCAGAGTCTATCATAAACAGGCTAAACATAATTGTTTATGCAATAGGTAGTTCCCCAATTGACGTCAACGCCTTGGAAAAAACCCCCTCTCTATTCTGCCTTGTCCTGACCCCAGGTAACAAACTGAACATGTGGTTTTTTGGTTTTTTCCTTTTTTCTGTGAAATTTTTGCAGATATATAGTTTCATTTCAACTTACTATCTCCTTTATTTTTGCATCATTACATTGAAGGCATTTGCCGACAAATATCTCTGTGCAACCACATCCTATCGAATTGAAGCATAAATGTAATTGTATTTGTCTTCCTCCTGATTCTAGCCTCATTTATTGATACATATTGCTGACTATTGATCAGATCTATTTCTTTCAAGCCATGACTCTCCTGTCTAACAACATAGCCAAAGCTAAAGCAATAGCACTAAGGATGAAGGCACTGCAAATGATCTGTTTCTGTGCACCACCTAAATCTGCCTTCACCAAACATGATCAATAGTATGAGATATATATCAGTGTTTTTTGGGTTCCATTTGTTGTTCATGCTAACTGTTATGGGTTATTGAACTGATGTTTACTAAGTTTAGCTCCATTGTGGATGTATGTATAGCTGCAGTAATGTATGTATAGCTGCAGTAACAGTTTAATCAAATATTGATATTTTTATGAATGTATTCCATATTATTTGATGAATGCATTGGGTAGTTTTCAGATTTACATAATTGTGGCGCAACGAGAATACATATATGTCATCTGAATTAGAAAGCAACAACAAAATGAAATCCAAATATGTTGTTGGACATATCTAAGAACAACAAAAACAAGAAAAAATGTTGTTACTTGTGCACTCAAACAATAGAAAATTGTCATCTGAAATAAAAAGCAACGACAAAATGGAATCCAAATATGTTGTTGGACATATCTAAGAACAACAGAAACAAGGAAAAATATGTTGTTACTTGTGCGCTCAAACAACATAAAATTGTCATCTGAAATGAAAAACAACGAAAAAATGAAATCCAAATATGTTGTTGGACATATCTAAGAACAACAGAAACAAGAAAAAATATGTTGTTACTTGTGCGCTCAAACAACAGAAAATTGTCATCTGAAATAAAAAGCAACGACAAAATGAAATCTAAATATGTTGTTGGACATATCTAAGAACAGCATAAACAAGAAAAAATATGTTGTTACTTGTTCACTGAAACAATAGATAAATGTTATTGTAGGCTACTAAAGACGATAGATAAATGTAATCTGAACTGAATGCACATGACATTTATCTGTCGTTTGAATTCACTAGTACAAACAATTAGCTCATGTCTTGATTTCATCAGACGACAGAAGACCAAAAAAATTTCTGTCGTCTGAAAAATCAGATGACAGAGGAAATCTTTCGTCTGATACCCCTAAGAGAAGGCACCGTACTAGACAACAGAAATTTTTTTGATCAGACGACAGATTTTGGGTCGAAATTGCAATTTCATGTACCGATCTTAATTATTTGAAACTTGATGTACCGAACTTCGGAATGGCCAATATTTCATGTACTGTTCTTCAAATTTTCCCATTACTAAAAGAACAATGCAAGACAAATCTTAGAGCCAAAATGACCAAAAAGCAACTCAAACGAGTTGAAAACTTCTGTTATGGAATATTGGATATATCTACCAACTGGGGATGTCATGAATCTAAATTTCATAAGAAAAGAAAAGCACAAAAAAGTTTAGGAAAAAAAAAAAAGGATTGGAAGTTTAAGAAAAGCTCCAACTTTAAGAAACAAGATGGAGATCCAAAAAATAAATTCTTTAAGAAAAAGAAGAATCATCATAACAGCCATCAGAATAATCCAGGAAATAAAGCATGCAGATGCTGGTTATGTAAAGCTGAAGGACACTATGCCAATAAATGTCTAGAAAAAAAAAAGATCTACAGAAGCTCTATTTGAAGATTATGAGCCTATAGTAGAAACAACAAATATGGAAGGCTATGAAGTAGCTTATTCTAATGAAGAAGATGATGGCAAGCAGGTCAGTTTACTCTGCTTGATCAGAAGAAGAAGAAGAATTCTCACCTGATTCTGAAATAGATTATGAAATAGAATATTTAGAATCTAGACAGATGAATATTCTTAAAGTAAAAAACTGGGAAGAAAGTAAGACAGAAGAAATAATGTCTTCAAAGCAGGTTAACCCTAGTACATTCATTTGTGACTATTGTTTATGTCATGAAAATGATGGACTTCCTATGTTTTGTGAAGAGTCAAAAAAGACTTATCACAGAGAATGCTTCATAGCTGAAGCAAGAAGAAAAGAAAAGAATGACGCTATCAACCAATTAGTAGAACAAGAATATGAAGAATATTTCTGTGAAAAGAAAGATTCAGAAGTCCTAGATCTGGTATCAACTATCCTATCTTCTCCAAAAATAAAGGAAAAAAAGAAAGAATAAAATATAGAACTAGTTCACCTAGAAAACAATCCAGAAGAATGTAAACTATTCGGACCAGAACAAGCTCAAGATGATCTTCAACAATAAAAAAATCATCTTTACCAGTAGATACAGTAACTACATTGAGATTGAATTAAAATTCCCTGATCACAGAAAATATCATCTATATGCATTTGTAGATAATGGATCAGGATTCAGTTGCAAAAAAATTGGCAATTCTAGAAGAACTCTAGAAAGAATATAATAAAAGAATAGTTACTGGTGTTCAGTTTGATGGAAGTCACTTAACTATGAAAAAGGTAGCTAGAAATGTTCACATCACCATTGGTGGAGGAACATTTATCATCAACACTCTTTGGCAATCAGAAGGCCAAGGATCAAATTTCTTGTTGGGAAATGATTTCCTTCTCCAACATAGATTTATCCAAGATGAAGAAGCTATGGGCTTCAGAAAATGAGATAGGATGTTTTGGGCCGACAGACTTACCCAAAGCAAAAGTGTTGTAGGTCCAAACTTTACTAGTCAATATCAGAGATTGCAAACAAATAGTGGTGATCATACTCCCTATAAGCCTAGATTTGATCCTGTGCTACAAATTAAACAACAAAAAGAACTGCTTATTAAAGAATCTTCTGAAGAAGAAGAAGAAGAAGAAACTAGTGAAGATGAAGAGGCTAGTTTCATCCATGCGCATGACCTCAAGCACTTCCAAAATAAGCTTGAATCCCAGATAATCCCTACTCTTGATAAAATCAAGAAAATGCTCGAACAAAATATAGGTGTTGACCCTCAGAAGTTTTGGGAAAAAGAACCAATGATCTGTGAATTAAGATTACATGATATGAATGTTGTATGTCATGTTAAAGCAATTCCTTAGTTCAAAGAGGAAGATAAAAAAGAATTCAGAAAAGATATAGAAGATCTCCTAAAAAAGAGATTAGTTAGACTATCTACTAGTCCTCATCATGCTCTAGCATTTTATGTGAGAAACCATGCAGAAATGTTAGAGGAAAAGCTAGAATGGTAATTGACTACAGAGATGTTAATAAAAAGACCTTTTTTTATCAAATAGCTCAAGCAAGAGTCTTGATCAATCAACTCAAAGGAGCTAAAGTCTTTTCGAAATTCGATGCAAGGTCGGGTTTTTGGCAAGCCAAGATGCATCCAGATAGTGTTCCCCTCACTGAACACCATAGGGTCATTATGAATGGTTAGTAATGCCCTTTGGCTTAAAACAAGTCACTTCAATCTTCCAGAGAAAGACGGATGCCATCTTCAAACATGTTGTTGAATTTTGTGTCATCTATATTGATGACATCCTAGTCTTCTCCAAAAACAGAGAAGAACACATGAAATACCTTTGTGAGTTTGTCAAATTGATAATTCAGCATGAAATCATCTTAGGTGAAAAGAAAGTCTTCTTTATCCTAGATGAAGTTGATTTCCTTGGCATAAATATCAAAAATGGAGTAATAAAACTCCAACTCCATATCCTGGAGAAAATCTAAAAATTTCCAGACAGAATTCTTGATGGTAAAATGTGATAATCTAGATTTTCGTTATTTAATTTTAGTAATTAATAATGGCCTAGTTGTACGAATTATTGTTATTATGATTTATTCGTATGTCGTATGTGAAGTGGAATTGTTTCTGACAATTAGTTATTCAAAAAGTGTGGATTTAGGGGGTTTTCAAGGTTGACTTTTGATACATTGAGATTCTCTAAAAACTTCCTTCATGAAAGTCGTAGAGAGCATCAATACGAGTTGGTGGACATGTGGAACGTGAAAATTGGAATTTGTATGAGAAAGTTATGTGCTTTTGAAAATTTGAGAAAAATTCTATAAATAGGGGTTTCCAAAGGAAACTTACTATTTTCATTTTGCAATTTTCCCTTTCCAGAAAATTTGAAAACTCTCCATTCTCTTTCCCCACCCGCGACTGACCTGACCCAGACCCGGTGTTTTGACCCAGCCGGCATTCCTTTTTCCGGCGACCTCTACCGATAAAACTTTCTAGATCGACTCGTCTCCATCGTGCGCTCCTCCCTGTGGCATCCTCTAGCATCGATTCTCAGCAACGACGGTGCAGCAAAGCGGCGGAGTTTGATATAGTCGGACCCGATCGAAAATCCTTGCTCCGGCAACATCGTTTATGAACGGAATTACCTTTATCGTTTATGAATAGTTTGACATAGCTTTATCAATAGTTTTGAGAGCTCTCAAAATCCTTGCTCCGGTTCATTTATGAACGGAATTACCTTTATCGTTTTGAGAGGTATTGATTTAACTGTAAACTATAGTTGGTATTAGTAGGCATTCTTGATTGGATGACTACATATATATATATATATATTTACGTGGAATATATATGTATTGGTGGATTTAGTTGATTATGAAAACAATATGCATGAATGGTGCTTTTTATTGTTTTGGGTGTGGCTTTTCAGAAAACAAATGATTGTGGAAATGTTGATTTCTATTGTTTTGAAACGCATTGAGATTTGTGTAACATTTGAGTCCTGTGCGGCTCCTTTAATGTTTTATTCCGAGGTACTGAGAGGTCCGACGAATTAAGGAATTAAGGTTAGATTGTGACCTTAGGCAGTAGATCGAGTACGTAATCACGTCTTTGGCTAGACGAGTGGTTACAATTTCAGTTAGAGCTCTAGTATGTCTGCCAGTGTAATTCATGGGGTATCGGTGCGAGGTTATATCTAACTCATGAATTTGTGTTTTAAGAAAACAAGGTGTGAGTTGCTTTCATTATTTCGTGATTTGAATAGGAAATCAAGGTGTGAGTTGCTTTCCTTATTTCGCAAATTGAAAGAAAATAAGGCGTGTGTTGCTTTCTTTAGTTGGTGTTTAAGGAATCAAGGAGTGAGTTGTTTTCCTTAGTTTTGGTGTGAATTGATTTGTGGTGGTTTTGAGTTACTCATACGAGCTTTCACAAGCTTACCGGGTTTGTTGTGTGGCAACCCGGTGCACTATTCAATGGTGTAGGGGTTAATCCTGCAGGTCAGGATAATCATGGCTGAAGCTGAGGTAGAACCTTTGCAGCTTTAAGGTTGGAAGCCATTTTTTGTGACTTTACTGTTGTGTAGTAAGCTCTGAGGAGCATTTACGTTTGATTTTGTGTTGACAATTTAATTCATAAGCTTATGTAATATATGACTCTATGGAGTGGGTCAATATTGACATAGTGAGTTTCAGGGCATCAATATGTACTTGGTTTAAAGGGAAAAAGTTTCTAGGTATTTTGTATTGATGGCTGAACCATCACGCATGTACAATTATGAGATTATATATCGCTTTTTATTTGTGTTAAAAATCAGGGGCGTGACATAGAATTATAGAAAGATTCTTAGGGGTAATTAATTATGGGAGAGATTTCACTTCCAATATCTCAGGATTAACATTAATGTTATCTCCTCAGAAAAGTTCCAAAAGAAAATGCGACTTCACTGAAGATGATGAAAAAATAGTGAAGCAGATAAAAGCCCTCTGCAAAAATCTCCCTGCTCTCCAACAAAAAAAAGAAGAAGAAGATGAAATCATACTCCAAACTCATGCTAGTGATAATTACTGGTCTGGTGTCATTCTGGAAAAAACATATGGATCTAACATTGAAAAGATCTATAAATTTTGTGAAAGATCTATAAATTTTGTAGCGGCAAGTTCAGCCTTTCAGAACAAAATTATCCTACAGGAAAAAAAATCTTGGCTGTCTAGGGTTCCTTTACTGTATGCACCGATTATACTAGAGTAAAAAAAAATTTAAAAATTTAAAACTAGATAAAGCTGCTGATGGAGGAAGATTAGCTAATTGACAATTATTTCTTAACCAATATGATTATAATGAATTACTCACAAGTGTCATTTTAAAACTTTAATTAGCTATAAAGCCACCTAGTATTTTTTGTACAAATAAGGCTACTTTCATCTTCAATTTATTTTTATCTTGACTATTTTGCCCCTCTACAAACAAAACAAACAGTCTCTCTCTCTCTCTCTCAAATCAAAACAGCTTCTCTCTCCCTCTCTAAAATCCAATTGCAATTCTCTCCCTCCCTCACTCTCTCAGCCATGAATCGTCGTGCAGAACCACCCACAGGTCCTCGCCGAATATGTCCGAGCCATTCCGCAAGCACCTAATACCGAAGCCCTAGCCTAAATTCGAGACTAGCGGATCAACAACTCCAAATCTCACATAATCAATTGGATCTCCCATATCTGTTCGACTCCGCCGTTGTCTCTCTCCGCCAACTCCGGTCTCCCACATATCACTGTCGCCGGAGTCACTGGCTTACACACTTGTGATGACCTGGATTTTCGTTATTTAATTTTGGTAGTTAATAATGGACCAATTGTACGAATATTTGGTATTGTGCTTTATACGTAAGTTGTATGTGAGGTGGAATGGTTTTCGTATGTATAAATATTCAAATTTCACAGTTTAGGGGGTCGTGTGAAGTTTGACTTTTTATATGTTGGGATTCTCTGAAAACTTCCTTCACGAAAGTTGTAGAGCGCGTCGATATGAATTCGTGGACATGTGGAACGCAAGAATCAGAGTTCGTATGAGAAAGTTATGGCCATTGGAAGGAATTTCTATTTTGGTATAAATAGAAGTTTCCCAAGTTGGAAACTTACTATTTTCATTATTTCCATTTCCAGAAAACTCACTTCCTCTCTCGACTGCACCTTCAGAAACAAAATAATCCGACTGACCCGACCCGAACCCGGCCGACCCGACCAAGCTTTTCTGGCTAACTGCGGCGGTCTCCGATGACGAAAATTTCCAGATAGGATCGTCTCCTCCGTCTGGTCGTCCCTCTGGTGTCCTCTAGAACCGATTCTCCTCCAAGGCGGCGCTGCAAGGCGGAGTAGTTGAGTGTTTTCGGACCCTATCGGTTCTCCGATCTCAGACGTCGGCGGGACTTCAAGTTGAGTTTGGGGAGCTCAGAGCAGCCTCCTTGATTGATCCTTGGTGGTTGTTTGGATCTATTCACGTAAAACTTGGTTCAACTCAGATTGGATTACTGTTCACGGCTTGTGAGGTAGTTTTTCGACCCTTTATGCTTGTTTTATGACTTCAAGCTAGTTATGAGAATTCACAAGCATGCTTAGATGAAGTTTTTTTATGTTGGAAGTTTTGGAAAATATTGAGTTTTGGCCGGCGGTGGTGCGCCACCTCCTGTGGTGGTGTTCCGGAGGTGTCCCAGCCACTTAAGGAATTGTTTTTGGTATTATATATGTTCTACTCGTTGGTACGAGCGTTTTGATATATAATATGCAAATTTTGAAGTTCGAATGGATTTGTCATGATTTTTACGGTTTCATTCCGATCGATTTATTCGATCCGTGAGGATTCGAGCTTCCGATCAACTTGTTGTGTTGACATATCGATCGTGGAAGTATTCAGAAGACTTTGGGAGGTCTTGGATGTGGTTTTGCCTCGATTGGCGCCACTTTGGGGATTTTAGTGCAAAACAGGGGTTTCGAACTTAAATCAAGTGTGAATCATCAGTAAGTTGGAACCGTATGTGATTAGGTATTTGACGAAGTATTCTGGACGGTTATTTTGTGGATTGGCGACTTTGTGCTTTATTGAAGACGCAACGGGAGTTCAAGGTGAGTAATGTCACAAGGTTCAATATGAACGGAATTACCATTATCGTTTTGGCGTTAATTAATTAACTGCAAACTATAGTTGGTATTAGTAGGCATTTCTGAGCGAATGACTTTGTATATATATATTTACGTGAAATATATATATCCTTGTGGATGATTGTGATGAATAATAATATGCATGATGGTGTTCATATTATTGTTGAATGTGACTTTTCAGGAAACAATATTGTGGAAAAAGATGTTTTCTATTATTTGAAAAGTATTGAGCCTGATGTTACATTTTTGAGTCAAGCGTGACTCATTTTAGATGTATTGGTCTTTGTACCAAGGGTCACAGATGGTGAGCAGGGATTGGGAAAACTGAAACTAGATGTTTGTAACGTTTTAGGTCGAGTGCGACTTACTTACGTTGACTTTAAGACCAGACAGGGTCTAAGAAGATCTTATGTCACAGATGGTGATAGGTCACAGATGGTGACAAGTTGCAGACGGTGACCTTGATGTTTGATTTCTTGACCAGACGGGGTCTGAATTATCATGTGTCACAGATGGTGACCTTAATCTTGATTTTGAGACCAAACGGGGTTTGAAACCACATGTCACAAATGGTGACCAAGGCAGGAAATAGGTAATCACATCCGTAGCCGGACGAGTGGTTACGATTTTAATAAAGCTATAGTCCGTCTGCCATGATAGATTATGGGGGTAACGGTCGAGGTTGCTGGAGACTCATAAGTATGTAGTTAAAGGAGAATTCCTTGAGTATTCTTCTTTTATTGTCTAGATGAGACTTGAATTGCTTTTTGCTGGTTAAGTTAGCAAATAGAACATTATCACAGCGGTGATTTATGTTGTCCTTTCGTTGGGAAGCATATGGAATGTTAGAAGGAATCATGGCTGCATGTTTTCCTTATGCTGATTTGTGTGAGTGTTGATTGATGTTCATGAGTTACTCCTACGGGCTTGCAAAAGCTTACCGGGTTTGTTGTGTGGCAACCTGGTGCACCATTCAAACGGTGTAGGGGTTAATCCTGCAGGTTAGGGTAATCGTGGCTGAAGCTGAGGTAGTTTGTTGGCAACAGAACGGGTAGGAAGCAAATTTTGTTGGCTTTGCCAGTGTATGATTTCCGCTATGTAGTAAGCTCTGAGGAGCATTTACGTTTTATTTTGTTATGACAATTTAATTCGTAAGTTTTGTAATATATGACAAAACTTGTGGGTTCAAGGCATCAATATGTACTTGCTGTAAAGGGAAGATGTCTCCATGTACCTTGTATTGATGGCTGAACGATCGCGCATGTATAATTATGGGATTATATATCGATTTTCATGTGTGTAAAATCAGGGGCGTGACAACACTACTGGTTCATTTCTCTCTGTTTTTTTTTTTTGAGCAGCCAAACAAATCTCGAAGCTCATGAGCTATTGAGACGATGAGTACTCTCTCTCTGACCTCCTCTTTGATTATTTCTGCAAATTTCAATTTCCTCCTTCAGATTTCTGAGTAGCCAAATTGATCTTGAAGCTCATGAGCTATTGAGACGATGAATCTCTTCGCTGTTTGGCCGCCGAGAAACTGAACCGACGTCGTTTCAGTTTTTGATCGAATTTTCGGTTTTCTAAGATGGAGCTTGATTCGAGTCGATCAGCTCAGAAATATGATTTTGTTTGGATTTCTAGTAGAATCGAACAGATCATGTGTGGATTTTTTGTTTTGATTTTCGCGTTTGAATTTTTGCAGGTTTGATTTGATTAGAAATGTCGAGCGTAACAGCTTGCGTTCGGTTTAGGCCTTTGAGCTCCAAAGAGAGAAGAGACCACGTCGACTCGATCTGCATTCACTGCGTAGATTCGTAGACTTTCGTCTTGAAGGTTTTCTGTTCTTGCTAATTTAGGCATTAATCGTTATATTAGTTCATGTAATACGTTGCTAATGTGCTTTCGTAATTTTTATTTTTTATTTATTTTTATTTTTTATGAATGTGAATTTTTCTATGGTGGTAGCTTTTGGTATTTGTGATAGTAGGTTTTCGTGTTGGTCAATGTAGTTTTTGTTCTACTTGATAGTAGCTTTTGGTGATGGTGAGAGTAACTTTTATTACTGGTGAGAGTAGTTTTTTTGTTGCTGGTGAAAGTCGCTTTTTGTGTCGGTGACAGTAGCTTTTTGTGTTGGTGAGAGTAGCTTTAGATTTTGGGGAGCGTACCATTTTTTGCTGGTGACAGTAGCTTTTGTGACCTCGCCGGAGGTCGCTGGAAATCTCACCACAGTAGCTTTTATTGCTAGTGACAACTTTTGATTGGGCGTATATTTTATTATTGACAGTAGCTTTTGTTGCTGGTAAGAGTAGTTTTCGTGAGCTCGCTGGAGGTTGCCGGAAATCTCACAAGAGTAGCTTTTGTTGCTAGCAATAGCAGCTTTTGGTGTTTGTGACAGTAGTTTTTTTGGTCGCTGGAGACTCGTCGAAGTTCGCTGGAGACCCACCGGGATTGACCGGAGACCTCACCGAAGAAGAGAGAGAGAATGATTGTTGACTTTATAATTTAGTGGAATTTTTGTAAATATCTTGGTTTTTAATATCCAAAATATAACACTTTTTTTAATCTAGTGGCCTTATGAGGGAAAAAACTAGTTGGTGGCCTTATGGCTAAAGAAACATTCAAAGATGCACTTATATGTAATTAACCCTTGAATTAATTGCAGGAATCAATAACTATCTTCCAGACGCCTTAACAAGAGAAATGACAATGTTTAGCCGAAGAGAAAGCGACTAAGGTCGCAACCCTAGAAACCGGAGGACTGGAAAAGAACCTGAAAATGCTGAGGAATCTAAAGAAAAAATCTTGAAAAGATTTTTACTTAGTCCAAAAGGACGAGCCACAACTGATCAATCCCAGGGTAAAGGATTGGCTAGCCCGTCTCAAACGACAGGCAGTAAAGGCTCATCAAGACTGTTTAAGGCTGTTGCTTTGCCAAAAAGCAAAAATAATTCCATCTGGAGTTATAAACGTTTTTAATTATGAATTAAAAACTTTTGAAGAACCTGTGTTCAAAACTTCGAGAAGGTTAGCTTATGACCAGAAGACCATTCTAGGTAGATAACCTTTTGTTTGCCTTTTAGGAAAGGAATAGTGGTCTCATGTTCCCAACTTTGTCTGCACTAGCTAAAGAACTTCATGAAAATGCTAGACCACCACTTGAAGAATTTTATGAAAATACAAAGCAGCGTGCTGTCCAGAATGAAAAAATTCAATATCTTGAAGATCTAGAATGTGCTAGAGTTCCTGTTTTAGCACTAAAAGAATCATAATGGTTCAACTTTCATAATCTTATTGGAAGTCCACACTTAAATCCTCCACAAACTCTCTTTATTGTCCATGGACCTTACGTTGGGAGATATGTGGTTAATTTTCAAAGTGAACATCCTCAAGAACATAAGCTCTGGCTTGTTGAAAATGGTTTTGTCCATAATTTTTGGACAAAAACAAATGATGCTCTCAAATGATTGCCAGCCATCATAGTTAACACAGTTAAAAATATTAGAAAAAATGACTGCATCCTTAGGTTGAAGTTCATATCTAATCCATCAGAATGGATTCAGAAGAAAAATGGTGAAGTTGATTATATTTCTCCATATCATTATGTGAGAATTATTGATACGCTAAAAACAAGCGCACAATTTAACCCTGCAAGATGTAGTCGTTAGCAATATAGAGTAAGCAGGGATCGTTCAAGCCGGGGATTGAGGGTAACTAATTATTCACACAATAAAAACAAACTAATTTAAACTAACTAAAACACAAATCAAACAAATAAAATCTGAAACTAAACAAAACAAAAAGGCCAAACACTAGAACAAAGAGAAAAAGATGGCAGGAAACAGAAGGGGATAGAAAGGTGTGTTGCAATCCTAAGTTGAAACAGATTTGGGGTTTTTATGTTCCTACGAAAATAAAAGATAATATAAAAGAAAAATGATTTTTATTTTAGGTTTTGAGAAAACAAGATGGAGAACATGTTAGAGACTTGGAAATCCACCACCAATTACTTTCGAACAATGTTAAGTTAACCTAGTTTCAATTACTAAGGTGTGAACAGAAATCAACCAAGAAACAAGTCGGAGCAGATCATGTCCCTTATTAATGTTTCCCTAATTACTTAATCTACGTGAACGCACAATAGCTAAGCCTATCAAACATGCAATCAAGGTATAGAACGCTATCCTATCAACAACACATATAGTGTCAACATATTTTAAGCATTAAGATCTCATGGAAACGATTGATTATAGAGTTGCAGTCTAGTGTGGAACGCCTACCTAGCATGCTCTTCTAGTTGTTTAAAACATCAACTTTTGTTCAAAGCCTTGCATACTTATGGATTAGAAAACCAGACGATTAGGTGAATTATTTTCTAAACCTAGCTCCAATTACATGCATAAATCCTATGTTGGCCACCATAAAACAAACACATGTAAAAGTTTTCAATCAATCAGAGATAAACAACCAATCCACACCACAGATCAAGAAACTAAATTTAAACAAACATATGTTCTACATAATTGGGGCTTCAAACCTCGCCCCTAACAAAAATTAACTAGCCACACATCGTCTTAAATTCAACAAATAAAAACATGAGTATTCGATTACAAGAGGATAAAAACCGTAAAGAGCAGAGTATGAGAGCCACGAATTCACTTTTAGGCAGCCTTAGATGCAGGCAATCCTTCAAGACGGGGCACGGCAGGAGCTTGATGGAAGTGGATGGTGAATTGCACGGTTTTCCTTCTTGAAGACTTGGGAATTTTTGAGACTTTGTGTGCTAGGGTTTGGGAGCAGAAGATGGCGCTGTAGGATGGTGTCTTCTCAACGTGTTCTACTGCTCTATATATATAGAATACACAGCCCTAGTTTCCTTTCCCAATTCTGCTTTGAAAGCCTCCCCTAGTTGCTTGAGGATTACTCTACTTGGTGCATAATTAAATGATTTTCAAGCTTTAATAATCTTCCCAATAATCATTCTAGGACTCTCCTTCATATTTGCAGCAGCAATAACCTCCCAAAAATGCCCTGGAAATCCGTCCAAAGAAGAATTCTGCAAAACCGTCCTGTTTTGACTAGGATTCAATTTCTGACTCTGAAGCTTCCTTCTTGGACAAGGAACGACTTCGTCTTGACAAGTTTCTGGATGGTTCTTGATTCCCACGTGCTCTATGACATCATATAATCTAGAATGATCAATAACCTTCTGGAAAAACTCCAAGAAAATCGCCGGAAAAGATCTCCCAAAAAGCTTCGTGAAAAGCTGATAGTTTCTGCCTTATCGGGAAGCATATTTCGACTTTGATTTCCTACTGTCTCGTTGATGATTTTGACCTGTTCTTTGACTTTAGTTGAAGTATAACATCATGTCTTCAAGTATCGCTGGTCCTTTCTTCAAATGTGAAGCTGGAATGATGGAAGAATTGCTCCTCAATACCGTTCCCAGAAAGCTGATTCTGAAACTGCAGTTTTCTGCTTTGCAGCAACTGTTTTGCACAACGATTTCCGTGGATTTCCCTTGTGATTTATGGCTAAATGGTTGATCAAACTTGGTCCTCTGCATCAGTAATTCATGTTTCATGGCTCTTTTGATCCCTTTAAGCTCTTATTTCTCTTGAACCACTCCACGAACTACCTAAAAAGAAAACAAAGTTAAAACTGACTTTTTAAAGGAATTAACTAAGAAAAGTGTAAGGGATTTCACACTATATTCGTCGCATTTATGCTCCTATCAATTATTCAAGAAAAATATCTTCAGCCTGCATGAGAAGGATATATAATGGCTAGCCAAATTCTAGTCTTCCATGAATGAAGGCCATGTCTCTAGAATATATCAAGAAGATCATCGAAGAAGTTATTGAAAATACATTCTTGGCAGCAAGAGAGAAAATCATAATAACTACATATGACCATCATGAGGTTGTTAGCAGTGATATTTTTCTATCTCTTAAGAAAAAGGAAATCGACTCCACTTTGGCCTGCTTTTAGTGGATCGAAAAAATTGAAAATCACAACCATTACAAAATGTATAAAGATACAGATGTAGAAGACAAAAAAACCACAGCAAGGATGAAAGCAACTCTTTTGGCCTTGGCCACAATTCTGAAACAGATGAAACATGTGAAGCAATAGGTGTAGAAAGCAACTCTTGCTTTTAAAAAGTAACTTTTGCTTTTTAAAAAGATTAAAGTGAAAAACATTTCACCAAGGAGAATCTGCTATTCGTCAATCAAGCTCAATCATCCAGAGTACTCACAAAAGCATAAAATAATGGAGTTGTCCTGTACATTTTTATGTTTTGAATTTCAATTTGAATTCCAGTCCATATATAAGGAGCCTTAGGGTCAGTTTGTAAGGCATTAGAAAATTGAGCAGAAGAGTCTTTTCTCAAGAAGTAAGAAAGGCATAGTAGCAGTATGCTCTTGTGTTCTTTCCTTCCTATAAGATCTAGTGTGGTGTGCTTTCATTTAAAGTAAGTATCTATAACTATACTCGTGGAAAGTTAAACAGCTTTAGCTGTTTACTTAAGAATGAGGCTCTGAGTTCATAGCTCGTAATTATGTTTAAATAAATAATTTCAGATTGCTCATCCACTTTGTCAATATTTAAAGTTTATGTTAGTAATTTAAGTTATTGTTAATCTGTTTTCTATCCTGTACAACTTTGAAATTTAAATTTTTCTATTTCAAACAAAAACCTCTTTTCCACTTAGTATAGAAACAAGTAGCAGTGATTTCGCCTGTTTTTAGTAACCATTAGGCAGAGAGCCGTTAGATGAAAAGTTTTGGCATGTTGAAGGGTAGTCTTTTTTCTCTCTAAGTTTCTCTAAGAAATAGCCAGTTTCAAGTCAACATAGGATATATTTGGCACTACCCTAAAAAGGAATACCCTTATAGGTCTTTTCCTTTAAAATTTGTGTAAATGGGCACAATACTAACTTGTTGGTCTGTTTGGGCAAAATAAGTACATGGTGTTTTTGGGCATGCGGGCAAAACCTTTTTTTTTTTTTTTTTTTTAATTTGAGTCTACGTATGGAACTGGGGACTTGGGAGTATTTGATTCATGATTGGACAATTTGAAATATTTTACTTTATAATTATTGGATTTAATAATTATTTTTTTTGACAATAATCATATAGATTTCATTAATATATGAGTAAAACCAGAATGACCATTACATATCATTCCGCTACCATGTACATATTGATAGGAGCATTTTAATGTGGTATTTTAATAGTTAATTCCTCACATTTTGCTTAGTTAATTCCTTAACGAATCGATTTTTAACTCAATTTCTATTTTTTTAGGTACATTGGAGTAGATGATGATGAAATGAGCTGTTTGGCCCCAAAATGAGCATTTTGGCCTGACAAAGCGTGTCTTGGAGAAATTGAGCCAATGAGAAAGCGAGCTAGACAAGAAATGAGGAGTGGAAGACTAACCATCCGAACTCCAAATGAGTTGAAACTTTCCAGATTCACTCTAGAAAGCCCAAGGATCATTTCTTATGAAGAGTGCCAGAGCTAGTTTTGAGTGGAAGGCCTTCAAAAAATCAGTCCAATTTTCAGCAGAAGCAAAACTGGAAAACTGGACCTGTAAGAAGTCCAGCAGCATTTCCGGCCCAACCACATGAAAATAAATTCTGAAATTTTGCCACAGTAATCTACACTCATGGTGGATAATTTCATATGAAGAAGTCGAAGGCTGATTCTGAATTCTTGTTAGAGAAATAATTGAAGGAATAAAGGGGCAGAAACTGACCTAAAACCAGCTCAATATTCACATGTTCATGTTTCCTACCCACATGAAGAAAGCTAATGCTTTTCTTGGATATATTTTCTACTACAATCTCTTTAATAGATCATCATCACTTCCATGTTTCTGCACCTTCATGCTTTGCTTCCATTTCATCATTTCTCTATCTGTTCCATATTTTACAAATCACTTTCATACTCCACTTTCATTATTTTTCTTCCACTCATCATTTCACTCTTCTTTTTCTTCCCTATATAAACACCTTCTCCTCTCATTCTAACACACACATTCCTTGATCCATTTTATCTCCTTGTCTCACCATTTCCTCTCCATTTTCCTTAGTTATCACTCCCTCTCTTCTCATTCTCTCACACATCTCTTCCATCACATATACACACCATCCACTGCCCTAAATCAGAAACCACACCTCCATACTCTCCCCTCATCATAGCTCATGAGATCCCTACTCCAAGGAGAAGTCATAGCCTCCATCTTCCATCAAATCATCTTCCATCATCTTGTTGTACTCCTACTTTGAAGACGCCTCAAGCTTTCTTGAAGAATAATCAAAGTGAGATCGTGATACCCTCTACGGTTTATTCCTTTTGTACTTTTTGAATTCAATATGTATATGTTTTTGGATTTCCAAACTATGAGTGAGTAATTTTCTTGTTGAGAACTAGTATGAAATCCTAGTTATGTGATGGATTTTTAGCTTTTGAATCTCTTTTTCGATTACAAGGTTTTGTGAATGCTTTGTTTGATTTTTTTTTATAAAATCTTTTATATGTTTATGTCTTAGATTGATCACCTAAAATATGAGCATGTAATTTGGAGCTAGTTTTAAGGTGCAGTGCGTTCACGGTCTTAAAACACTAAAGTAGTAATGCCTACATGTTAGGTGAAATCAAACAAATAGAATACATGCTAGGATGGCGTTCCTCACTAGTTTTGTACTCTAAAATCAATCTTTCCAAAGAGCTTAATGTGTTTATGTGTGCTTAATGAGTTAATTTGATAGGGTAGCGTTCTACACCTTGATTGCATATAAGCAAGCTTAGGATGCAGTGCGTTCACGGTTCTAAGTAATTTTGGGAAAAATAAGGCTTTAGCGGCGATCCTAAAGTTCTTGATTGGTTTCATTCACATGCCTTTGTAATTGAAGATTAGGTTAAATTGTCTTTCTCTGATCATAACTAGTGGTGGATTACGAAGTTCTCAACTCTATACATCTGATTTAGAATCCCTAAAAATTGCTACATTTTCTTTCCTTTATTGCTTGCATTTTCAAAACCTAAACCCCCCTTTCATTTAGTTTTTGTGTCAACTTTATTTCCCTTTTCTTTCTTTAGTTTTTGATAGTTTTGTTCAATTAGTGCAATTTGTGAAAGTACCCTCAATCCTCGGACTGAACGATCCCTGCTTATCCTATACTAACAATTGTCTTTTGCAGGGTAATTTTGTGCGCTTAATTCAGGCGTACCACATATAGACAAGAAGTTGTAGTGAAGAAATATTACGGTGATACATAGAATATGAGCATTCATTCGACATGTCATGCTCACTTATTAGAGCGAGTCTATTCAACTATGGTCAAGTAACGCATAGTAATGGGTTAGTAAAAGGAAACTAACTAAAAATGGGTATAGAAACCCAATAGTTTTTCTGGACCCCAGAGGACCAAGCCCAACGTGCATCTTCAAGGGTCCAGGCCCACCCAAGAGCATGGCTCAGACTTGAACCCAGAAAACGGCCTAATTGGCCTCTAGATCTAAAAACGCCAAATCCAAAGATTGTAAAGTGGGCCGTACAGAAGCACAAACTCATGAGGACCCGGTTTGATGTGGACACCTAATGCCGAGCACCACGAATCCTCCTTCGCCATACTGCCAGTGTCTTCTGGTACCAGTTGGAGCGGTCAAAGGAGTCTATGACTATCGCAACCACGTTATTCTTTGCCTCGCCGAACAGTAGCCAAACTATTCCGTTGGCGCTGCCACATACTAGCACTGTGCCTCTATATGCTTCAACAAAGTCTGGTCTTAGCCACCAAATTACATTGACGATTACGCCGTCGTACCATAGCCGCGCACCTTCATCAGCCTTAGAAAAGTTCAATCCCAACCACATAGACATCAAAGCACTGATCCCAATCATTTTAGGAGGCAACCCAAACGAGGGAATCGGGTCACCAACATCGATGAGGCGTTCTACAGTTTCACCGCCTCTATGGATTTCGCCAGCCCAAACTATCAGGGTCCCAGCACCGCCGCCATGATCACCTTCGATTAGAGGGATCAGATCTGACAAAAATAGATGTCTGGAAGGGCAGAGGCGCCCTGAGATTGGAAACCGGCAAGAGCCGCTGTGCACCCCACTGGCAAGAAGAGGCGGCATTAGTGTCAGCGCGAGGGACACGTTGCTAGAGAGAATAGGGTTTTCATTGTTCTTTTTGACATTCGTTGGATTTAATTATTTATGAATTATATATACTTATTTATATTCTTTGTCTTGAGAATTTTAGTGAATTTAATCAATTTATGCATTTTTTAGTTATATGTGTCACTGTGTTAATCCTTACATAAGTCAATTTTGTCCAACATGACATGGCTTGTTTATTAAATGAGTTAGAAATGGGTAACCCGTTTAATAAATATGTTGGATTTAGGCTTAAATTTTCGACACGATTATTAAATGGGTTGAGTTTGAGTTTGTTTTTTATAAGATAACAAATACCTTGACCCAACATGACCCATTGACAGCCCTAGTTGGGAGTATTTGATCCTACTATTGGACAATTTAAAATGTTTTACTTCATCATTATTGGAATTAATTATGTACGAATTACTTATAATTATCTATATTCTTCGTCTTCTGAACTTTTTTGTAAATTTAATCAATTTATGCATTTTTTTAGTTATATGGGTCGCAGTGTAATCCTTAAATGAGTCATTTTGTCCAACATGACACGATCTATTTATTAAATGGGTTAAGCGAGTCAGAAACGAATAACCTGTTTAATAAATAGGTTGGGTTTGAGTTTAAATTTTCAACACGATTATTAAATGGGTTGAGTTTGGATTTGTCTCTTGTGAAACGACAAATACCTTGACCTGACATGAACTCAACCCGACACGACCCATTGACAGCCCTAACTTGTCTATGGCATTAGATTCATGCTAAAACCTTCTAAATTCGAGAATGTTGAAATTGATGGCTTATCATATTTTATTCTTGCTAATGATTGAGCTACATTCAAGCGGAACTCGAGGTTGAATTCTGTTTAAGAGGAGGAGATTAATGTAGGACAAGATTTTAGTCAATTTCAATAAAGAATGTCGGAAAAATAGAAGAAGAAGCATTGTCATTTTAAGAAGGACGATTTGAAGATTGAGACTTTGTATTCAAGTAGGCTTCTAAATTATGGAATTACTTGCAGAGATGGCTCTTTTGAGACCCTAGATATAGATTGGCATAATTTGGCAAGTTATTCTTCAAGAATCTAGGATTTTATTTCCAATTACGTTAAGTTAGGGTTGCTTGTCTTAATCTATAAGGGGTTGTTATTTATGTTTTCTAGTACTATTAGATTGAGAAATTTTAAATACACGCCCCTAACTACTTACTACACATTCTTATTATTTTATATTTCAAATCAGGTTTTATATGTGTGTTTAATGACCAAAACAAATATCTGTGTATTAGAAAAAAAAAATAGTCATATTTTTCTTATATAATTCTATACTAATGTATAAAGTTTCATTAAAATCGCAGGCTAGAATGACATTTACAAATTTCCCAAAACCGGGAATCATGCACCATTCACTTAAGACTTGAAGCTGGCAAAAGTAATGAGCCTAACAAACTACAATATTACCCTACAAAGAGATAATTTTGTATGAAAACTTCCTTTGTTAATACCCTTAATTGTGGTGCGCTAGAAGCTTCCACTATCAAGATGTAGAAAGAAACATCATAATCTGCAGGCTAAAACCACCTAAAACTACACCTGTGAGCACCCAATAAGGAACTAAACAGGTATAGCTTCCTAAATAAATAAGGAATTATTGGAATTAAACAGCAAAACTATTTAAAAGCCTTAGTAGCCCCAAAAGCCCAGCTCGAAGCCCAACAAAACGGCCCTGGCATGGACTAGTCCATACCCAGCCGTAGCACGATATCGGAAAAACCAGATTTGTGCCAACTGACCATGTCGTACACGATCGGCTCCACTCTGATCAACGTCTCCCCTGCGCTGCCCAGACCATGCCATCCCGACCCACGCTGCACCAATTTACGTCAACGCATGCTGCCACCACGACCCGCGGCATACCGATTTCACCCTAGCACCAATCCGATTTGCCACTACCTGCAATCACCGATCTCGTCCCACCATGATCATGCATCGCCACAAATCGGCATCCCACGCACATAACCACTGCACCAGCCGGAGACCACTGCCAAGACCACCATGCTAAGACTAGGAGCATAGAACCTTCCAGAGAAACCATCTGAGCAATAGCATCAACACACCCCGTTTGGCAGCCAACTGCAAAACATCAGCGAGGCCAGAGGCCAATGCCAACGTTCGGCCACCGTGGCTCCGTCGGACGAGAACGTTTTTTAAGAGAACGGGAGAGCCGACTTTAGGGTTTCTCAGAGAGAGAGAGACTTTTTGAAGTAATCATTTCTTTTAACCTATGTACTTGTTCTACTTATGTATAAAGTTAGATAAACACAATAAAAATCTATATATGTCATTCCCATTTAATATAAGAATAAAGTTAAAAACCATCTAATTAAAAGTTTCCTTAAATAAATTGAAATTGTAATACCCCGAAAATTTGTTATTAATTTCTTGAAATTTTTTGAAATTAATAAACTGTTTGTTAGTACAATTTCGTGGTTCGAGGATGGAGCGGAAGTGTTTCAGATGAATAAATACTCGAAATGTTTTATTTTCGAGGGGTCAAAGGGTTGACATATTATTCGTTGAGTTTCTCCAAAAACTTCATTCCCGAAAGTTGTAGAGCGCGTCGATACGAGTTCGTGGATATGCAGAATGCAAAAAATTGGAGTTCGTATGAATAAGTAATAGACAACGGAAAAAATTTCCATTTTTGGATAAGTAGGAAAAATTCAGAAATTCTCAGGAAAAAAAACCCTAATTTCCAAATCGGGAAACCCGATCCATTTTTTTTCTCTCTCCCCGTTGAAACCGACCGATTTCGACTTCGCAGTCCGACGGCGGTTTTGGGGGCCACCGGTGTCATTGGAAAGATCTTTTCCCCCCTCTTCAAGTCTGCGGTGGTTTTTTTGGCTTGATTTGAACCATAAAAGGAGTAGCAAGGCATAGAAGGCCGTGGCGGCTCGACTTCAAACCCATCATGATTTGTCACATTTCCAGTCATCTCCGATGTCGATTCTTGGGGGCTTTTGAAGGCCATGTGATTCTGATCAATCTCTCCAAGCAGTTTGAAGCAAACCTATCATAATTTCTCACGTTTTCAATCATCTCTGGTGCCGATTCTTGGGGGCTTTTGAAGCCAATATGATACTGATCAATCTCTCCAAGCGACTTGAAGCAATTTGAAGTGTAGAGGTCGAATCGGAGAGTTGAAATTCTTGGGTATCGATCGGCCCCTTTTCTTTCAATGTAAGTTTCGGCTAAATGGCTTAGATTCTAACTTTATGCTAGTTATGAAAGTTGCTGTACATGTTGTTGGGAAGATTTTGGCATAGGTATCATGACCCAATTCGGGGGTTACCAGCGGCGCATCCAAGTGCAGCCACTGCCAGCGGCTAATGGCAGCGTGTTTGACCAGTTTTTAGGGTTCTGTTTCCTTAGTTGTCTCCTACTCGTCGATACGAGTATGTTGGTATATTATGGGGTCATGTTGTGATCATTTGAAACATGATCGATCTTTGTTGTTTCGGTTTTCTCAGTTTGCGATCTGTGAGGATCCGACCGTTGGATAGTTGTATAATTTTGATAAATTAATTCTAGAAGTGTTCCAGAGACCTTGGGAGGTCTCGGAGGAAGTTTTTTCTCGATTGACGAAATTTTCAGTTTTTGGTTCAAATGATTGGTTCGAACTGTAACCGCTTTTGTTTTATTCGTGTACTAAGTTGAGACATTATTTTACTAAAGTGATTGGCGAAGAGTGTTCGATTCTTTATCTCGGCTGTAAGAGAAGACATAGCGGGATTTAGAGATGAGTAGATCTCACGAGGTTCATTTATGAATGAAGTTACTTTATTATTTAAAATTATTTGTTAAATAGTGAACTCTTTTTTAAAAATAAATAGTTGTTTTAAATTATGTGAACATGATCGTCTATGGTTCATAGGTAAGTGAAATGAAGTTTTATTATAAATATTGATTTTCATGGGGTTTGTAATTGCGAACTATAGTTGATATTAGTGGCATCCCTGAGTGGATGACTACGTAGATATATATATATATATATATTTACGTGAAATATATATATCCTGGTGAAATTGTGTGTCTATTTCACTATTGTTGTGCAATGTGATGTTGAGAAAAATAAATTATTTTAAAAAAAACAGACGGTCTTGTTGGCTTTGAGTTTTGAAAGAAGTCGGTATGATTTTGGTGATGGTTTCGAGTTGAGAAAACAATATTTGGAAAATGATTTCGTTGAGGGTTTTGGAGATGAGGAAATAATATTATGTGACACTCTGTGTGGTGACCTGTGTGATGATTTGAATGATGATTTTGTGTAAATGATGTGGGTTGTTATTGAGGGACTGATGTTGTGGTAATTGGTGTTAACAATGTATGATTATTGTGTATTGTTTTCTAGTTTATTTTTATTATTGAATTACTTGTTTTCTTTTGTAATCTTTTGAACTAAATTATATGCAGGGATTATTGTTTTGTGAATTGATTGGTTTTAATGTAATCTCCTTAACTGAAATATATGCAGGGATTACTATGATTTCTATTGTTTGATTTTAATGTAATCTCCTGAACTAAACTATATGCAGGGATTACTATAATTTTGGATTGTGTGCTTTTTGGTGATATCTTGAACTAATTTTCTATGTAGGGATTACTAGTTTTTATTTAGTGAAATTGTGAGTGCAGTTGTGGTGGAGACTTGTAGTGAGTCGAGAAACGTTTTATCATGTCATTATTGTGTTAAATGCTCCCTGTCGATAGGAAAGAAGAGTGATTTCTAGGATTTGTTGTTGAGATTTCAAATGATTTGATTTGTCACGGTGCTGACTTGTGTTTTCCTTAAAAAGAAAAGAATTTTGATTTTGGGAAATAATCTTTGTGTTGATTTGTTGTCCTTGTGTCGGGGAGGTGTTTTATGGTTATTTAGATTTACTCACACAAGCTTGCAAAAGCTTACCGGGTTTGTTGTTTCAAGCCGGTGTACTATTCCATGGTGTTGGGTTATTGTGCGGGTCAGAGTAGCGAGTAACTTTCGTCGAAGCTGAGGCCTTATTGCTGTCGTAGTGTGGACGTAGAAGAATACTTTGGTTTTAGTCTTTTGTTGTGTAGTGAGTGTGGTGGGTGTGTTTACTTATTGAATTATTATTCAGTTTAATTTGTAAACTCCCTATAATGTAATATGTGACTATAAAGAACGAATCAATATTGACATTGCGAGCTCGGTTTATTTTGTTGCTTAGTTTAAATGAAAAGTTTTCTAAGTGTTTTCTTGTGTCTAAAAAGTTATCGCGTTTCGGATTCGAATTTCTTTATTCGAAATTCGGGGCGTGACAATAATCAAATGGGTTACCATATAATTTTGAATTTCAATATCAATGACATTAAATATACGTTTTTAAAACATATCACTTTACTCTAATTTTTTTATATAAATTTCCTTTTTCTGTTTTAGAAATTGTGATTATTCAATTTATTATCTAATATAAAACATTACAGGTAGAAAACTTTGTAATTGTTAATTTGTTTGACCCCTCCAATGACGAATTTGTAGTTCGACAACTGTGGAGAAACTACTGATATAATATTGTTAAATGTTCAACTCAAAATTTTATACTTGATCATCCAGGTGTTTGGTGGATAAGAAGTCAAATAATACAAATCAATTTCTAGGCATTGGAATGATAGTTAATCTTTATGAATTTCTCAATAACTTATACAAGTAATCAATATTTTTTTTTTTTTTGAAAATAAACTTCATTGAATCAATTAACGATTACAATCGTTTCGAATGGCATCCCTTATAAATTCGGGAGCTATACCAAATCAAGTAATCAATATGATCATTTACAAAACGTCAATATATTAATTAGCAGCCTTAACATAGTCAAATAATAGGATATTTCATGATTTTTGAGATTAAGGATTTTTTTTTTTGAAATAATTAAGGATATTTTAGAAATTTTGGGTTTTGTCTTTAGTAAAACATTAAAATGAGAAATAAATTTGTGGTGTATTAAGTAGGGAGTGCGTATTTAAAACTTCTCTATTAGATTTAGGATTTGTGCTCTATATAAGAACCATATTAAATTGTAATTTTAAGCTTTCAGATATTGAATAAGAAAAACATAAATGAGAGAAGTTTCTCTCTATTTTCTTACGGCTTATGGCTGTGCCCGTATTCGCCGGTTAACTCTAGCCTATTTTACTAGTAGATTCTAGCTTATTTCATTTGATTTTGATATTTGAGGAAATCATGTATCTATATATTGTGACACGTTTCTGATTTCATAATCATAATCATTTGAGGAATTTGCCGGCCAACTTAATGCTTGATTGCAATCAGATATTCATACTTACTTAGTCAACTTCACTTACTGCTTACTTTCGACCAGTATTAACCAATTAATTTAATTTGACTAATTTGACTTAATGCTTAAATTGAGTAATAGTATCAATGAAAATCTTAAATTGAGTAATAGTATCGATGAAAATGTTTTATTGACCAAGAAAATAATGTTCAATCACCCTTAGATGTAAATCCAATGGCAAAGAGAATTATTATTAAGTTGAGGTGTTTTGTTTTCCACCGTTTGATGTAAATCTAAAGGTTATTGAGCATAAATTCTTTGGTCAGCAACTGATCAGGTGAACACCACTGATAGTATCAATAATAAATTGACACCTCGAAATCATTTAATCGGCGGACCCTCTCATGTTTTGACATGTCACCCTTAGAGCTCATTTAGTTCAGCGAACACGTGAGCTATTTGTACCATTCATAAAACTCACCTGCCAGCGAAACTTGATTGATAAAAATTTCAAATATTGACTGTCATTAATGAATTTTAAAGGAATTGAAATTGGCACCCCATTTTTTACAAGCTGCACCCCGCTTCAGGAGTAATTTTCCAATGAAATACAGTCGATCCAGTGGCGATCGTGCTATTTGCTCATGGGTTTCTTCGTACTGTTTTGCCGCTTGTGGATTACAACATGAACTATGCAGGTGGTAATCTTTCTTCGGTTTGGAGTTTTGTCCCATTGAATTTTATCCTAACAAAGTTTTGACGAGGTCATCTTTATTTAAGGTTTGAAAAGTGCAGACCTTTTTCAAACTTCTTTCTATTTCTAATTATAAGTATGTATTTTCGTGAAAGTTACAAGCAGTGTATCTAGTAATTGCAGTGAGTGCGTTTTTGTTTCCTGACTTTTATAATAATGAGAAAACAAAATAGTAAAGATAGTAAAACCATTGGAAACATATTTATGATTCTTTTAGTATAATTGGACTGATGCATTAATACTACATTCATATGTGAACATTTTTTGCAACCGTCACGGTTTCTACCTATTTGATTTTTTATATTTTTTTATATGAAGAGTGCTCAGACAACCAAGGGATTGTAATAAACTCCTAGGAGAAGAGCCCAGATCATAAACTCTAGTCCACAAATACTATAATAACTTGCGAAAAAAAAATTGGACTAAAAATGTCGATTATGAAGAATAGGGGAGGCGGAGGAAGTAGATGATACACAACCCATTTAACTTAAAAAATGCAAAAATTGATTAAATTCACTAAAATCTCTACGAGATGAATAATATAAATAATTATATATAATTCATAAATAATTTAATCCAATAATTATAAAGCAAAATATTTCAAATTGTCTAATCTTATGATCAAATACTCTCAACGTCTAAAATTTCAAGAAGAAGTATAGCATAATCGGGTTATACGGGTTCACTTCATGTTGGCGGATTGTCCTGTGGCCGACTTATTTATTAAATGGGTCATGACGAGTTGACTCAAGGCCGACCCGCTTTTTAATCGTGCAAGTTCAACCCGCTTTATTTAGTACGGGTTTCAAGTCGTGTTTTCAGGTCATGTCGGAATTGACAGCCCTACTATTTAGTGGAAATGTCTAAATACTAATTTTGAAAGTACGAATATAAGCTCCCAAGAAATAATTTGTCTACTTATTCAAAATTATATTAACCGTAAAAGAAATAGTAAAATTCAGATAAAAACAACGAGAAGTAGTACTAGAGAAAAAGGACAATGCATGGATTGATAATTGATCATTTTAAATAATTTTCACATGGAGCTGATAGATTTAATTGAAGCAGATATTAGTTCTAGTCGCTAGAGAGGGGCAGCTCCTGTGGAGCCTTGTGTAGCCCAGCATGGGTTGATGTTTTAGTAATGAAATTTAGATTAAAAAAAAAACATATGCATGCCGTAATCATCAAAAGTATCCCCACGATTAATTGAGCAAAAGCGATTGATGCGGCTCTTCCCAACGTGACAATCGGAAAAGAAATGAGATTCTGCAACCTCTGTGAAATTACTATAACTCGAACGCAGTTACTTACTTCCAAGTAATAATTTCGATTTGACCAAATAAAAAAAAGGAGTATAATTAGTATTCTCTTTTTAGCACTCCACCTCCTCTTTCTTTTTTCATGAGAATTCCGTACGATAAATTTGTTCATGATAGAAGAGATGATTAAATGGTGTGATCTGCACCCTGGAAAAAAAAAAAAAAAAGTAAATGTCAATTTCATTGAAAAAGAAATAGGGAAATTGGTCCCAACGGTATCTTAATTATTGCTCTTTATAAATTTTGGTACCTCACGTTTTAAAAATATCATAACAGTACCTGAGGTTTTGACTCCAACCGTACATTGGTACTTGGAGCTGTTAACTCCGTAACGACATCTAACAGCTGACATATATTGAAGGGTATTTTCGTCCATTCATTACATTTGTGTTCTTCCTCCCCTTGCATTTGCGTTCTTCAATTCCGGACACCAATTCGAAGCTCGCATTTGAAATTTCATTAATTAAAATGCAGCCTCCCTCATTGCATGTTAGTTTTGATGACAATTGTCTTGTTTTCTTTTTCTTTTTAAGACTTTTTCTCTCTCTTCCCTACGTGGACAAGCAACTGGTGGCTTTTATTTTTTCTTCATTTTTGTAATTTTCAAGCTTCTTTTTATGGAATTAGAAACCAAATTGATGCGAATCATTCTGGGTTTTTGCTACTCTTTGCATCATGAATTCATTAAGGTGAATCTTACTGTTTAATCTTTTGAGAATTCCCAAAATTTGGAGTTTCTAGAGTTCTTGATGAATTTTCAAATTCAGGTAACGAATTGATTCGACTGAACATTGGGTATTGCTCATTATTTGCATTGCATGTTTGTTTTGATGGAAATTGTCTTGTTCCTAAGTAATCTAGGGTTTTATTGTAGTTTAGCGTGTACATGTTCAATTGTGCCTTCAGGTTCATCCAAAAGAAATTCCAGCTCCTAAGAACTCAGGTTTGGAGCAACTCCAACAGCTTTCCCATACTTTTGATTATTCTCTATTTTAGGGAAAAATGAGTATTTTTTGCTTCAACAGATTCCCTATCACTATCCCTATTTTAGGGAAATGGAGGACAGAGAAAACCAAATTCTCTATATTTATAGCAATCTCGAAAATTTTAAGAAAAAATTATAGTGAAGCAGAGGCCTGCAGAGTGGGCTTGCTGATGGCTATTCGCTAGGGTTGGCGACAGGTTGAGTTTGAAAGTGATTGTTCCACCCTTGTTGAGGCTCTTAACAACCAAGGGGAGGACAATTCTGAGGTAAGTCGTATTCTAGACGATTGTAGAGAATATTTGCAAGCTTTTGATTTTATTAGAATACGTCATATCTTTCGTGAAGCAAACAATGTGGCCCATAGGTTGGCACATTTTGCTAGCTTTGATCGTGTTGTGGATCTCTCTTTAGTGGAGGCTCCTGATTTTTTACAGGATGTCCTTTAAGAAGACAATTGTAACGCAACTATGCATGCTCAGAGTATAGGTATTATGTCCCCCCTGATGCAGCAAAATTTAAATAATAATAATAATATGGGCGTGGGGATGAGCCCCCCAGCTTAACTGGGTTCCAAACCTTTTTTTTTTTTTTTTTTAAATGCTGTAAAATAGAGAATCTGTTGGAGTTGTTGATATATATACCCCTCAGGCACAAGTATCGGAAGCACAAAGCTCATCTAGCAGCCAAAAGGTAACAAAGGAACCCACATACAGGGATCCCGATACCTCTCGGGCTGTATCGAGACCCAAATCGTCCCACACCGAATGAAATGAAACCATGCTTCCCCAAATCCATTATACAAGGATCATCTCCAACACCCAAAATAAGTAACTGTTTACTATCGCTTTCCATTATTTTGATCTTATAACGATACTGACTTAGGCATCGGAACATCGAAGGCTGGCACACCTGATCTTCCCTCTGACCTTGGTTTGTTTTACAGATAGCGATAGTAGCATAATAAGACATCTCGTGATTCTGCTCGACTAGACATCCCTCTATACAGCTAAAACATTTGGCGCTAGAAGAACTCCCCTCGGACCCTTGCTGGCAGGACATTACACTCTACCAATGGCTAATAGCACTCTCGCTACAAACAACGACGATCAGTCCTGCGAAGGAACGGCCCGCGAGGTTTAGTGCATGCTTGAATTCCTGAGCCCAAACAATGACACACCCTTGGTTATGACGACCAATTCTACCACCACGCTCGAGATTGCAATGCGCGACCTCATGGAATAGCGTGCAAAGGCAGAAACAGAGCACATAGCAGCTGGGAAGCTAGTAAAGAGGTGGAAAACATGGCCAATCAAAACTCCATTCTGCGCGAGGCACTCCAACGACGAGTCGTGAATAACGAGGCACTTGATAGGGTCCGCCAACAGGAGACCCGATAATCACCATCGGCGGCTCGTGGCCTCAATACGCCTAGGGCCGTCCTAACCACAGATCCGAGCACTGGCCTAGCTGGCACCTTCATCCCACCCACACCGGAAGCTTCTGGAAGCCTCGAGGGCCCTACACCAAGGAGCACGAGCACAGGACCACAAATAGTGTACCTAAATTCATCCCTCTTCCCAAACCAGCTAGGTATAGCACCACTACCTCAACTCGTGCTCGATACAGCTGGCACGTTAGACACCAACACAACTATGGCTGACACCACTGTGCCCCCACCTGACCCCAGTACATGATTGGTAATCCAAATGAGTGAGACTATCGCTGCCCTACAGGCGTGAATCTAGAGCATAGATAGCAGATCTAGCTGGCAGTCTATAGCAGTAGGATTCCAAGGAAAAATAGGACCATTTACAACTCGAATACTGGCCGAGAAACTCCCACAAGAAGAAAAGCCTTTCAAATTCAAGAAATACAATGGCATATGTGACCCGTACCATCACCTAGAGGTATTCCAGTCCCTGCTACATGGGACACAATACACTGACACAATGGCCTACCATGCGTTTGAGGAAACTTTAATGGACGAGGCCTTAGGTTGGTTCCTCAACTTGCCCACCAACTGCAACCATAGTTTCCAGGAACTCGAAGACAAGTTCCTCTGTCGATTCATCCTATGTGGTAGTAGCTATCACACAACACCTGACTTGTTCAGGATCAAACAGAAGCCAAATGAGCGCTTGAGAGACATTTTCCAAAGATGGCAGAAGCAGGCTACACAGTGTCGTTCTCTCGACCTAGCCCTAGCAGCGTCGACTTTCAAGCAACGGGAACCAATGCCATCGAGGTCTATAGGCAGATATTGACCATATATGGCAAAGCTTGGGGATAAGAGATACTGTCAAAGTGCCAATGCCCTTGGGGATAGGAGATACTGGGACTCAGTTATGGATGCCACACCCTACAAGTAGACTGGGACTCGATCGCTTTCAACCGCCAGGAAGACACCATAAGAAAGCACCACAACGACCTATTCTTGATCACCATGGTTATCAGCCACTATTGATGCCACATGATCCTGGTCCACAGCGGCACCGCGGTTAACGTCATGTTCGGAAGTTGCTACGAGGGCGTGAACTAAGACAAAAAGAAACTCACCCAGGATCACGAACCCTTGATCAGCTTTGCAGGAGAAATCACACAACCCCTGGGGTCAGAAAACCTGGCATAACACTGGGCGGCGGCAGCACTATGGCCACACTGACAACACACTTCATTGTTGTCGACTACCCCTCATCCAACAACGTCATTTTGCGGCGAGACGCTATTTGGGGACTCCAATGCTTTGTGGTAGGGCACATGCTAATGATAAGATACCCACGCCTGGGGGTACCCTCACAATTAGGGGTGACCAAGAGGTAGCAAGACAGTGCAACTCGTTAACCATCGCGAGATGGCGCGGCAAATATGAGGTACTCCTGGCCATGGACCTTCCTTTCCCATCTGACAAGCCCGATGACCCAAGGGAGGACCCCGAGACCCAAGAAGACAGCGATACATGCAGCAAAAAGAAAAAAGATAAAAAGAAGCTCAAGCACCCAAGGCTAGATGCCTTAGAGGATTTGATATCGATCTCCATATCTGACACACAGCCAGAAAGAAAGGTCAAAATAGGCTCCAAAACAGACCCAAGTTTCAAAGCAGAGCTAACCGTATTCCTAAAGTCCTGATAGGAAGTATTAGTGTGGTCGTATGTCGATATGCTAGGAATCTCACCAAACCTACTCACACATAGACTCACCATATCATCGGACGTCCCACCTATCAGACAGAAAAGAAAGGCCTTCACCAAAGAAAAGTACAAAGCCATCCAGGCAGAAGTCAAGAAATTCTAAGATATCGGATTCGTCAAGGAAGTATCCTACCCAACATGGCTATCAAATGTGATTATGGTAAAGAAACCCAATGGAAAATGACAAATGTGCATTGACTACACACATCTAAACAAGGCCTGCCCAAAGGACAATTTTCCCCGGCCGAGAATTGACTAACTTGTTGATTCCACGTCAAGCCATAAGCTTTTGAGCTTTTTGGACGCGTTCTTGGGATACAACCAAATCGCCATGGAACCCTCCGATCATGATCACACATCCTTCACCACTAACAAGGGTCTATATTATTACAAGGTAATGTCGTTTGGCCTGAAAAACGTTGGAGCAACATACCAAAGGTTAGTTAATACCATGTTTACAGATCATATCGGAAAAATAATGGAAATATACGTGGACGATATGCTATTCAAGAGCGTCATAATCGAGGATCACATCAAAAATTTGGGCACCATTTTTGACATCTTACTCCAATACGGCATGAGGCTCAACCCAAACAAATGCGTATTCGGCTTCCTCGACGGAAAGTTTCTAGGTTTTGTGGTCAGCGAAAGAGGCATGGAAGGAAACCCGAACAAGGTCGAGGCCATTCTCGACATGGCACCGCCAAAAACAAAGAATGAAGTCCAATCACTCATGGGTAAGGTCGTAGCTCTCGCCCAGTTCATATTTCGCATAACTGAAAAAATGTGCACCATTCTTCAAGCTCCTCAAAACCCATCACACAAAAAGCATCAATTGGAGACCAGAACATGACAAAGCTTTCAAGGGGATTTGAGAATACCTGGTATCCGTGCCTACTCTCTCAAAACCCTTCCTTGGGGAAACCCTTTATATATATCTTGATGTATCGGCAACAACGGTCAGCGCTGCCCTCGTCAGGCAAGAGAGCATCGACGAGTTACCAATATATTACACCAGCAACGATGCCGAGTCTAGGTACTCCGATATCAAAAAATTCACCCTCACACTCCTCACTATCGCTAGGCGATTAAGGCAATACTTCCAGGCACACACCATCCACGTACTGAACAACCAACCCTTGAAGCAAGTCCTCAAGAAACCGGAGTCTTCGGGAAGGCTAGTAAAGTGGTCCATTAAGCTAGGTGAGTTTGACATCCACTACACACCATGCACCGCCATTATGGGGCAGACTTCATACCTCTAGAAGAGGGCGAACCCTCAAGTGAAATGGAATCGGGATCCAAGACCACCGCGATGTGGACACTCTATGTCGGAGGGTCCTCTAACAGTAAACTCAGTGGAGCAGGAGTCGTACTGACTGACCTAAAGGGCCACACATACGAGTACGCACTACAGTTCAAGTTCAAAGCCTCATATAACACAGCTGAGTACAAAGCACTAATAGTCGACATCCAATTATCAAAAGAACTTGGGGTGAAAAACCTGAAAATCTTCAGCCACTCGTAACTCAGGGTAACTCAGGTCGATGGCAATTTCCAGGCCAGAGAACCCCATTTATCTCATTACCAATCCCTCACAAAAACTCTACTCATGCAGTGCCTCACCTCCCACACAATCTCCTTGATTATACGGGCACAAAACACCAAAGAAAATGCTGTCGCCAGACTAGCAATAGTGCCACCCGACATAAAAATAGGAGACCTCAAGAGGGAAGTCCTGGAGAAACCAAGCATCGATAGACCCTTCTCGGAAATATTCACGATAGAGAGCTAAAAACCACCTTCATGGATGGATCCATTCATTGATTACCTCTCAAAGGGCATCAAACCAACAGATAGGGCTATCGCCATAGACTTCGCAGAAGAGCGACACTATACACAGTCCGAGAGGGCAAGTTATACAGGAAAGGTAGGTCATTCCCTCTTCTAAAGTGCATCTCTCTCTAGGAAGGACAGCAAGTACTCCTATCACTACACAACGGAATCTGCGACAACCATGCAGGGGTCAGAAACTTGGCATTCAAAGCACTCTGTACAGGGTATTACTGACCCACAATAAAAAAAGATGCAAAGCGTATCGCCGGTGCTTGCCTCAAGTGCCACCAATTCGCCAACTCTCCCATCGCATCGTCGGTGCCGCTCTCCATCATCATCGCCCCTTGGGCATACTGCTAGTGGGGATTGGACTTTATAGGCAAGTTCCCCACAACCCCAAGACAGTTAAAATTTTCCATCGTTACCGTGGACTATAACACAAAATGGGTAGAGGCTGAGGCCCTTGCCACCATCACGGTCATCAACTTTCTATGGGAAAACATCTTCTGCCATTTCGGAATCCTTGAAAAGATCATCATGGACAATAGTGTGCAATTCGATAACGATACACTGAGGGAGTTCGGCCAAGTAGAGGCAGTCAACAAGATCATTAAGCAAAATCTAAAGAAGCGACTCGATGATCGATGCTAAGGGCCTGTGTGCAGAGAAGCTACCTGAAGTCTTTTAGGCCATCAGGACAACACCAACTGAGGCCAACAACGAGTCCTCTTTCTGCATGTCATTATGTACTGAAGCGATTATCACTGTTGAACAGGAAATCCCAAACGATAGGGTGACATGTTTTGACACACTCACCAACTCGGAGGGTTTAAATCTCAACTCTGACCTCCTGGAAGAGTGCCGAGAGCAAGCACACCTTCACAACATCAACAACAAGCAGCGTATCGCCCAATACTATAATGCTAGAGTAATGCCTCATACACTCACCGTCGGCGACTGGGTAATGAAGGAAACAATACCACCCCTAACGGGACTGAAAGCCACATGGGAAGGACCTTACGAAATCATCGAGGCCGTCGGACCGACTACCTTCTATCTAAGAGGAGGCGATGGCAACATACTGCCACATCCATGGAATGCTCAACACCACTGATACTACCCAAAGTAAGATAGCCACAGGCCTTGAGATTGCCCAAACACCACCAATTTCACATCAGCACCAACAACTCCCACCCATGTTTTGAATTACCTAATGTATTTTGTCCCTGCCTTAGCGTAGCATTGAATGAAAATCCTTTACTATCTTTACAATTTGTAAGTACACGTATCCGCATCATAATAGGCCACAGCCACCACACTCATCTACAAACCCTCCGCCGCCTATTGCCATCAATCAACGAGGTGGCACAATAATAAACCAACACGCTAAGGGTACGGGCACGCTGTATAGCAATCCTAACTCACTACCCATGCTATAAGCAATGTCAAGATGATATCGCTGATGGCCGGTTCTGCTAACATAGTCAAAACTATCCCTCGCAAACCTTTGTGTTGCTTAGTGCAATCAATCAACGTGGCATATCGCCGCACACAAATGTTAATGACTCGCTATTGCCAAAGATCAAATGTAACGTTAAATGATAAAATGCCCAATGTTAACGACACGCTATCACCAAAGATCAAATGTAACGTTAAATGATAAAATGCCCAATGTTAACGACGCGCTATTGCCAAAGTTCAAGTGTAACGTTAAACGATAAAATGCCCAATGTTAACAATGCGCTATCGCTAAAGATCAAATGTAAAAATTCAACAATAAATAGCTCAAGACTAACGATATTCTATCGCGAAACGAGCAAATGTAACTAATGATAAAAGCCTAGCAATAGCGATATGCTATCGCAAAAGGGCATATAAATGCAAACAATAAATGGCCAATGCTAATGACATTTTATCACGAAAGATCCAATGAAGAACATAACTACAAATGCCCAATGTCAACAATGCACTATCACCTACGTACTACAATCACCAGCGATACTACAAACAGCTATTCATAATGCCATATCGCGACCGCGCATGTCGCAAACCGTCAATCGCAATAGTTACAACGAACCTCTCCAACTCGAAAGATAAGCGAGAAATGCTATCACAAACGATAAACGAAAGGCAAACGGCAACAATTAAGATCCTGAATCATAATTCATTTACTACAAAGGGGCGATACATAAGTCTATCCTAAAGTGAAAAAGTCATACCCCCCCCCCCCCCCCCCCGGGAAGCCTGATTCTTTGGAATATGAGGAGTTCCAGAAGAAGATCACTACCACCGATGCCGACGGGCTAGTCAAATTCTAGTGGGAAAGGCTAGGGGACAGAGTCACTCTCTACCCCATCACCACCCTATCTCCATCATTGTACCTCGCCGCACCGCTAGTAATCGGTGCCCTTGGGTTTCTCACTTGAACAGAGATTCAGTTCCTCAGGAGCACCGATTGCTCAACCCCTCAAGTGGCGGATGGACTGAACCCGCCTGAGATTAGGCTATAAAGCCTATAACCCAGTCATGAGATTAAGCTATAAAGCCCAGAAATCTGGAAACAAAAACTGACAAATCTAAGGAAGGATTTCATAAGCAAAAGCAAAATGAAGAACAAGGAAAAAGCCCTCCACTCCGCACTCACCTCACCTATTTATAGGGGGACATCACGTGGAAACCACCTCTAGATGCCTAACAGTCACACCGCTTTAATAACTTGCAATAATGACAATATTGAAAATAGAAAAGGCAATTAATACATTCAACGCATGGAGGACTATCGCCCATGGAAATACTTGTTCCCAATAAACCACTTCTTATATTCCCAAAAGAAAAAACAAATTCTAGAAATAGGCCAACCGACCAATGTCCCAAAAAAATTCAAAGCATTTACACGTCAGCAAGCCTTCGCCAATAAAAAAAAACCGCAGGAAACTACGTCTCGCCCTCGGCACTACACTCCTGCTCCGCAACCCTGTCTCGCCCCACAACGTTATCACTTTCCTGTGTTGCCTCGGTATCCATCAATGTGCTTCACCATGCTCATCAACCTGAGCATTACCCGCCTCGCGATCCCCAACTTGTCTCGCGCCATGCTCCGACGCAGCTGATGGCTCCTGGATCACAATACCCCCTCCACGGCCACCACTCACGGTGCTGGCCTACGACCTAGACTCCTTCTTCGCCTACATTTCATGAACCATCTTATCCTGATCAATCTATCCCCTGATGATACCATCATGAATCGAATGCAGGGCCTATCCAAAAATGCCTTGTTCACCTTTTTCTTGAAGCTAGATGACAAAATATAATGATGGACAGCACGTGCAACACCATCTCACTTGGCCTTATGAAGCTTGTCAAAGTGGGTCTCGGCCGTGGCCAGTAAACGAATGCAATCCTCGGCAAAGGTACTAGCCTGAGAACGCTGTTTATCCGCTTCCTTCCATAATCGCTCTAGTTCCACATCCTTCTCGCTAGCCTGGCGTTCAACAACCCTCATGCAATCAACCTCCCTTTGTAAAGCACCAAGTTGCCCGTCTAACTTAATCACGTGATCAGGATAAGGAGCTAAACTCTATAATGTTGCCTCACGGAGCTCTAACTTGGTGTCTCGATCTCAGACCTACATCTCCAACTACTGCAGGCACCCTTCAATGATATAGAACTCCGCCCTGACATCCTCCAAAGCCTTCAACCCAACCTCAGCCTGCTGCAACTTCCCAATAAGGTCCAAGTTTGATTCTTTCAAATGGGCAACAACCTCCTTGGCCTCCCGCTGTCGAGTCTCATCAACCTCCAAGGACCGCTCTAGCATCATCCTCCGCGTAATGCCATCGTCAATCACCCGCCTAATTTCTTCGTGGTCAGCTTGGCCACGATCTAACAAACCTTAGAGCTCAAGATCTCGCTCCCTCTCGGCATCCAACTCGCCCCGGAGCAGCGTAACGTCTAGGTTAAAATGGGCAAGTAACTCGGCAAAGGCTTGGTAAATCATATTCACAGTCTGCGTACAACACTGTAACAACATTAAAAAATAAATAAATAAAAAAAGAGCACAAAAAGGAAGCAAATAATGACAAGACGACACTCACTCTTATCATTCTCTCCTGGGCGTCCTAATATCCTTGACGAGGATCGTCCACATTAACATGACCCCGGTCGCTATGACAGTTGTGCAGATCCGCCACTATTTGCACAATAGCACCATCAGTGATACCGATCTCACCCAGAATCCGGGCGGGACTCGTAACGACCTCATCTCTAGAGTGTCGGGAACACTCACTCGAAGAGCGAGAGCGTGCCACCTCATCAACTCGAGACCTCTTTCCTCCATGGGTATCGATACTCACCCCTACGGGAGGACTCATAAGGCGGAGTTGTAAAGCAGTCATTTTCCTTATACAGGCACCGTCAGTGAGCCCGCAGGTACCAGTACCTCGGGCCTCATCCCCCTCGCCTGGCTGAATAGAAGCCTCCACCACAACCACTTGAACGCCCTCACCACCTCCACCTTCCCCAATACCTCGTTGAGCATCACCAGCCTTGGCCACCGCAATCGCGACATCAACAACTTGGCTTGTTACCTCAGCCTCCCCGCTGTCAACAGCGATAACTTCTCGGGACCCTCGGTATTGGTGCCAAACAAACCCTCAAGCTGTTCCAAGACCACATCCTCTACCAGGCGGACCCTAGCACTAGTATCATTCTAACGCCACTTAGCTTCCTCAAACAACTCCTCCACTGAGATCTCCACTTCCATAGAAGGACCCTGCTGTCCTACAGCGCCCTGAGCATCCTATTCAATATCGTGAGCACCTTCCTCCACCAGAATATCGGGGGACTGCCTCTGAACTTGGGCCGGAACAGGCAACCCTCCCCGTACTGAGGCTTGAGGACACTGCCTTGCTTCCCTTCGAACTTAGGGGGACTGCTCCTCTTGTGTCGCCAAGCCACGAGGACGTGACCTCGTCTCGACTGGCTGATCCTGTTGACACAGTATCTCATCCTCACCTACTTGTACCTCGCATCAACTGCCAAACTATTAAGGTACACCAACATTGTATCGACCCCTCGTACACTTCATTGGGCAGCTGCATGTTCATCCGATGCCCGGTCTAGTAAACCTCTCAGCCCAGCAAATCTACATTGCAACGCCTTACCACCTTCGAGTCTTTTAGAAACTCCTCAATAATGACATTTGTATTCACCTCGGCATAGGGAGCATCACTTTTGCTGGCAACCTCGCTAGTCATGTTGACTACTGGAGAAAAGAACTCTTATCAACAAAAAAAAAGAAAAAAAACAAGAGGCAAGACCAAAATGATACCAACGTTTTTTTTTTAAAAAAACCCCCTTACCAGGGTGCCTCTCCAATCCAAATCTCTCGTATATGGGTAGCCTACACAGGCGATAAAAACCCCTTTCCCCTTCGGAAACTTGCCCAGAACCCTTAGGATGCGCTTTTCCTTTAAGAGGGTTAAGTTAGTATCATGCCTCACTATGATACAAAGAAACGCTGTTAGCACACTGGTAACTCACATATAATAAAGACGCGATCACGTACGATACTCACAAATGGGCTAAAACCGAGTAGGAGCCCAGTGCACCATATCAGGATTCTACCAGAGACCGCCAACGAGACAGGGTCTCCCCCTTCATCTAGTATAAATGTTGGAAGGCAGATCTTCAATGATTACGCGCCTACGTGCCCTGAAGTTCACACAACCGCTATCTTTAGTCTTCGTGGAGTAATGCATCTTGAACATGGAACTAAACTCGTTAACACTAGGGCACTGCTATCTACTAAGCATCCATAACACCAAAACCCCCATCATCTGCCTCAGTGCATTAGGTGGCAGCTGCCCAACAGAAATGTTAAGGCAAGACAATAGGTATTGCATCTCCTCTAGTATCGGAAACGTCAACCCACACTTAACTTGAGCTGGTATTTGTAAAAGCACGCCCACCCCATCTCAGGATGACTAAAGAACTCGCCATCCCTTAGGGGATGAAACAGCACATTGTTCGGAATGCCCTAGGTTGTCCTCATCTTGGAAATTTGCTCATTCGTCATGCTCGCCCCAGGTTGTTTGATAGACATACTATCGGGGGCAACACGTAACTGCCCGCGCGACATTTGAGAAACCTCCAACAACTCGAAGTCTTCCACCTTGGAAACCTCTGGACCCACAATTTCCTCGGGAGCCCCGCCGTTACACGGACCATAGCGAGAGAAATCCTCTCCGCCCCCAACCCAAGAGGAACCCTCACCAGCCCGCCAACCACAGCTACGTTGCTCGCGAGCCATGCTGTGAACAACACCCAAAGTAAGTCAATCACTCTTGCCTTTCGCCTTTCTCGAACACTCCACGACAAAATTTTTAAAATCCAGACACATCAGTTTGGAGCCACAACACAGGCACCAACCAAACCCAAAATCCACACTCCCCAAACCTAACCCAGCAACACAAAGACTCAAAATTTCCCGGCCACTCCAAACTCAAAACAATAATTTCCAGTCAAACCCACATTCTTTTGACAATACAACGACAGAATGAAACCGAAAAAACAAAAGGCCGATGACATGTTCTCCTCTACAGACAAAGACCACAGACACAAATGCCGAAAATCTCCTCTGCAACCACAAATTCCAGCAACAGGCACAAGATTCAAACCTTCTGGGCACCAAAGTCTCCAACTTTACATGACTTCTCCTTCAAAATCCAATCAGAACACCGGGAACAGTAGCCATCTTCATCTCCTTCCTCCGTCTATATATAGGGTCCGTGAGAGTACAAGGACCGTTGGACGTGCAAGGACAACAACACCAGATCCAGCCACGTGTCCGACAAGTCCGAGCGTCACAGTGGTCATGCGCCGTTGCCTAGGCTCCTTACCCACTACCCTATTATTAGCTGTTACAGAATTCAGCACACCGGACTTCCCGCACACTAAACGCAAATGACAACAGCACACATGCCGCCAGCAAATACACCAAAAGACGTATGAAGCCCTAACCCAAGCACACGATAACGATACAATGCCAAAAAGCGGAACTAATCCCTACACCCCAATCAATACTCCTTTTAGATGGGGACTTGGAGGACTGGGACGGTAATGGTTGTACGGAAGCCACGTGGCTAGGAACTCGTCTTGAACTTCCGATACTTCTACCAAACAGACAAACTCCCCACCCAAGAGAACTCTTGACCGGGGACTTGAGGAACTTGTTGGTATACATATTGCCCAGACACAAGTACCGGAAGCATAAGGCTCATTTAGTGGCCAAAAGATAACAAAGGAACCCCAAGACAGGGATCCTGATACCCCTGGAGGGTGGTATCGGGACCCAAATCGTCCCACACCGAATGAAATGAAACCATGCTTCCCCAAATCCATTATACAAGGATCATCTCCAACACCCAAAACAGGTAACTGTTTACTATCGCTTTCCATTATCTTTATCTTATAATGATACTAACTTAGGCATCGGAGTGTCGAAGGCCGGCACACCCGGTCTTCCCTCTCACCTTGGTTTATTTTACGGATACACGAGACCAATAACGATAGTAGCAGAACAAGACATCTCGTGATTCAGCTGGACTAGACATCCCTCTATACAGCTGAAACAAGAGTTAGAGAAGTAAAAAATGCTAAAGTTTTGACTTTTGCTTCCCTATAATACAAAAATTATAGGGAATCTATTGGAGTCAATGTTACAAATTTCGGTTTCGATTTCGGTACTTCAAATTTAAGGAAATTTCAGAGAAAGTTTCTATTTCGGTGAAAATTTCGGTTAAAAATAAAGAAATCAAATTAATTGCATTTATAAAATGATATTTTTGAATGAAACTTTTACATAGACTAAACTAACTTATAATAAACCTATTTAGAATGTAACATCTCTAAAATTATACATTTATAATAGAATTATGATATTTTATATGAACGAGTAATTAACTAGTACTGTAGTAGGTTGCTAAACTAGTGTTTTTATCCATGTGTATTGATAATGTGTTGTATATTGATAATGTAAATATGATTTACTTTTTTTAATAATTAGAAAATTACAAGGGGGTGGGGCGGGGCACGTACAACTAAAATCCCGTGAATGAAAATGAACAAGTACAAAAAAAAGAATATAAAAACTACTATGATGTGGTTCGATCTAGCTGGTTGAATTACTTTCATTTAGTATCATAGAATACTGCTCCCAAGTACATGAATTTTGGAAATGATTTTCGTACTTGATCATATGGTTATTGTATGTGTATGTGTTGTTCCCTTTCCACATGCAATCCATATATCGGATATTGTAGAATTACCTAATATGATGTTACAGTGAGAAGTTTTAAATACACACTCCTAATTACTTAATACACACTCCATACTTAATACACCACCCATTTAATTTCTCATTCTAATAATTTACTAAATACACAACCAAAGTACCTAAAATACCCTTAATCCCAAAAATCATGAAATATCCTACTTTTTAACTATATTAAGGTTACTATCTATTATGATTAGTATATTCTAGTACATTGACATTTTGTAAATGACCATATTGATTACTTGTGTTAGTTATTGAGAAATCCATAAAGATTTATTATTGCTCTCTTTAAATAGATGCATATAAATAGGCTTTGTGTTATTTGAGCTCGCATCCACTAAATACCATGTTAATCAAGTATAAAATTATGAGTTGAACATTCAACCAAAACTATACCAGTAGTTTCTCTATAGTGGCGGAACTAAATAGTTGTCATTAGAAGGGCCAAACAAATTAACAATTACAAAGTTTTTTCACCTGTGATGTTTTATATTAGAAAATAGATTGATTAATCATAACTCTTAGAACAAAAAAGGAAATTAACTAAAAAATGTGAGTAAAGCGATATGTTTAAAAAATATTTAATGCCATTGATTTTGAAATTCTAAATATTGTGGTCTCTAACGTCATCTAATTACAATTTATTTAAAGAAAAATTAAATTAGATAGTTTCTAACTTTATTCTTGTATTAAATTGGGAGGCCATGTATAGAAATTTGTTGTGTTCCTTGTATCAGAATCTCGTGGTTTGGGGTTGTGGTCGTGGAAGGGACGATCTGCCGGATCTTTGCCGGAGATGGTGGGTCGAATGCAGGTAGGGTCCGAAAGAGGAGGCGACGAGCCAGTCTGGGAGACGCGACGGTGGTGGATGAGTTGACTGTGCCCAAGTCTTATTGGGCTGGGATCATGGTTTGGGCCCTCTGGGCCGTAGTCCGATGGTGGGCTTGTTCTGGGCCTGGGGTTTTACTTTAGGTCCAAGTTTGTCACTCTTGGCTGGTTTTTTTAATTTCTGTTTTACTTTTACTTGTTTTAGTTGGTTAGTGTTGTCTCGCCTTTGGCATGAAATAAGTCCCTGCATGTATTTTGTAGGGTTAGTCGGGCTTAATGCTTGTGTGTGCACTCTAAGTGCCTTGTCTGGCCTAGTAAGGCGACGATCCCTAGTTAAATGGTCGCAGCCTCCTAGTGGCAGGATGAAATTGAGTGTCGCCGGATTTGTTTTTCGGCGGCAACATAGTGGGAAAGTTGTGTTTTTGGTAATTATGCTTCATTGTAGTTGAGTTATCTTTCTGATATGTCACCGCTCTGTCAAAGCAATAGAGTAGCCAATTGTGCACTCTTTGCTAATTGGTGCTTGTTAGAATACATGTATTTTGTAGAGTCTTCTGATATTATTTCAGGACGTGCTCTAGATACTTATTGTATTTAGGGGTTTAGGCTCAATGTCCCCCCCCCCCCCTTGTATTCGGCAGTTTCATTAATCAAGGGTAGAGGGTAGCCGCACCAAGCCCTCATTTAAAAATAATAATAATAATAATAATAATAATAATAATATAAGGAAAATATGACTATTTTTTTCTTCTTCTAATGCATAGATGTCTGTTTTGGTCATTTAACATACCTACAAAATCTAATTTGAAATATAAAATAATAGGGATGTGTATTAAGTGATTAGGGGTGTGTATTTAAAACTTCTCTCACTATGCCAATAACCTCATCAGACGACAGAGATCAGACGACAGACATGTTGGTTTCTGTCGTCTGATATATTTTAACGACAGACATTGTAAAAACTGTCGTCTGAATATAGCAACATACCATGGTAAGTTAGCTTTGAGAATTAGGTTTGTCTTCACACAACATTTATCTGTCATCTAATCAAAGGAGATAAATTTAATTTCGGTTCGTGTTGTACCAGTTTTTTTTTGTTTTTTGTTCAGACGACATATAACTGTCGTCTCGTAAAAAGAGATAATTTTTTTTTCATAGCTGTTTGTTTTTTTGGCACAGCATGAAGGGATTTATGCCAAATTTTAAAGCTATTTCTCTCTCCCCGACAAATTTAACCCTTTGAAAAATTTTCTATTCCACATCTGAGAAACCCTATCTATGTCGCTCTCCCTTAGGCACAGAAGAACCCAGCAGCCCCAACTCAACACAAATTTCTTGGCAGATCTCCCCCATTAAACTCTCCTCTAATCAAAACTGAAAACTCAATCTCCCCCATCTCTCTTCGACAAACACAGAACCCGGCCATCTCAATCACTTTTTCAAACCATACAGCCAAACCATCTCAATCCCTCTCACGAGTTCTTGTTGGTGTTAAGAAGATTTCAACGCTTTCAATCCTTATTGTTTCACTATTGTTGGGTAAGCCCTTCGATTCACTGTTAATCAATTTATTTAGAGTTTCTTTTGGATTGGGTTTTAGGGTTTTAATTGAAAATTTCTATTCAAATTTGATTTGTGTTTGCTGGGTTATATTCGAATTGGGGATACAAGGTTATCTTTTGTCTGGGTTATGTTCAAATTTCCTTTTCGAAGGTACGATTTGTCTCTGAAATCGGTGAAGGAGCTTAACCAGCCCCCTGGATTCGAATTGCGGGGTGTTCGTGAATCGGAGAAGGAGATGATAGGTTAGTTAGCATTTTATTTCCATTTGCATTTGCACTTTTCGGGTCATAACCTATCTAAACTTTGTGGTGCACCTTTGCTGGGTTTCACTCAATTTGGTGTTTCACTCACCTCTTTGCTGGGTTTCAAGCGTTGTTGCTGAGAAACCCGCCAGAAAATCTATACTTTAAATACCAAAATCCCATTTCAGAGTTGCAGTCATTTCGGGAAGTCTCACCTTTCAGAAGCACACATCAAGGTTTGAGCTTTATAATTCTCTCGCTTACGTTTTCTTGATCTTCGTCTCTTGTTTCTGTTTGGTTGCGGTGGAAGATGGAATTTTTGGCTGAACCCATGAACTTAAAATCATTAAAGACTCCTCTTTTATACTACCCATTACATCCCACTTCGTGATTTAGTCGTTGATAGAGTTTCTCTGGGTCTTTCTGGTTGGTACCCGAGAAATTCAAGATTGAAAGTTGGGAGTTGAAAAGATTGAAGCAAGTTTCACTATTGCAAATCTAATTTAATTGATTCAGTTATACTAGCACAAACCATGGACTGCTTTAGTCCTCTAGGCATGTGTATAACTTTTGTTTTGATTGCTTTATAGTTTTGAGTTGTTCTGATATTTTGAATGTGGTCGCAATTGCTGGTTCATGAGATTTGACTGGATGCTTTTGATTTTGCCAAGTTGTATATCTCCATTATTTGTGAATTAATCGTTCTCACTGTCTTGGGACTTTGTATTCATTTTGGTTAAGAAAGTTAAAGAGTCTTGAAACAATTACAAAGAAGTATTGATTGAGGGGAAGATGCATAAAGCAGCACCATTTTGTTAGGTTTTGAAACCAAGCTGCAGCACTTGTTATATATGTCAAAAGCCTACTAAAGCATATAGTTCTCTTAGTTTCTTTGGGTGACTTTTGTGCATCTTATAAGTGTTTCGGGTGTTTTTACGAGTAATAAATTAGTGTTATATTACTTGGGTAGATTGATACTCTAGATTTTCATTTTGGGTCCAGAAAAAAAGGGTTCCAAGATCAGTTAAAACCCCTTATTTGGGTCCTGTTTGACGTTAACACAGTGCTAAAATCCCACAAAACCCAATTTGATTATTGAATATGCCAATTTATGGTAATGTGCAATCCTTGAATAACATTGGATCTGTTTACATTCTTTTGTTTGTTTGGATTGTTTCATCAAACTGTACATTTTAGTCTTAGAGGCCAGCAATACATTGGTCTGATTTAGCCTAAACCAGATTTAAATCAATTGATACCCCTGCCAGTCCTCTTCTCTTATAACATATATATGTATTTCTCATGGTGGAATTTTTTTTATTTTAATTGTCATGAAACAGAGGAAGAAGACATGGCAAAGCGTCTGATTTCAATCTTCAGCCGTGGTTGGGCTCAAAAACTCCTCCCAACATCCTCCACTAAGGTTATCATCTTGTACATATGTATTTAGTCTATGTATTTGATACATTCTTCATGGGTCTAACAGTATCGGTGTAATCTTGGTTGGTCAATGTGGTATATAGCTGAACTCAGGAAAGGCTGTTACTGTGGGACTGGGTGGACTCCCCAAGTCAAGTAAGAGTATGTTTCTTTACTCTGTTTCTCTATTTTCTCCTATTTGTGAAGATATTGTCACCTTGGTTTGTGTGTTTTTTTGGGTATTTTGTCATTGGGGAATTTTGGGTTTAATGCAATTTTGGATTTTCCGTTTGGTTTTCTTTCAATTTTTGCAGGTAATATATGAGAAATTTATGAATGCTATACGTGAAAGTTGGTGTCTACTAATATTGGTTCCAGGTAGTAATTCAGTCTCATCTGTTCCTTTTGTCTTCAAGTAATCAATTTGTATGAAATTTGATTGGGAAGCAAGTGCTTCAATCTCATAGTTTTTGTTTTTGTTTTTCATCACTATCAAGCAGAGTAGGTATACAACAGATGACTCCTATTATAATCAGCAGCAGACTGATGAACAGTTGTTGCTTGATTTATATCTTGCCCTATTGGGCTATAGCTGAAATCTCTATCCTTCTTGATCTGCTTTTTCTATCCTTCATTCTGGTTTCTGGGTTTTGCGGCAAGTTAGTATATTGCTTCATAATGTTTGGAATTAGTTTATTTTTGTGTGTAAAACTCCAATCTAGGAGCTTTTGTGTTTGTCCATGACACAATTGTGAACTACAGGTTTTCTAACTGGGAATGTGATGGCTTGAAAAACCTATGTAATTAAATGGGTTTTGTCTTTGTTGGTTGAATGTCTGTGTGGATTGCAGGTTGCAAATTGTCTGGGATTTGCTGACAATGCCAGACAATTTGTTTGCTTGAACAGAGGACTCTCTTTGTATCAGTTCCCTTATTCAAGGTTTTTGATATCAGTGTTCATCTTTAGTGCTTTTGAATAATTTGTTAGTTTAGGATCACAATTCCTATACCATGAGAAATATTTGGTAATTGCAAAGCATAAGATTTGATTCATTGTACACTTGCTAGGACTCCGCACTATCTACGTATGTGTTTTTCTGTCCCAATTCGTGTACATATAGGTGTTGAATAATTGTGAGTTCTTTAGGTAAGAACTTTTATTCTTAGTCGAGAAGACTATATAGGTGTGCATATCTACACACTTGGAGTAACAGGGTTTACAAGTTTGGCGTTAGATTATGTCTAGAATCTAGAGACCCAAATTTTGAAACAAAGACCCAAGTTTCATTTATCTAGTGTGGTTCGAGTTGTTAATCTTGAGGTAGAACTGTAGAAGACTCGGCACTGCTCTTAATTTCATCTGGGTAGCATTTGTTTTTGTTTGTTTTCTTTTGTTTTTGATTTGAACAATTGGGTAGCATTTGTTTAGCAGAGACCCAGATAAAAATAGGGTTCTAAACAAGAAGGGGTTTTTGGTGGAAGCACATTTTCGTGTTGTCCCTTTGTGTTATTGCTGCTGCCCTTTTGTGGTTTGAAAAGAAAGTTTTTGGGCTAAAAAAAAAGTGTTTATGGATATGTTTGATTTCAAAGAAGAAGCAAAGTGTCAACCTTTTTTCAGAATTTGGAAACCTTGTTGGGTAAAAGGTATATCCTATTGCATTTCTAAGCCATTTGTCTGACCTCATTGATTGAAAGGTCTCCCAGGTTTCAAAAGAAACACACATTATATGTCCAAACTTTCACCAGGACTCACACTCTGCTTTGTGTAGTAGATATTAGGCAATAGTATTATGAGAGATTTGTTTAGCCTTTGCCCCAATAGTAGATAACTGCAAAAATCTTGCTGTAAGTTGATGGAGGGATATAAAGTATCCTAGCATCTTAAGGTTGACATGGTAAGTAGTGCTTCTGATATGGTGCCTTGTGTTATTTTCAAGGTATTCCTGAGAAAAATGGTGGGAAGAGTTGTGGTTATTGGATAATGAGTTACATGAAGGAGATAGTTGAAGACAAGAATTTGGAGTTTGCTACTAAGGTATTTGAGCAGCTTCCAATGCTATAATACACTTTATTTAATGATATCAATGTAATCTTCATCAGTGGGATATATCATACTATGGTTTTTTTGCAGTGGGATAGAAGAACAAATCTTGTTTACACAAAACAGGATATTGATGAAGTTCGAGCTGAACGGGTGAAGCATGTTTTGAAGTTTCCACAAATGTAGTGCACACAAAGAGGGTCTATGGTATATGCATAGTTAGGGTCGACTATGATTTTGTGCATATTGACATTGCATGCATAGCTAGATTATGGAGGGTTTTTTAGCCTAACTAAGATGATCGACTTTTGCCTTTATCGATCATTATTTTAACCTCCTAATAGCTTATCAACTTTAGGATGAATTGATGGAAATGTTGAATGTTGATGTAGTTACTGCTTGATTGAAATGAAATGACTTTTGACTTGTTATAGTTAGATGTTGTTATTGTACGTGCCTATCTGTTAGCACAGGTTTTACAATATATGCTATGGTTATAAGACAACTCAGACAACATAAGTGTTAAAAGAAGCAATGTTGCACTAAACATCACACAACATAAAGGTATGGTTTTAAGACAACTCAAGCAACATAAATACCTGGACAAACTGATGTTGCACGAAACATCAGACAACAGAAAGATATGGTTATAGAACAGCTAAGACAACATAAATAACAAAGAAACTGTGGTTGCACGAAACATCAGACAACAGAAATATGTGGTTATAAGACAACTAAGACAGCATAAGTAACATAAGCAGCAAATATCAAACAACAGAAATCTGTGGTTATAACAGAACCCGAACAACATAAATACCAAAGATACTGATGTTGCACCTAACATAAAACAACAGAATTTTATCAAATATTTGTTGTCTGAAGCAATTGAAGACCACATAAGAAACAAACCACCTATAATCCTTATGACAATCAGACAACAGAAAACTTCAAAATTCATTGCTCAAAGTTAATTACCACAACAAAACCTACGAACCAATGTCGTTGAAGCAAACTCAGAACCACAGAAAATTTCCAAACTATTGTTTGTTAGTATTGTACATCGACATATTTTTGTGGTCTGAAACATAGTCAGACAACAGAAAATAGTCAAGATTGTTGTATTCACACCACAGATTTCTGTCATCTCAATTAATTACATACGAGAAAGTTTTACGAAAATATGTTATGTAGGGTTCTGTATAAGAACATATAAATGTCGTTTCGTTACTACTTCAACCACAGAAAGTCATAATTCATCATACCTCGACATAATCAGACAACAGATTATTGGCAGCCTCTGTTGTTTGAGTGAAATATAAACCACGGGTAATATCTGTCGTCTGAAGGCCTAAGAGACATCACGCCAGGAGACAACATAATTTTTCTGAATCAGACGACAGATATAATCTGTCGTCTGATAGCTTTGGTGACATAGTGTCTGTTACAGTGTATGAAACATGCAATATTTGAGACGAAGCAAAGAGGAAATCATGTTATGGTTGGAGCATTCAACTTTGTAGCAGATATAAACAAAAAGGTTTTTTGTTGGATTCAACTTGATTGCAAAAAATAAATAAATAAATAAAAAATCAAAATTTCATATTTTCTCTATAAAAGTATGAAGTAAAAAATCATTGTAGGTGACATAAAAATTTAGAGTTTTTCTATTGGAACCTCCAAATTTACTCACTTAACCTCTATTCTTTTTACACCTCTTTATCAAATTTTCAAATACTAAATTTACTCACTAAACCTCACTAAACTTCCTCAAATAACCTCACTCATATAATTTACAAACAAATTATTATCTTTAAAATAAAACAATTTAGTCATTTCAGTGATTTAATCACTCTATAAATCTTAACTAAATATACATTTTGTTAAAGTAAAATGAGATTGGAATTGGTCTACTCATTTCATTTCATAGTCCCTTTATATAGGGATAGAATTACAATGGAAATATCGATTACATTAATGATACTAAATACTGATTGATTCCGTAATTGCGCTGATTGATGGTAATCACTGATTCCTTGATTCCCTCTCCGTCATTTGCTTTGACGAAGGCACACAATATGTTTTTCTTTTAACGCTCCCCCTTGTGCCAAGTCAAAGACGAAATGGTGCATGAGTTGTTCGATTGCAGCAGCAAGATGCAGGTAAGAGATGGAGCAAGCGAGCGGGTGGGCGGTGCTGCAGGTGTAGGCGGGTTGGGCTAGACTGGAGACCGACGCAGCAGCGTCGTTGCAGACGCGAGGGAGGAGGCGCGGGTTGGATCTGCAGGCACACGGGTGCTACATGGGCAGAGGTGCGCTGGGATTGGTGCTGCGCTGGGGTGGGCTGCTCTAGGTTGCTGCAGGCGTGAGTGAGGCCGTGTAGGCTAGGCTGGAGGCTGGGTGTGTGCGGTGGAGGAAAAACAGCTGGAGAGGGAGACAAAGGCGCTGGGCGGAGCTCGGGAGGAGGCTGCGCAGGAATTTTTTTTTTTTTTTTTTAGTGTGGCGGTAGAGAAGAACTTTTTTTTTCTTCTAGGGTTTTGGTTTTTCGACGGAAAGAAGAAAGAAACTAGAAAAATTAGGTTTTTTTTTTTTCTCTTGGCTATTTGCTCTGAGCGTGCTAATAACGTGTTGAAGTAAAATGAGATTGGAATTGGTTTACTCATTTCATTTCATAGTCCCTTTATATAGGGATAGAATTACAACGGAAATATCGATTACATTAATGATACTAAATACTGATTGATTCCGTAATTGCGCTGATTGATGGTAATCATTGATTCCTTGATTCCCTCTCCGTCATTGGCTTTGACGAAGGCACACAATATGTCTAATCAATAAGAAAATGACATGAACTATTATTTAAAAAAAAAATTCTATTTTAGCTATGCAAAAAAAAATAATCATTCTTTTTTTTTTAATGTTTATTTTTTTTTCTGTATTTTTTGTACCACATGATTAATTATTTAAATATTTTATTTATTTATATATTTATTTATTTATTTTGTAAATATAATGGATTGACTTAGATTTAGGTCATAAATCATAAGAGGAATTATTTTGTTTTCCCTCACCAATATGTGTTCAACATATATATCATACATTTTTATGTCACATGATCTTAATACATTTTTATATATTTAATAAAAATTAAATATATATGAATGCTTTAATGAGAATTAAATATATATGAATGCTTTAAAGAGAATTAAATATATATGAATGCTTTAATGAGTATGTAGTGAAATTGGAAAATAAAAATAGATAAGGAAAATAATAAGGAATATATACAATCTAATATTATTGAATTGAAAAGTCTACATAAAATAAATGTATGTTTTAGGGAATCAGAAATTGAGAGAAATTCGCTGTGTATTCTCATTGATAATAGGAGCCTCTTTATATAGAGGATTACAATGCATAGAGTTAGAATCATACAAGGAAAGAGAATCTATAGATTCTTCTAATTGAACCCTATTACCATTAGGTCAAGTAACCTAGAGTTTGGATTAAACACAAATAGAGATATCCTTAAACACTCCCCCTTGTGTTGTCCAAACGAGGTGCTTCTCTCGTTGCCTCGTTAAAAACCTTGCCGAGTAACAAAAACCCAGTAGGACAAAAATAACCTCGGTCGAAGGGGAAAAAGAGCACAACACACCCTTCACGATTCGAGACGAACATGTAGACATCTCCCCCTGATGTCTGTGCCTCCCCCTGATGACTACGATCATGGGAGTTCAGATAATTTCCGCAAGCCAATTCTTGCCACATGTTTTTCGAACGTGGATTTGGGCAATGACTTAGTAAACAAGTCTGCCGCATTGTCCTCAGATCTAACCTGGTTTACTTTGATCTTGAGGTACTTCTGTTGTTGCTGATTGTAGAAGAATTTGGGCGATATATGCTTGGTGTTGTCGCCTTTGATGTAGCCTTGCTTCATTTGTTCAATGCAAGCAGCATTATCCTAAACGCTCGTAGGGTCATCTGTGGTAGACTTCAAACCACAATTGTTCGAACATGCGTAATTATGGATCTAATCCATATACATTCATGAACCACTTTGTGAAGAGCAATGATCTCTGTATTGTTTGAAGATATAGCGACTAGGGTCTATTTTGTAGACCTCCAAGATGTCACGGTCTTTTCCCATGGTGAACACTTGACCGGATTGGGAATGACCTTTGTGTGGGTCAGAGGGATATCCAACATCAGCAAAACCTTCCAAAACACTTATATCGTTTTGGGATGGGGATAGGGAATGCAGGCCAGCATTGGCGGCGTTCCTGGTGTGTGATGCTTCCAAATCCATCATCTCTTTGTAGGGATAGAATAAGCCCATATCAATCATACATCTCAAATATCGAAAAATATCTTTTACACCAATCCAATGGTGTCGCGTTGGCACAGATCTATATCTATCTAACAAGTTCAATGCAAATGAGGTGTCCGGTCTTGTGCATTGGGATAAGTACAATAATGCGCCTATTGTACTAAGTAAGGTACTTCTACCTCTAGCACATCTTCGTCATCATCCTTTCGACGAAGAGGATCCTTTTCAGGATCAAGACTATGGACGATCATGGGGGTGCTTGAAGGCTTGACCTTGTCAAAATGCCTAAGCATCTATCAACACGATGCTCAAGTTCTAAACCAAGACATAATCGTGTTCTCCCAAAATCCTTCATCTCAAACTTCGGATTTCAAGTGTTCAACGGTTTCCCTTAACTCTTTAAGGGCTTCTAATGAAGATCATGTCCAACATGAACCGCGATAGAATCCGAAACTTATTGTGGAAACGTGTGGGCATATCCCTTCCTAATCAAGTAGTCATTTTAGCGAGCTTTTCAACCTCTTTGTAAACGCGCTCCATGGTCTAGAGCCATTTGACTTGGGTAAATGAAGTTTACCATGAACCTTCATGTATATTCCGTATCTAGATCCCTATAGAGATACGTAGTGACCACATTTGTAAGCTGCATATTCAGTTATTCGGAAACTACCAAACTGCCAGGGTAGTGGAGTGCAATGACATCCATTACGAGAGAATATGTCTCATCGTAGTCGATTCCAGGGCGTTTTGTGAGAAGCCTTGCGCTATAAGGCTAGATTACCATCTCTTTTTCTCACTACGCTTTCTAACGAAGACCCATTAGTTAACAGGTTTTATGTTAGGAGGTGTTGGCATCTCTAGCTCGAAAACCTTCCTCTTCGTTAGAGAATCCATCTTAACCTGGATCACATCTTTCCATTTAGGCCAAAACTCTTTACGTTGGCATTCATTCATCAACGGAGCGTGGTTCGATATCATCTGACTCAACAAACTCATGTGCAACGAAATACGCAACTACATCATCAATTAAGATGGAGTTTCTATCCCACGTCTCATGTACACTAGTGTAATTTTTTATAGAGCTCTATATTCTCAGGAATAGGTTTTGACGTTGAGGCGTACTCCAACAATAACCATAACCCCAAAGATACTCATGAGACAGATTTTGAGTGTCGATGATCCAAGGATTGGTTTGTGCCAAAGTATCCTTCGAACCCACGGGCCTCCCACGCATCCAGCCTGGGGCCATGGCCTGTAACGCCAGAGTGCCACTCTCTTTGGCGTTGGCGCCATGCCTACCTCCGTGTAGAGTGGCGCTACGTCCTCTTGTAGGGACGTCCTTCCTTGCAGGTTTGTTTGCAGCATATTTGTGTGATCTCGTCACTTTAACAGGGATCGAGATGAGACATAGTGGGGACATGCCAAAACAATTCCTGTCGTTCCTGCTGAACATCTGTGTTCTTATATCCCCCTAACGACGGGAAGACTGTCTCATCAAAGTAACAACCCTCAAATCTAGCGGTAAGGAGATCGCCTTGCAAGGGCATTAAGTGGCGGACGATTGTAGGAGTCTCAAATCCAACCGAGTTGCCCATTCGTCTGTAAGGACCTATCATAGTGCACTGTGGCGGCGCAATGGGCACATAAATGGCTCATTTAAATGTGCATAAGTACAAAATACTTGTACCCAGTCACTAGCTGTAAAGTAGAGGTACATTGAGTGGCGGTAGGTCATAGACGAATTAGCATAGCTGCATGCGATATTGCATCACCTCAAGCGGATATAAGGAGAGTGGTGCGCATTACCAATGTCCGGACAATCATTATAGTCGTTTCTGCGAGACCATTTGGGTGTGTACATGGGAATATGATGTCCAACATCAGTCCCAATGCAATTACTATCGAAAGTCTTCGATGTAAACTCTCCAGCATAGTCAAATCCAATTGACTGAATATGATGATTCGGGGAGTGAGCCCGTTGTCATATGATATGTGCTAGGAGTGTAGCATAAGCAGCATTACAAGTGGACAATGACACGACACGGGACCAGCGTGTTTAGCGTGTTAACCAACATCATGAGATATTTAAACGTCCGCAAGTTGGTTGAATCAGTCTATAGAATCCCCATGGATTTGATGTAAGAACAGAATGAGTATTATCATATCCTTTGCATAGGACGGTCTCATTCCTAATTTCCCTAAGGAATAGGCTTTGTAAAACGAGCGAGAGGCCTTAGAAGCAACCATTGAGTATTTTGGTTAGGCCTGAGCGTCTAAAACTCTATTTGAAGCAAGTTGGTGATTGCAGCATCACCTGGGGCGCCATCACCATGATGGACGCCATCCATGGCGTCATGGAAAGGAACTACGCCAGCCCTAGGCTGATGATAGACGGAGGCGGTGCCCTAGGCAACAGCGTCGGTCACACTTAGTCTAGGAATCAACTTTTGATTCATGCTGCATTTCGCTCGAGAGAAAAGATGTCCGTGTGAAGTCTTTGTAGACGGATCATCATATCATGACTAGGATGATCTATCCTGTCGTGACAAAGCCAATATGTGTCTAAATCCAAGAGATCTTCTCTCATAACTTTTATTGGATAAATAGCTCGAATAGTGACATAGAGTCCACTAGAGGGACACATAAACTTCTCTAAGATGCGTCTTTGTTTGCAATCATTAAAGGTATGGCAAAGGAACTCTTTTCCATTCTCTTCACATGGAATTCGTTGGCTATTCATAGGGTACGAGTTGCCCTAAGAGCGTAGAGAGTTTCTACGACAGCTGTAATCAAGGTGCCATTTGGCAAATGGAACTTGGGCTATTCCATGTCCTTGAATTAATATTGATGGCCCAGCCATCGTAGTCACAAAGTAATATGCTCAGAATCAAAATTGAGTCATAATAAAAAGAACTCAAAATTTTATTCATAAGCCAACGGAGTACATCATTGTTTCTTTGATCAAAGAAAATTTAATCCAATAAGTAATATGGCAATCGCCTACATCTCTTGGAAAATAAAAAGACTTAATCAAAATCGCCAGTTTCTGGGTCTTGATCCTTATAGTCTTCCACCCTTAGATCGAGATCGCCATCTTGATTTTCTTGTTCCATGTAATTTGCTTCCCTTGCTTCACGATATGTCTTGTATGAGTTTGCAACATTCTGGGGTGCTGTACATGCTTTGGCCCAATGTTCAGTTGATCCACATCGAAAACAAACATCATTATGGTCAGGCTCCCTTGATCGAGGCGCCATTGGGGCGCGATTTGGACGACCTATGCTCTTGGTGGCATTACCACCATGGTCGGAGGCTCCGCCTCTCTCTCTCTTCACACGTTGACCTTCACGGTTCCGTGCACGCCTCTCTTAGCGATTTCCTTCCTCTTTAGGGCAAACATATGGACCAGAATGTCCATAATTGTCCCTACTCTTAGGGTTTCGCTCCTTGCGTCCTCCATTGGGGGCGTGACTATGGTTAGACTCTGGAATAGGCTTAGTTCCCTCGAGTCTAGCATTATAGTTATTCACAAGTGTTAATGTCTGAAAGTCTAGCGGTAGCTGGACCTTAGTTAACGCTGATCCGGTGGGCGGATCGATACTTATGTTGTTATTGTAGTTCCCGTTACCTGTCAAGTAAAATACAATGGGCGTCAGAGGGAGACCGCGCTGGGCGGTCTTCAACTCTCCGATGCCTAAGTTAGTCAATGTATTTATGTTGACAAAGTAACAGTAGGTAAGTATTGAATGCGTAATTAATGAGGAGAGAGGAGAGAACCTTTTATAGGTGAGGAAGAGACTGATCTTGTCTTTGTTTTCGATGTGGGACTGACATGCTTCAGTTCTCAGTTTCAGAAGCTTCTGATGCCATCTTGGCGCGGCGCGTGGCGGCGCGGCGCGTGGCGATCTGGGGGTGGTCCGATGCTGAGGTTGTAGCCCGTCTGGCGGTGTGTCTGCATGTCATTCCTTTGGTTGGAATTGGTACCTTTGGCGGTACAATAAGCATGGCCCATTATAGCTAATTATGCTTGCAAATGTACATGCATGTACAAGTCCCCCAAGTCCCCAGTCAAGGAGGGCAATCTTGGTTGGGGAGTTGTTCGGCGGTTTGAAGCGTTTTCCTCCGCTAGATATGCAAGAGCATAATTAGCGTCAGTGCGTTGTCAACCGTTGGTTTTACTGAGCAAACGCTTTATACCCTTTCGGGTGGGCCCCTGCTGGGCCCCCCAGGGAGTCCCCCACTCCCCGGCGAAGATAGACCTCCGGATTGGTCGGCAAATTGTTTGGTGAGGGGGAGCTGCACGGAGCAGAGGGTGTTGGGTAGCGAGCCCAATGTTTAGCACCCAGATGACGGGGGTCAACGTGCCTGATCAGGGCCGTCGTAGACTATTGACTAGTCCCCGTGTCCCGTAGGGACGGTCTGACGGTAACGCCGCGTGGCGGTCGTTTGTCAGTGAGGCGTGGCCTCGGGATTTTCCGTTTGGCGGACATCCTCCCGCGGGACGCGGCAGGAGACAGCGTCCGGTAGACGTGGCTGGCGGTATTATGCAAGATGAAAAAAAAAAAAAAAAAAGGGTTCCGCCAAAGGTGTATAGCGAAAGACACCCCGCTTGCAGGATAGCAAGGGAGGAGTTCCGCTGGCGGGGTTCCGCTCAGCGGAGACCTCGTCACTTGGAAGATGACAAGGGAGAAGTTCCGCTGGCGGTGTTTCGCTCAGCGGAGACTTCGTCACTTGGAAGATGACAAGGGAGAAGTTCCGCTGGCGGTGTTTCGCTCAGCGGAGACTTCGTCACTTGGAAGATGACAAGGGAGAAGTTCCGCTGGCGGTGTTTCGCTCAGCGGAGACTTCGTCACTTGGAATGACAAGGGAGAAGTTCCGCTGGCAGTGTTTCGCTCAGCGGGGACTTCGTCACTTGGAAGATGACAAGGGAGAAGTTCCGCTGGCGGTGTTTCGCTCAGCGGGGACTTCGTCACTTGGAATGAGAAGGGAGAAGTTCCGCTGGCGGTGTTTCGCTCAGCGGGGACTTCGTCACCTGTTGAATGACAGGGGAGAAGCTCCGCTGGCGGGGTTTCGCTCAGCGGAGACTTCGTCACTTGTCGAATGATAGGGGAGAAGTTCCGCTGGCGGGGTTTCGCTCAGCGGAGACTTCGTCACCTGTTGAATGACGGGAGAAGCTCCGGTGGAGGGGTTTCCGAAGTTGCCCCTTCGGTGGTTAACACGTGTCGAACCTATAGCGGGTTAGCGTGCGTAGGCTTGTCTTCTAAGCATGTCCGTCTTCTAGCCTTTAATGACAGTAACTGTGGGTTTCGTAACCGAGATAACGCCTCGGGTAATCTGGAGAGCGAGTGGAGATTGACGACACGTGTACGGCTGATAGGTGATGTCGTTATAGAGCGGACGGCTGAGGACGCGTTGGTGCCGACATAAAAGGGGGGGGAACTTTGGGGGATTTGACACTCTGAGAATTTTGAAAACCTAGTCATCGTTTGCGAGCCCTGCTTGTCCGAGACCGGAGAAGGAGCCTACCGAAGTTTGGGTATACCATTCCCAGAGAGACGTCGATCGTAACTGTGCACCACCGTGCCGGAGATTGCACCACTGAGGTTGGTATCTGGATTTCCCTCCTCTGCCCTTTGTTTCTGCTATTTTCTGGGTTTTGCTTTGTTTGTTTTTTTCTGGGATAATTGCTGGTTTTAATGGGTGTGTTCTGAGGTGTGAATGGGATTTCCTTGGGTGGGATGGTTGGATTTATGGTTGGCTAAGCGTTGGTGGTTAAAGATTTAGATAGCCGAATCTGGGTTGAGTAGTCTGTTTTGTACTTTGGAGTTTTCTGGGTTTTGTTCTTGATTACTTTGGCTATATATGATGCGAGAATAGGCTAGATCTGTGTTTATGCTAACTGATGTGGGTTTTAGGGTTTGGGATGGCTAACGTTATAGAGATTTCGAGCAGTGAGGATTCCGGGTCTGACGTGTCGTTCAGCGCGGCGGATAGGATTTTTATTGATTCGTTGCGTCCGTCTGCCCCTGCAGGAACCTCACTGCCAGAAGCGTTAGACGTTGAGCCGCTACAGACCATCCCCTGTGAAGTAGTTATGGGTCGTGGTTCGCGTCCGGGGAGTTCTAAGGCGGGTGAGGCCGCTGCTGCCAAAGCTAGGCGCGACGAGCGTTTGGCGAGCAATAGTGCTGCTAGCGGCTCCGCTGGGGAAGAAGAAGTAGCGGGGCAGAATGCGGAATCGGCGTGGTTCCTCTCAGATGGCACCGCCGTCGACGAGGCAGGTGGGCGGATGACAGCCGCTGCCGTTAACCGACTGAAACAGACGTTCCGGTTGTCGGGGTCGATGAAGCTGCGTCCGCCGACAGAGGATGAGAAGGCGTCGATTCTCCCGGCGGGATCTGCTGCAGTTCATGAGGCGATATTCCGCCAAGGAGTGACACTCCCGCTGGTGCCCAACCTCCAGATCCTGGTGTGCGAATTTGGCCTTGCGTTTGGTCAGATTTGCCCCAATATGTGGGGGTTGTTGTTGGCCGTGAACTCCCTTTGGCGGTTATCCGGGTGCGAGGGGCCTACCGTGGCGGAAGTGCTTCACTTCTACGAGTTAGTGTACGTGAAGCGCCGAGGCTGCCAAGGGCAAGTGAACTTAAGTCGCCGGCAGGGAGCGCCCAAGCTGATCGAGAATCTAAGGGACTCAATGTCCTACTGGCGGGGGACCTTCTGCGTGGCTACCAACGGTTAGGAGTACCACGCCAGATCGAATGAGGAAGGGCCGACATTTAGGATTAAGTCTGAGTTCCAACCTATTCGAGGTTGGTGTCCGGTTTCCGCTGAAAGTATTTGGCGTGTTCACGTGCTTGCACTTGTATTCCTACTAACGACGTGTTTTTTTTGTGCAGCGGGACTTCGGTACACGCTAACGCGCGAAGAAGAGTGCCGCGTGGGGAGGATCAGGGGTTGCTGGCGGAACCGAAACTTGCTTGATTTCCGCCTGCTGACTGGTTGGGAGTTGCTGGTCGACCTGCGACTAACACGCTCCATTGGTGAGGAGTCTACCCTGTCGTTTCGTATTATACTTTTGAATTGTGTCTGACTGGTGGCTGTCGTTTTTTTTTTTTTTAGAAACTCCGCCGGGCAACAAATCGAGTCGCGACGCATTTGAGAAGGCGATGGATCGGGCGGAGATAGAAAATTTTTTGGAGGCCATGTATGCCGAGGGGCTAGCGGCCCAGCAGACTGTAGTGAACCTCGAGACGTTGGCGCTGAGCCAGTCCGAGGTTCCGGTGGTGATGCCGATGCCGCACCAGTCTCATCTTGGTGAGGATGGTCTGCCTACAGTGCAGGCGGGGACCCAGACGGCCGGCGGGGATCAGAGGGGAAGCGCTGCGGCCGGGCCACAGAAGGAGCGGATGCCTGCCCAGAGGCGTGGTCCTCAAAAGGTGGTTCAACCGGCGGAAGAAGTCATTGTGACCAGGGAGGAACCGCCAGTGAGGGCGACGAGGACCGCCGCTGGGAGCCAGAGGGCGCTGGAGAGAAAGCGCCGGACGGCTGAGTCTCCTGACGAGGAAGAGGGAGATGAGGTGGAGGTGGTCGGGGCCCGCCGACAGAAGAAGGCCCGACAGGCTCCTCGAAACTGCGGCGGTGGAGGGAGAGGCGCCCGCCGTCAGTGAACTAGACTCTTCGCCGAGTATGCGCCATTTATGACAGAAGGGGAGCGGGAGTTCCTCTTCCATCTGTGCGAGCGGCTGGGGTTCGGCGGTCTGGCGGGCATATCGCGCCCGACGGCAATTGACCAATCGCCCTTCAGCTCGGCGTTTGGTCAAATATCGGCGGGATTACACGATATGTTCGTGGCGGCGTCGAAGCAGCCCCGGATTGAGGAAGAGCTCAGGGAAGAAATCGGAGGTCTCCAGAGGGAGTTGGCGGAGGCAAAGGAGAGACTGGCGGAGGTCGAGCGGGGGCTGGTCAAGGCGGAGTGTGACTATGCGGACGCCCGCGGCAAGCTTAATGCGGCCATCCGGCGGGACCTGGAGAGGAATGAACGCGTCTCCAAGTTGGAGCAGGAGATCGCGCTGCTGCAGGAGCGGATAGCCGCTAAAGATAAGAAGCTCATTATAGTGCAGCGGGAGTCCGCCGACAGGATGGCCGAAATGAAGCGGCTGGGGGGTGAGGTTACCCGCCTGAGAGCTGAGGGGAGTACCGCTGCGGCCGCTGCTGTTGAAGCGTTCAAGCAGTCGGCGGAGTTTAAGAAGACACTGACCGAAGCGGCGAAGGCTGGGGCCCGGGCCAATATAGACATGTTGAAGCGGAAGGGCGCCATTGACTTTGCAAAGGCGTCACAGCCTGACGTGCCGCCGGCTGAGAGTGTCCCGGCGGAGACAGAAGTCGTGCCTGCCCCAGCTGCAGGTACTCATTCGGGCAGCGGGGAAAGTGGCCCACATCCGACGGAAGGGTCCCAGCAGACTCCCCAGCAGACCCCGTCGGAGGTGTCACGTGCCGGATTTCTGGAGGCACACACCCGGGCGGATGGTACCATAGAGACCCCCAGTCCGACAGCTCGAGGGTCCGATCAAGCGAGCCGATCGGTCGCGCCGCCGCCTGTTGAAGCAGCAGAAGTCGAAGCCAACCGCTGAAGCTATCTGAGACCTCCATAGTTTTTCCTGCTTTCCTTTTTTTTTTTTTGTAGCCGCTGAGGCATATTAGTTTGTAAAGAATTTTTGGGGAGTAAAATAAATTTCTGACTTGGTTTGCCATGTAGTGTTTTTGAGTTATATTTTTCTTTTGTCGATCAATGGAACATTAAAGGAATTAAGATTGGTCCAAGTGCACCACGTAGCGGACGGGGTCCGCCGACGATTGCTGGCGTTGCCAGTTGCCCTCAGTGCTAGACTTGGTAACAATGGTTTGAATAATTCCTCGTTTCATTGATGGCTGACTGATCAGTGTACAAAAGTGGGGTAGTACCCATTGGGTAGCTTCCCTTAGCTAAATATTTGAACAAAAATTTAGCTAAGTCAAGATACGCATGGGTAGCGGTCTGACTATTTGTAATAATACCGAAGGTGTTCAGTATTCCAAGGGCGGGGTGTCGTGACGCCGTCCTTGTCCATTAAGTAGAAGGTGCCTGGGCTAAAGACTTCCACAATTTTGTATGGGCCTTCCCAAGTTGGGCGGAGTTTTGTTGGTGGCGGAATGACTTCCTTCATGACCGAGTCCCCCAACTGGAGGTTCCGGGCCTTGACTCTGGCGTTGTAGAAACGTGATACCCGTTGTTTGTTTTGTAAATTGTGTAAATGGGCCTTGCGTCTTCTCTCTTCTAGGAGGTCCTTATCCAAGTTGATGCCGGCGCTGTTGGTCTCTAGGCAGTAGCCTTCGACTCTAGCGGTAGGTTGAGTAACTTCAATGGGTAAGACAGCCTCTGTGCCGAACATCATACAAAAAGGAGTTTCTCTGGTGGCGGAGGTTGGAGTTGTTCGGATGGCCCACAGGACCTCTGGGAGCTTTTCCGCCCGTAAACCCTTAGCGTTGTCGAGCTTCTTTTTTAACAACTTTTTGATTATCTTATTTGCCGCTTCGACCTGGCCGTTGGTCTGGGGGTGGGCGACAGATGCAAACCTCAACTTGGTGCCCAAGTTGGTGGTGAAGGAGATGAGCTCGTCATTGTTGAACTGTGTGCCGTTGTCTGTGATGATTGTGTGTGGGACACCGTAGCGGCAGTAGATATTCTTCCAAAGGAAGCGAATTACCTTGGCGGTAGTTATTGCCGTTAGTGGCTCCGCTTCTATCCACTTGCTGTTGTAATCAATGGCAACAATGATGTATTTGAACTGACCCTTGGCAGTTTGGAACTTTCCCATTAGGTCAAGGCCCCACGTGGAATGAATCCATGGGCCGACGATGATTGACAGTGGTTCCGCTGGTGCGTGGGGGAGATCTGCAAACTGTTGGCATTTGTGGCAAGACCTCGAAATCCGCCGGGCGTCATCGCCAAGTGTGGGCCAAAAGTAGCCTTGTCGCATTGTGCGGTTGGCCAGGGATCTGGCGCCCGAGTGGTTTCCGCATTCCCCGCCATGGATTTCCGCTAGGACAACCCTTCCTTCCTCTGGGGTTAGACAGCGGAGGTTAGGATGGGTGAATCCCTGGCGGTAAAGCTTGCCGTGCTGGATGTTGTAGCGGGTTGCTCTTCGCTGGAGCTGTCTTGCCTGGACCTTATCTTCTGGCAATGTTCCGTTGCGCTTATATGTAATGATCTCGTCCATCCAGCTGGGGTTGACTTGAACGTTGAAAATTTCCGCCAGGGTTTTTGTGATACTTGGCTTGTCAAGATACTCCACCCTTGTGTCCGCTGGACTCTGATGTGGTTGGGCGGTTGCCAGTCTCTCCAGTGAATCATCCTTGGCGTTCTTTTCCCTGGGGATTTGTGTGATTGTGTGAAACTTGAACTTCTTTAGCAACGTTTTACGTACCCCAAATATGCCGCTAGCTGCTGGTCCTTGGCTTGGAAGCTGTCGTTGACCTGTTGACGACTAGTTGGGAGTCGCTGAATATGTTGACGTTGTCAGCTCCGGAGTCAATGGCGAGGAGTAGACCGGCAATGAGCGCCTCGTACTCCGCCATATTATTTGAAGCTTTGAAGTTGAATTTCAACGCGTACTCTGCGTTCAGTCCCCCGGGTCCGGTTAAGATGACTCCGGCGCCGCTGGCCTTGGCACAGGCGGAGCCGTCTACGTGCAGGTTCCAATCGACTGTGGGAGAGTTGCCTCTGCACTGGCTACTATTTCTGTTGCGGACTTTGTTTGAGTACTGGGTTCCGGCTGACGCTCAGTAAGTTCAGCGATGAAGTCCGCTACTGCCTGGCCCTTCATGGCGGTTCTTGGCTTGTATTCTATGTCAAATTCGCTGAGCTCAATCGCCCACTTACTGAGGCGCCCCGAGTGTTCAGGGTTCTGCATCACCTGCCTCAGCGGTTGATTGGTTAACACATGGATCGTGTGAGCCTGGAAATATTGCCGGAGGCGTCTGGCGGCAATGATAAGTGCGAGGGCCAGCTGTTCCAACGGTGAATACCTTGTTTCTGCTCCGTTCATACCTCTGCCGGCGTAGAATACCGGGAGTTCATCCTGGCCTTCCCGCCGAACAATGGCGCAACTTATTGCCGTTGCCGAGACCGCCAGTATATGAATATGTCTCTCCTTGGACAGGGACAGAAGGAGAGGGACTGCCGCCAGATATTCCTTTAGGCCCTGGAACGCCGCCTGACATTCTGGGTTCCAGTCAATGACCTTCTTGTGAGTTGTTTTGAGAAGTTTGAAGAATGGGGCGCACTTGTCAGTAAGTCGAGAGATGAATCGAGAAAGGGCGGTTAACTTGCCCTGGAGGCACTGGACGTCCACCTTATACTTGGGGTCCGACAGGTTAAGGATGGCCTGTACCTTATCTGGGTTAGCCTCGATACCTCGCTCGCTGACGATGTAACCCAGAAATTTGCTAGCGGTGACTGCAAAGAAACATTTTTCTGGGTTGAGGCGCATACCATAGGCCAGGAGGATGGTTACTATGATCCTGAGGTTTGCCACATGTCCACTGGCCTTTATGCTCTTAACTAGCATGTCGTCCACATAGACCTCGATGATTTTTCCCAGATGCTCAGCGAACATGGCGTTCATCAACCGCTGATAAGTTGCACCGGCGTTCTTCAGACCAAAAGGCATGACATTGTAGCAGTAGAGGCCTTTGTCGGTGGTGAAGGTGGTGCATTCTTGGTCGCTGGGGTGCATCTTGATCTGATTGTATCCGGAGAAGGCATCCATCATGCTGAGGAGTTCGTGTCCGGCGGTTGCATCGACCAGTGATCGATACGAGGTAGCGGGAAACTATCCTTTGGGCATGCCTTGTTGAGATTTTTGAAGTCGACGCACATCCGCCACTTGCCGCTGGGCTTTTTTACCATTACCAGATTTGAGATCCACTGAGGGTAGATGACTTGGCGGATGAATCCAATGTCCCGTAGTTTGGCGACCTCCTGTCCGATTGCCCTGGTATTTTTCCTCATCAAAAGCCCTCCGCTTCTGCTTGATGGGATAAAAGGAAGGTTTGATGGTCAGCTTATGAGTGATTATTTCAGTAGAGATGCCTGGCATGTCCGCATAGGACCATGCAAAGACGGCTGCGTTATCACGTAGGAATTGAGTGAGCTCTGCCTCCACTTCTGGATCTAGTTGGGCGCCTATGCGGACTGTCCTCTCAGGATGCTCGTCTGAGATGCAGACGACCTTCAGCGACGTGTCCGGGTTGACCGGCTCCTTCTTTACATATTTCTTCTCCTCATCTCTAGGATCCTCAAAGATATTCGGTGGTGGTGGGTCATTACCCACTGTCAGGATTTCATGGCGGCGCGTTGACCGTGCCATAGTCGTTGAATAACATTCTCGTGCCAGCTGTTGGCTTCCCCTCACACAGCCTGTGCCGTTGGGCGTGGGGAACTTCATGAGAAGCATGTATCCGGCAATGATGCACTTGAGCTTATTAAGCGCTGGTCGACCAATGATGGCGTTGTACGAACTGAAACAGTCGACAATAATGAACTCCGTGTGCACCTCCGCCATACAGGGACTAGTGCCAATAACTAGTCGCATGTAATCCGACCCTAGTGGTTGTGTGACGTCACCGGAGAAGCTGAGCAGTGGCTCGTGATCCTGGAGTAGTTTCTTGTTCCGCTTGAGATGGTCGTAGCAACCGCTGAAGATGACGTTGACAGCGGACCCGCTGTCCACCAAGATTCTCCCCACCGAGAATTTGCCAAGAATGGCATCGACTAAGAATGGGTCGTCATGGGGTAAATGTACTCCGCGCTCCTCCTCCTCTGAAAAGGTAATAGGCTCCCAACCTGATCTTGGGAGTTTGGCGGATCTTTCGTAGCGGATGTTGCAAACTTCCTTTGGGTGGTTGGCGCGTTCATAGCGCTTTCTTGCCCTGTGAGACATGTTGGTGATTGGAGCACCGCCATCGATGGTGTTGATGCGGCCCAAGGTCTCAACGTTGGCAATCACTGGTGGTGGTTGGCGCACCTTGAACTGCTCCAACTTGCCGTCACGGTACAAAGTCTCAATGGCCGTTTTGAGAGCATTGCAGCTGTTTGTATTGTGGCCGCTGTCCGCGTGGTATTTGCACCACTTGCCAGTGTTCCTGGGTTTGCCTGTTTTTGGGTACTTTGGAGGGGGTGGCGGTGGGATCTGATCCTTACACTGATTATAGATATCTTCATATGAGGCCGTTAGGACCGTGAAAACTGCATACCGCTGCGAGGACTCCGCCTGCTTGTTGTGGTTATCCCCATGAGTTGGGCGGTTTCCTTGTAATAATGCTGCCCCTTCTGCCGCTTGGTTTGGTGGTGGCCCTGCTGCCACTCCCTTTTCTTGTCAGTTGGCGGTGCTGAGGGGGGCTTGTCAGCGGTTTCCTGGTGACTGGAAGATGGTTGGGTTGACCATGTTGGCGTTGCTGGTGGTGGGGTCTCTCCATAGGTGATGAATTCCGCCTGGGCGTGAATGACCGCCTCACTCATGACGTGGTCGTACGTCGCATTGGGATGATTGTAATTGAGGTGATAGAGGAACGGTCCCTTGAGGAGTCCTTTCCTGAAGGCCGCCGACGCCATGGTCTTGTCTAGGTCGCGGCATTGAGATGCTGCCGCCCGCCACCTTGTGACAAAGGCCTTCAGTGATTCGTCCTCCCCCTGTTTAACGCCGAAAAGCTTACTTGTATTATGATGTCCGGCGGACAGTAAGATGAAGCGGGAGAGAAAAGCATGCGACAGTGCATGGAATGAGCCGACAGATCCTGGCGGACATTCAAAAAACCAGTTCATTGCCTCGCCGTCCAACGTTTCGCTGAACAGATGGCATAAGGTGGCGTCGTCGAACCCCTTGTTGTTGGTGACCTTCTTGAAGGTGTCCATGTGGACAAAGGGATCGGTCATTCCGCCATACTGTGACATCTTTGGGGTTTTTGCATATGTCGGTCTGACAGCCTGCAGGATTGCGGCGGAAAAGGGGCCAGGTCTGGAAGTGAATAGCGGGTTCCGAGTTGACGCCGGGACGCCCGTCTCCGCCCGGATCAACCTCTGCTCCAGTTGGTGTATCCTTTCCAATAGCTGGGCGGTTGCATCGCCGGCGGAATCGGCCTGACTGACCTGCCGAGTTGGCTTGCGCCTAGGTATGGGCGGATCACCCTCAGTCCTTGCCCTGGCATTCGAGCGGTTGGCGTGCGGAAGTGATTCCGCCACCTGTTCTAACATTAGTTGGGGTAGGGGCGGCGGTCCCATTCCCGACAACCCAGGTGGGTTTAGCGGTACATGCATTTGTACCACCGGCCCTGGCGCCATTGTGCCGGCGCTGGGTCGACTACGCCTGGTGCTGCGTGACTGCTCGCTCTGTGCCGGGCGGTTGGTGGCCGCCAACGTGTTTTTTAGTTCCTCAAAACGTGCCATGAGCGCAGCCATCTGTCTTTGGGCTTCAGCCTTCTCCTTGCGCTCCTCCTCACGCTCTCTGTTTGCCTTATGAAGATCCGCCAGTGCTATCTCGTACATGGTGACGAGATCCTGGCCTGTCGGGCGGCTGCTGCCTGGATTTGCCTCACCGCCGGGATTGGCCGGGGTTGTGAATAGTGCGCAGTTAACGCCGATCGCGGGGTCGGAGGGTTGGGGAATGGCGGGGAGCTCCGCCTGCTCTTCAGCGTTTCCCCCGCCACCGTTAGTCATGGTGATTGTAGTGGGATGACCTTTAGTTCAAGAATTCCCACAGACGGCGCCAATGTTAATGTCTGAAAGTCTAGCGGTAGCTGGACCTTAGTTAACGCTGATCCGGTGGGCGGATCGATACTTATGTTGTTATTGTAGTTCCCGTTACCTGTCAAGTAAAATACAATGGGCATCAGAGGGAGACCGCGCTGGGCGGTCTTCAACTCTCCGATGCCTAAGTTAGTCAATGTATTTATGTTGACAAAGTAACAGTAGGTAAGTATTGAATGCGTAATTAATGAGGAGAGAGGAGAGAACCTTTTATAGCTGAGGAAGAGACTGATCTTGTCTTTGTTTTCGATGTGGGACTGACATGCTTCAGTTCTCAGTTTCAGAAGCTTCTGATGCCATCTTGGCGCGGCGCGTGGCGATCTGGGGGTGGTCCGATGCTGAGGTTGTAGCCCGTCTGGCGGTGTGTCTGCATGTCATTCCTTTGGTTGGAATTGGTACCTTTGGCGGTACAATGAGCATGGCCCATTATAGCTAATTATGCTTGCAAATGTACATGCATGTACAACAAGAATATTGTCGTGCTTTTCAGCTATGTTCATGGCGCCAATGAGCTCATGAAACCTTGTGATACGTCCTGCATTTACATCAATCCGATAATTCTTTGAAATCATCAGTGCAGAGACGGGGAAGGTAGAGAGAGTCTTCTCGATCAACATCGTATCTGTTATGGCTTGGCCACAAAAATCCATCAGAGACTTGATACGAAGAGCTTCCGAGTTATAATCAAGCACAGACTTAAACTCACAAAAGCGGAGGCTATGCCATCGCACTTCTAAATCAGGAAGCAGGGAGTCACGAATGTTGCCAAATCTCTGCTCAAGTTCTACCCATAGCTTTCTTGGGTCTTCCTCATTGAGGTATTCATTTTGGAGCGCGTCATTCATGTGCCTTGTCATGAGAATTATGGCTTTAGCTTGTTTTGCTTCAAAAGCAGTAGCTTGCTCAATGGAGAGCACGTTCTGACTAGGCTCTTGGATGGCTTCCAGAAGTCCATCAGCCTTAAGATGTTGGCGCACATCTCGGACCCACCTATGGTATCCTGTGCCAGTTGTCTCTAGTGGAACAAAGTTCAACTTGTTCAGGTAACTCATCCTGAAAAACAACACAAGATTAGGGTTAGTTTCGGAGCGAAAAAGGCTACCACGAAAAACTATTAAATTTCTGAGCGTAGTCACTTCCAAGAAATTAGGAATTTTCTGAGCGTAGTCGCTTCCTAGAAAATCCGATTCCAAGAGGGGCTTTGGATTAGATTGAAAAAACGATGTATGCGGTCGATCGTTTTCTTCTCAACAAACTCTAAGTTTGGAGGACTCTACAAGTTTCAAGCTTGGAGTGTGCACGAACCCCCACAGTTTGACTTTTGGTCTCCCTTATGTAGAAGAAAGGGGGGTAGAAGAAGGGATGTTGGAAGTCCCCGAGAAAAGAAGAAGAAATTTAAAAAACTTCAAAAAACGGGAACTCTTAGAAAAAATTACCTTAAAAATTTGGCCGGAAAACTTGACTGAAAAGTTGGCCGGAAAGTGACCGGAAAAATGTTGACCGGCGTTGACTGGTCGTTGACCGGAGGGTGACTGACTGTTGACAGGGGTGCTGATGTGGCAGATCGGAGCTGACGTGGCAGTGCGGCGCTGACGTGGCAGATTCGGTGCTGACGTGGCAGTGCGGCTTGGCGGCTTGGCTGATGCACGTGGGCTCGACTGTGGGCTGCAGCAGTTGGGCTTGACTGTGGGCTGCAGCAGGTGGGCTTGGGCTGCACAGGATCTCCTCCTTTTTGTTTTCTTTCTGCCGGTTCAGGTCAGGTGGACGCCGGTGGCCGGTTCAGTTGAATTTTGGCCAGTTCCGGTGGTGATTTTTCAGGTTCCGGATTCTGGGGACAAGGTGCAGCTACTGACAAAAGGTGGCAGTGAAAGGTGGACATGAAGATGGTGAACCACACAGGAGATCGTTGGATTTTTCTTGGGAGGCCGGTTTGAACACTTTCGGTGGCCGGTTCAGGTTGATTCCGGCCAGTTTTGGGGGTGGTGTCGCCGGTTCTGGGTTCCTGGGATTGAGGGCTTCAAGGTAGGCGGCGGTGGTTTCTGATATTTGAAGGTTAACGTGTTTTAGGGTTTCAGGGTTAGGGCTCGTGCTGATAACGTGTTTTAAGGAATCAGAAATTGAGAGAAATTCGCTGTGTATTCTCATTGATAATAAGGGCCTTTTTATATAGAGGATTACAATGCATAGAGTTAGAATCATACAAGGAAAGAGAATCTCTAGATTCTTCTAATTGAACCTTATTACCACTAGGTCAAGTAGCCTAGAGTTTGGATTAAACACAAATAGAGATATCCTTAAACAATGTAATATTTTTTTAGTATAATTATTGTGCTTAATAGTCATTTTATAGTAGGTTATATATTTCATTTAATAATTCATAATAGAGTGAGATTAAATGAGCAGATTTGGAGGTCTCAATAGAAAATCTCAAAAATTTAACAGAAATTTTAGAGAAAATTCGAACAAAATTTCGGTGTGAATTTTTAAATATATATTGTGTGTATAGATATTTCGGAAATGAAGAATTTCGTGAAAATGTACGGAAAATTTCAAGAAACTTCTTACGGAAATGATATAGCATATGAATTTCGTTTCGGTACTTCAAAATTAAGGAAATTTCGGCAGTTTCGGAGAAATTTAAAACCTTAGATGTTTATCCAACCTGAAAATTCCTTCTTGTTGATTTCTTTCATGAACTAATCATCTTTTTTCCAACATGTTCATACAAGTAGTCATCTTTATTCCAACTTCCAAACCAATTAAACCCTTTTGTTCACACAATGATGACAGTACCAAAGAGCAAATCTTCACATCCAAATCATACCCACTAGAAAGTTTACCCGCACGCTGCCGCCGGCTAAAGTTGTTACGTTAAGATTGAGAAAGTAGGGGTTCTCCTGCTCTCAATCAGCAGACATTAATGTAAATTCAAACAAAATTTATATAAAAGGGGCACTCATTCAGTGATAGAATATATTGCTTCGCCCTAGATCTAGGAGATGCATTTTGTATGCATCATATGTACAAACAAAAAAATAGTTGGTCTGATTTTGTCACAAAATACTGCCATGTAGGGAGCCAAAAAGATGTTCATGGCTTGATTCGCTGCTACTTGACATTGCTTAAAAGTATAAAAACCATTAGCTTTTCAAAAAATGGTTTTTGTCATTGCAGTTCAAAGAATGTCATGTAGTCAGCGGAAAGTAGATGACTGGCTTCACTGATCTTCTATTGGCAGTCTTCAAAAGGAGTTGCAGTTTCTAATCCTGCTTGGCATGTGTGCTCTTGCCTACTTCTTGTGTACTTGTATTTTGAAACATTTAAGAGTGGATGGCATGATTTGATCATGTGTGCTATCGTCGTGAAATGAACTTTCTACTATAGATGCAACAAAAATCTGATCATTCTTTATTTCTCGCATATTCCATAAGGTCATGATCCATCATTGATAGTTTGATCAATTTTAGCTCCGATGAATGTATGCACAAACATAGAATTTAAGTGACACAAACTAAGTATAGCAAGTTAATCTATGCGTATAATAAATACTATTAAGTAAAAAATATTAATGTTAGTGACATACCACATTTGCTTCTTTGCTACGATGCTCGTCCAATATTATTTCCGTGTGAAGCAGCTTTCTCGACTCCTAGATTGTTGGACGTGCTTGCACCACAATTGAAATTTATAGCAGATGTACATCTTTTCCATTTGTGTTTACAACTTTGTTCTGAAGTATGAAGGTTAGATTGCACACAATCATAATTATCAACACTTTTATCTGCTTGCAACTGTAAACTTTCTTCTGCTTGTCCTCTGTTTAGGCATCAGAACTACAAACAAAAGAAGGAAACAAAAATTATTCAATCTTAAAAGACCGAATTTGAAACTTGAGGGAAAAAAAAAAAAGGAAAAACGTAAAATAAATCATTTCTTGTATATATAAATTGAAGTAGTGAACTGAGTTAACTGCAATACAATAGCAATTCTAAAAACACATTTTGATTACTGCAATTTCCATTATAATATAGTAAATTCCAATTTGCATAACTAATGAAAATTGAGCTGAAAACTTTTAATTCACATTACCAGTTTTTGATAACCTGTTCTTGCCAGGATTTGATCATGTGTGCTGTCGTCATGAAATGAACTTTCTGCTAGATGCAAAAAAGTCTGATCATTCTTTATTTCTCGCATATTCCTCTCACTTGATAAACTTTCACTATAACTTGCAGAACGACATAAATTGATACAGCTAAAAGCAAGCGCATAATATAACCCTGAAATGTCATCGTTAGTATATAGTAAATAGGGATCGTTCTATTCCGGGGGTTGAGGGTACACCTGTAATTGCAAAAACAAATTAATAAAAGTAAAAAAGTATTATTTACAAAAATAAAACAAAGAATAAAAATATATACAAATGAACACAAAAGGGGGTTTTAGGATTATTAAATTAAAAACTAAAATAAATAAAATAAAGAAAATGTAAAAACATATATACACGGGTGGAATGAGAGAACAAAGATCAAAACCAAAACTATGATCAAATTCGATTAAACCCTAATATTGTTCATCTAAGTCATGAGAAAGGAGTTGATCATGTGAAATATTCGAAAGCAAATAATTTCCCATTTTTTACTTTTCAATGCTAATTAACTTAAGTGAAAGTACAAAGATTAATCCTATCAAACATGTAATCAAGCCCTAGAAAGCTAGTCAATCATGACATGTTTAACGCATTAAGAACAAAGAAAGGCTATCAACTCAAGTGTGCAACTTAGTATGAAAAAGTCCACCTAATTGCAATCCTCTTTAATTAAATTCGGTTTTTGTCCAAAACCTTTACTACTTCGATTTAAGTTACACAAAACAAAAAGTTGATTTCATATTCTTAAATCTAGCACCATTCATATCAAAACCCTAAGTGTTTCGAACCACCTAAGATTGAAATACAAAAGATATCTATAAAGCAAATTTAATTAAACAAACTCACATAAGCAACTCTCGAATTACAATAATAGAATCGAAATTCTCATTTAATCATAAAAATTTCAGAAATAATAACTTTGTTCAACCATGAATGTCAACTAAAACAAAACCAACGAAATTCAAAGCAAAGATTACAAAGTAGAGGTCGAATTACACCGTGGATGGAAGATGAGGATGGCTGATTGACGTTGCGATCCTTGAAGCTTCAAAGCAAGTCTTCAATGGTGGATGGTGGAGGAAAAGGTCACGGCTCCTTCTTCTCTTGCTTCGGCCTTGCTTGAATCCCGTGGCTTGCTTTAGAGGATGGAGAGAATTTTCTGAATGAAGAGGTGTGTTGTGGTGTGATGGTGTGTTTAAACGTCTAGCATAGGGGGGTTTATATAGGGGAGTGGCCAAGCTTTGCCACACAGCTTCGACCAATCACGTAGCGCCACGTCAGCTCTGTGTGTCATCCAACCAATCAAAAAGCTCCAAAATCAATCCCTAATATATTGTTGCTGATTTTCCCAAGATTATTTCTGATTTTTCTCTTAATTTTCGGCCAAATATCTAGGCATGAACCTAGACAATGTATCTGGATGCATTTTGGACCTTTCTTTCCCTTAAATCTCTCCATGGCTTTATCCTTCACATCCTCCCCTTGATTTTCTCTTGATTTTCACATTAAAATTGCAGATTTTATTCTCTAATTTCAGCCAACATATCTTGAGGGAATTAAGGAACGAATCTGGACTTGTTTTGAACCTTTTCTTCCTTGAAATTCTCCCTTGATATTCTCCACGTAATCTCCTTGATTTTCCATGCAAAAATCAGATTTAATCTCCCAAAATATCTCCCACGTCATCATGTGGTCTCCTAATGCCTTCAGGTTTCCTAGCCTCATCAGGATTCTTGCGTTGACTGGGATTCCTAGTCGGACCAGGAAAACTCCATTTCTTCATTTCAGCTCATTTCTGCTCCATTTATTCCAATGTACCTAGAAAATAAAAATTAAATTAAAATTTATTTAGTTAAGGAAATAACTAAGTAAAATATGAGGAAATAATTATTAAAACGTCTTATAAAAATGCTCCTATCATAAATCTGCTGAGATATGATCACCTTCTAAGAGCCTTTTTTTTTTTTTTTTTGCCATCCTCAGTTTAGGTGCCATAACTGTATTTCAAAAGCGAAGCTCAAATTAAATTGGAAAACATCAGAACCTCTTCTTCTTAAAAAAGGAATCAAGAAGAGCAGATCAGTTATATACAAATATAAATATGTAGTACAGCCACTTACTTGCTAATTTAATTGAATAAATAGTAGCAGTAGCTGAAGTGAGAAAATATGCTCCTTTTTTGCTGTTCACCGATGATTGCTGAGGAAAACCAAAGTCACGCATACATAGTTAAGTTTAACATTTATCTGAACTAAAAAATTTGAAAAGTTAGATCATGCTGTGGCCATATAACATTACTCTTTAAATCTCTAAGGTTACTTTGGATTTCTTAAGAAAAAGATAATGGATGTATAGCTTTCCAATAAAACTTTCTTCATTTATGGTTTACTGCTAATTTTAAAACATAGGGTTGAGAAGAACTTCAACTATCCATCAATTGACTGCTACAAATATTCTAAAGAGCGATAATCAGCCTTTCATTGCAGCTTTAGGCCAAAACACAGTCCAAAGCTTTAGCCTCTTTCATCCTAACTTGAGGGTTAATAAGCAGAACCAAGCTTCCACACACACTTATCACATAGAAGAACCTAGAACTGATCTTATCCTAGAATTTCACAAAACTTAACTCTTAAGAGGCAATCCAAATGTGTGTTTAAATTGAATTTGAAGTGTGTAGTTGAATAATTGAAACATAAGTCTTTACACTGAATATTCAGGGATGTGTATTTAATAACTCACTATGATCACATATAGCAACTCACCCAAATCCTAATTCTCTCAAACACCAAAAAAGCTCCTTCCTTTAGAAGATTAAAGATATAATATCATTATTAAATTCAATAACCAAATGTAACTAATCCACATTATTTGAAGATACATACCTGATTCTGAAATAGTCAGAGAATCCGACAACACACAATTCCTCAAATCTGCAGAACGAAAAAGAAGTGTTCAGAAAAAAGTTGCTTTTTCACTTATAACTGATATTGTTACTGATAACTGATATTGACACTGCCAAAACTGCATGGAAGATTTTGGAAAGAGAGCGCAAGGTACTGAGGATATACATGGATACAGTTGTGGAAAAGTAATTTCTGTTCTGTCCAGCATATTTGATTATTTCTATAAACACCGCTAGTTATTTATTAAAGTTTAATTGGCAAATGATTGAGACTACAAAGTTACAGTTATTAAGTGTATTATTGACACATACCAATTCCTTCAATTCTTATACAGACACCAATCAATGAAAGCCACTGATGCATAAAAAAGGAATTGAGACAGCACATACCTCAACTTCTACATAATAAAGAGCACATACCTGAATAAGTATAAGAAATTGAGACAGCACAAAGCAACAAACAGAGGAACAGCAGCAATATAATGAAGCCTACACTTTTTTTCATGAAATTTGTAAAGTCCACAGAAAACAACAACGAAATCCTGAAATTAATCACAGTTATGTATTCCATCACAACACCTATTTCTGAAATCTGTTTACACAAGTTAAAATTTAATCAAAATCAAAAGCACCCAATTGCATAACATAAAACTTTTATCAATACATTACCAAGCCTCTCAATCCTACCAAGTATCTAATCTCCAGACATAGCTTTTCATGAAATAAAAAAAATGCATATATGCAGCACACATCAAATACATAAGACCACCTCGTACCAAAAGAACTTCTGCAAATAAAGATTACAGATTAGCCTCAATCTAAATGCGAAACAGATTCCAACTTCGCAGTGGCTAATCTAACCATTATCATACATTTACCATATAACAAAAATCGATAGCAAAAAAAAAAATTGATAAACAATATACATAAGAGCTTGTAACTCAAAAAGAAAAATATCAAATAACGAAAATAACATGTTTCTTTTGAGCTTCTGGGTGTGCGAAGGTACGGCTGCCAAACATATAGAAAAGCCAAAAATCACTGATTTCTGGATATAACATATACAATTAGTCAAACTATATACTGCACATAATTGCATTCAAATGATATTTCAGATACTCTCATTACCATTAATGCAATATCCTTACAGACCTAACTTTAGTGAGGACTGCAATTTCTGCTTGAAACTCATTCAACCCCTTAGTACCCACTACCACATATTCCATCATTTTAACAGCAATTTTGGTCCCATCATGCAATTCACCTTTATAAACAACTCCAAATCGTCCTCTACTTAATATATATAATTCTCACTATCAAGTGCCACAAACCATTTGATACACTATAATACCAGAAATTCCACTAAAAAAAAAAACAATAATATGCTAAATAATGTTCATAAGTAAATCAAACAAAAAAAAATTATAAGTTATTGAAATTGATTAGCAGCAAATCAGATTCCAAAATTAGAAAGTATCATAGATGCGGAAAAATTACCAAAAGCCAGCCTTTATACATTACCAAGCAACATATGCTTTCACTCTTTAACTTGTTGTCATGTTGTAGTATTCATATCATCAATAAAAGTGGACATCAACAATTACCCGGATTTAATCGATTCCCAAAGCCAGCCTTGAGTTGATAAGAAAAAGCTTAAAGCTTTTCCATTGTAGCTCACAAAAAAGGGTAATGACTAAACTGTAACACTCATTAAACTGCAAAAATGGGCAAGCATGCATACGTTTAATAAGGCTGTGGCTTAAATTGCAATGAAACAATAACTTATTCGATACTTGACGACCCAAATCAAACGAAGCAATAGGGCACCTGCCACAAATAGGGCACCAAGTAATTGCACCTAATGGTTGGAAAAGTGGCTACAGATTGATCAGCAGAGCATGTAAATAACACATTATTACACAGTATTCAAACCCAGAAGCTAAGAACACGAAGGCTACCTCAACAAATAAAGAACAAATTCAACAAAAATTACATGCAACCAAAGACCAAAAAAGAAAAATTCACCGATTTCTATAAACTCTCCAAGGCGTTCTACTGGCTGAGAAATGGTATTATGGTATGGTTCCTGGTATTCAAATCAGGCATTCAACCAGCAGAGAACAAAACATGTCTTGAGTAGAATCAAAGACCCAAACTTGTGCAAATTTGTTGAAACAAATCAGATGGTTAAGTCTTACCTTTGAAGTTATTGAATGAGAGTGGACTCCCCGAGATGCGAATTGAGCCGGTCACCTACGACGTCGCTTACCATCCACCACCTTCCCCTGGGCCGCCTGCGGTGGTGGACTAAATATTCCGTTTTGCGCTGATCCTTTTCCTGGAGTATAATGGTATTGGATCTTTTTATGTATTTGGCTTTTGGGTTTTGAAGAAAGATGCTTGATGAAAACAAAGGGAATTAGGCAAGGAGAGAGAGGAAACGAAAAAAGAAAAAGAAAAAGAATAGAATAGAACTCTCAGCGGCATGCAAGCACAGAATAGAACTCTCTCTCTCTCTCTCTCACTGGTTCTCTTCAGCGAACACGCAGTGGCAAACCAACACTACTTGGTGCGACAGGTTGCGGACACGGCTCCGCAGATTGACAGGTGGCAGGAGCAATAGAGTAAAATACGGGTCAAGCGGAGGGGCAAAAGCGGAATCACACTGTTAATAAGGGAGTACTGTTCATAAGCTACAGTACTCCTACTCTGTTTTAGTATATAGTAAATTAGTAATCATGCACTTCATGATCACAATGGCATACCCAACCCTTCCATATTATGAAGCATATACGCATTAAGCAACTCCAATCAAGGTTTTAATCTGGTCACTTTTATATTTGGACCTGGATGCTCATGTTGATTGGCATTGAAACCCATGGCATATTATGGAATTCAAGTTCAGATTCTCAGTTTTTAGCCATCCCACACTGGATACCCACATGATTTAAGTGCCTCAAATCCATTGTGCTGTGTATTCTGCTCCAATGCAGCGAAGGAAGAGAAAGAATAGCAGGGAGAAAAGAAAAAAATTGCTTGGAATAAAAAAAAATAGATTAAGTCATGAAGGGACAAAAATACTCTTCAATATATACCAGCTATTAGATACCGTTGCGGAGTTAACGGCTCTAAATACCAATGTTCGGTCGGGGTCAGAACCTCAGGTATCGTTATGATATTTTTAAAACGTGAGATACTAAAATTTATAAGGAGCAATAATTTAGGTACCGTTTAGATCAATTTCCCAAAAAAATATCACAATTTGGCCGAGAGAAAACAATAATGCAGTGTACTAGAACCAAAAAGTCTGTTAATTGTCAACTCATTAGGGCAAAATAATCAACCGGTACGTCCGTATCCTTGGTGTGATTATATCGCTGTCTTTGTCTTCTCAAGTTTGCTTTTACTTTAGTTTGTAAAAGAAAATTAGATTCTTCATGTTGCTAATTATTTCATGATTGTGGCAATTCTGGGATACAAGTCCATTGTACGTAGATTTGCTTGTTAATAATCTGTTTAAATTATTTGCTTACCTAAATGATTGATTAGTCTATAGGATCATAATTAAACTATGAATCAATTACTAGTATAAACTAATCTAATTAGGAGGCCTACTATGATCATATGACTCTGGTATTGGTAGACTAATTTTGATCGACTAATTAGGCTGTATTAGAAAGTCCTTCATCTTTGGTCCCCAGTACTAGGTATCTGTTTAGGGGTCGCTCCCCACATTGAACATGACATATCATTTCATTCTTTTAATGACATTGCGATGATTTTAACAACGGAAGTAAATTAGAGCTCAATCTTGAAGAAGAAGAAAGGAAAAGCGAGGACTAATTTCAAGAGTAATGCACTAATGCTTCCCTGCTTCACTGTGCTAATTGAGGCGTAAGCACCATTAAATCAGTCCTAACATAAGAGTGATAAGACAATACATAATCATTCAATCTTAACCTGCATGGCAACTGACAATGTTATCAACAAAAGCATAACCTGTTAGTCGCTTATTGGGTTTTGCCGCCAATGGTCAGAATCTAGGGTTACTTAGGATTTAGAGGAGTGATTCTTGCGTGGGGCAGCCGCACCACGTGGCGGTGCGGCAGACCAATCATTCCCCTAGCAGGGGGGTATTTTGGATATTTCACATTTAAAAATCAGGGACAATTTCGGAACAAAGATAAAAATTTCTGAGATTTGATTGGGCAGCCGCACCGTACACGTGGTGCGGCTACCCGCACCTAAGAATTGGCCGGATTTAGAGTTTAAGATTAGAGTTATGTAGGCTTAACGAATTCTCTTGAAAAGAGCGAAGTACAAAACTCTCTCTCTCTCTACAAACTTATTAACGTCGTTAGATAAAAAAAAATTATATGTATTGTCGGTAAATTGTAACATATTAGTTAGTTAGCTTAACTTATACCGCGAAGAATCCAGATTTAAATTTCAACGCGATTAAGATGGGTGGGACTATATAACAAACCAACCTTGTGGAACCGAGTATCATGAGTGGAATCTGTCATAGTTAATTTAGTGCAAGACGGCAAGTGAAACGTACAATAATTTAGTATCATTAATGATCCAAGTAATTGCAAAGCACAGTAATTTTAGTACAGTAGACTTGTCTGTCTTTAATTCTAAGGACAAGCCAACAATCAACATAATGGCCAAGCCTATACGTGTTGATACCAAGGAACACAAGGCCCTATGGATCCCCTAAACACATCACAACTTTAAATCCTCCGCTACCAATTCTAGTTGTTAAACATTGTCCTCAAATGGATTAACACAAATATTCAATTATATTATCTAATCTAATCATCTTCCTGATAAAATGTCACCACAGCATGTATATCCACTGTCATTATCATCTGTCTCCTTAAATAATTGCTTACTAATTGAGAGAGAGAGAGACAGAGAGAGAGAGTTTTCTGGCTATGACTTTGTCTCACACTGCAGTAGCTAGCTCACTGATTGGGAAACCATTCCCCAATAATTTGATTAATTACTGTAAAAATTAAACAAAATGTCAATGATTAGATACTTGTGGGTCTTTCATTACCATCTAGATAGTTTCCTATAGTGTGCATCTGTGGGGTTAATCATATATATAATTTGCTGTCTCTCTTGAATTTATGCCTCATGGGAAAAGGAGTAGCAAATCAAGGGGAAGTAGAATAGGAATAAGACATAATGATGATGAAGTCACTTACCACTAATCTATAGTGCCTTGATTATTTCTCTTTTTATTTTACTTTCTTTCTTTGGGGACCCTTTCCTTTTGCAGATTTAATTTTTATAAAATTTATGGAAATGTACATATACATCATATTTGTTGAACCTAACAATTTCTTTAGTTAATGATATTGTCACCTAGCTTGGGGTATCTACATGGGTGTCTACATTCTTTAAGATCCCCATTCATTTCTTTGCTTAATCATTATCAACATGATACGCAATTAGGCATAAAGAAATATTTGGGCTAATCATACTTAACTCCTTTGTAATTACAAAAACTTGGAAAGTATCACTTGAAGTCTCTATGGTCTTCACTTCTAATGGAATCTCTGAATCTCACAATTAATGCTCTAACTATTGAATTATTGATGACTGATGAGTTTTGCCCAACAAATTTTTGTTCTCTATTGGCATGAATATACAGAAAGAATTAGAAACAGAGTGTGGGGAAAACCCCCCATTCAGATTCCTTAAACCCCAAAGTGGAAGTACCAACTTGTTTTTACCTTGGGAACATTAGGTGACACTTACAATTTAGGTGAACGAAAAGGGGTAGTTTCTGATTTGGTAAAAAAACGAAAAAAATTATTCAACCATGATCCTAAAACGTTATTACACAAAGCAAAGAACAGTTTCTCTACATTTCCAAAAGATGATAAAGGGAAGGAATTTATAAAGAGATGATTACTACATTGATGCAATTCTCCTATTAGTGTCTTTCCAACAAGAAAGGGATATTGAAAAATCAAGAAAAGAAAAGAAGGGAAGGGTCATCTGTAAATCTAAGAAGGTGGGTAGCTTTTAAAAGTGGATTGTACAATAAATTTCCATAAGAATACGAGGATGAAGCATCTAAAAACCTAGTATGGTGCTGAACTTTACAGTCAATTTCTCCAAACCCCATGAAAGAAAACCCCTTACTAAAGGAAACTTGGACTGGAAAATCATTCTGTTTAAAGTAACACAGAGCAATTGAAACCAATCACTGTTTTATTCTGCTCATCATAAAGTACAATGCAGTAAAGATGACGCCCTTTTCTCTTTTTTCACAGGGAGCCAACACTCAAGGCCAAGCAACAATTGCTAACACTCAGTTTTCATTTTTTAATTTATTTTATTTTTGTACAACTCTACAGCATAGAGTCCAACCTGAGCCTGCAGACCCAATTGAAATGTACAGCTGCTAATTCTTCTGAATTGGTCCGGTGGTTTCCAAATGTGATTGAATTTCGATGCTTCATGATTTCTGTAAATAAATAAAAAATTACAAACTCACTGTACTGAAACTAGCTAATTAATACTCCCACAAGAATGGCTCTTCTAGTCTGAATCCAGTATCTGCTGCACACAGATGCCATGATGATGATGAAGAAGAAAAGCAAAATTGATCACTCCCATTTGTGCCATCCATGAAAAGATCTGGAAGGTCAAACAATTTATCATCATAATCATTTGAGGTGGAAGATGAAGAACAAGCTGTACTATTACTAGTACTGATACTTGTATTAGCAGTAGTAGTTGTCTGTTCATCTTTGCTGGGCAGTGTTGCTTCCTCTTCTTCTTCTTTCTTCCGTTTCAGCTTCACATTTCTTCACCTCCTCAAAAGCAGAAGCAGCTTTTGCAGCAGCAGCTTGAATGTCCTTGGGAGAAGCAGAAGCCGGTTGTGGAAGCGTTTGAGCCAATTCAGGGAAATTTAGGTAAGCAGAAGCACCTTTGATAGCCCGAGCAGCCACATCGTGCGCTCGGGCTGCCATTTCAGCTGTTGGGTATGTCCCTAACCAAATTCTTGACTTCTTCCTCGGCTCGCGGATTTCGGACACCCATTTGCCCCAAGAGCGCATTCGTACTCCCCGAAAAGTCGGGTGCCTGCCTCCATCGCCATGATCAGTGCTGCTGCTCCTCTGCCTCTTCTTGGTGTTAGGCTCATTACTCCCATTGTTTAGCTCTTGCCCCTTTGAGCTTGAGACCTTGTCTGAATTCTGATCATTCTCTGTGCTTTTATCGATCAAAGAATCATGGGTTGTCAAGGTTGAGGAGGAGGAGGAGGAGGACGAAGAGGATGTGTGGAGGTTTGCTTGAGCATCACTCTCTATGTTGATTTTCTTAGCCATGATTGGACTCTAGCTGTTGAGAGTTAAAGAAGAAACAATGTGAGTGGTGCAAAGAGGTTGTTGCTGGGGTTTTTATGAATCTTTAGAAAATCAAATTCAAAAGAAAAAGAAAAAAGAAATGTAAAGAAGCTTCATGGGACCCCAAATTGGCATATATATATATATATATATATATATATATATATATATAGAGAGAGACTACAGTTAAGCTATATATTTGTTCCCCATGTGAGTGAGGCCATCTTTTTTACTTCCATTTGCTCTATTCTGTGCTTTCTTTATTTTCTTTTTTCCCCATCTGCTTTCTTTGTTTTTGGGCCAAAGCTTTTCCATATGCTACAAGTAATCAATCTTTCTCTCTCTATCTTTTCCTCTTTTTCCTTTCATGTTAATAATATATATATTTTGTAGCTTCGATCTGGTGACAAAACCAGTTTCCATTTTTCATGTGTTCATATTTTAGGGTTCTACAGTGTATGGTAGGCCATTTGATTTGCATTTACATACTACAATGAATTTCATGCAAAATTTTGCAGGGGCCTTCTCAATAATACTCGCCACAGATCTTCTGGTCCACCAGATTTGAAAGGAAACCACTTAAGAAATTTCACGTGTATTTTATGTTGTGGGGTGTTCCAAGTATATTATCAATTCCCAACAAATAGAAATAAAGATAATGAAATTTGACCACTGTTAACTTGTTCATATGCCACCGGCAAGTTGACCCAATTATTTCACTCAAAAAAAAAAATTATGATGACCCAAAATTGCTATGGCTCGCTAGAAACCTTTTCACTGACTATTAGAATATGTATCTTGTAACTAGATTTATAGTCATCAAAGTGGGTGATTTTATTGGTTAGACTAGTTTTTTTTTTATGGAATTTTATTTGTTAGAGTTAAGTCCGAGCCTTTATTTCATCGATTGTATTCAAAATTTCAAATATGATATATATGTATGAGACCACTGATTTTGGATGATGTATTGGAACTATATTCTCCTAATGTATGTTCTTTCAAATGATAGTATGATCGTGAGGTTGAGATTTCTAATTTGATTTGCTTTCAAAATTCAGTTCAAAACATAAATAGTTTAGAAGTGGAGTTTTCCCAAACTTGCGGAGTAAGCCACACCGTTTGAACGGTATTTGTGTAAAAAGGAGGTATTACAGTCACCATCTTGTATCCACCGCAACCTAACTAGCTTTCTCCCGGAGCACAGTGGCTTGCATGGAAAGGTTAGAGAGGTATGCGGTGCCAGCTTCATCTTCCAACCTCAATCTATCCTCAAAAGGCCCCTCCGAACAAATTTCAGCTTGAATATTATCTAAAATAACCGAAGCTTCAACATTGGCAGTGACATTCCTAATCCCAATTAGGTCATATGTGACTTAGCCAAATATTTCTGTTTTAAATTTAAAAGCTACAGCTCTACTGTATGTATTAATTGTTCTGACATTGACCTAATACGGTATATACTTAATCAATAAATTTATTTATTTCCCAAAAAAATATAAATTAGCATATTACCAATTGAAAATTTGAAATATGCTTCGAGTGATGGAATCTTTGGTAGAAGACAGTATAAGTATGATGAAGTGTCATGTGGATATGATATTGAAGTCACATGAGAAATTGAAGGATATGATATTCTCATGTGGGTTTTGGTTTTTAGGGATGAAGACAATGGTTGCAACCATATGTTTAACTATGTTTAAGATACTACCACCGCTTGCATTTGGCTATAAGAAATTCCACTAATTACTGTCGAGTATATTTAACCATTATGTATTTGCTTTCAACATATCCGCTAATCACCATTTGTCGAACTTTCAAGGATGTTATGTGGTATAGCTGGTGACGATGACATAAACTATTTTACATTACTATTAAAACATAGTGGAGCACATGCCTTGTAGGACCAGTGACAGATTTTATAAACGTGTTGGTTCACTCTGCAAGAAAAATTTTCTAAACTTGTTACGCTAATGTGGGAGTAGGTCTTCGGTCGGATTGCTATATCAACAAGTTTATCCGATCGGTCGATAGAAGTTATCATGAAAACAACTTTTAATAAAGGGATTAAAATTTACATTCCTCATTTTACAATAGATACTCCATGTTTCTTTTTATAGCATCTTAACATTACATTTTTACAATTTACACTATGAAAATATTAGACTTAAGATACTAACAAAAAAACATGAAGTGTGGATTATAATACGGGAAGTATGATTTTCACTTCCCTTTAATAAAGTACGTGTTCAAGTAAATCCAAAATATGTGTCTAGCCCAAACTCGAGGTTACTTGCTCTAGTTGAAATAGAGTTCATATTAGAGATATTCTCGGAAAATCTTAGGAGATATCCAATCAATGTACGATTATGTTTCCATGTACAACTCTATCTCTATGCTTGTAATTCTCTATATAAAGAGACCCCTATTATCAATGAAAGTACAACTCAATTCTTTCCTAATATCGTTTCCCTAAAACACGTTATCAGCACGAAGCCCTAACCCTGAAACAAATAGCCAAACCCTAATTCAAGAAGCTAAAAACCTTGAATCCGAATACAAAACCTTAAAGCCTTTTCTGCCTCCACTTCACACATTGAAGAACTCAATCCCAGGAGTCCAGAACCGGCAACGGCACCCAAAGAACGCGCCGGAAACCCACCGAACCGGCCACCGGAAGCCCCATACAACCCGCAGCAAATATTCCACCTGTTCACCATCTTCCGGACCTCCAATTTCCACCAAATTTTCTCACAAGAAGCTCTTCTACCTGAAGATTCAAGAACCGGAAGAAATATCACAAAAACAGGCCAAAATATTGTTCAACCGGCCGACTGAAAGTCAGGCAGAAAAACCGGAAGAAGGAAAAAAAAAAAAAAAAAAAAAAGAGGAAGGAGAAGCTGCAACCTAGAGGCCCAAGCTGAGATAAAGCCGAGCCCACAGACAAGCCATGTCAGCAGCACAATCAGCAGCCACGTCATCACTGGACCCCATTGCCACGTCAGCACCCAAGGACCTACTGCTGCGTCAACATTAGGACCCCACTGCCACGTCAGCGACTGTCAGCATCCGGTCAACTCCGGTTGACAGATTCAGGTCAACTTTTCGGCGACTTTTCCGGTCAAATTTTCCGGCGACCTATTTCGATGTATTTTTTATTAAACGTTCGCCTTTTTTTAGAGTTTTTTAATTCAATTTCTCTTCTTTTTCGGGGACTTGCAACCTCCCTTCTTCTACCCCCTTTCTTCATCATAAGGGAGACTAAATTAAGCCGAACTGTAGGGGTTAGTGCTCACTCCAAGCTTAGAGCTTGTTTAGATCTCCAAACTTAGAGTTTGTAGAGAATTTATGATCGACCACTTACATCATTGTTTCGATCTAATCCAACCCCTCTTGGAATCAAATTTCTTGGAAGCGACTATGCTCAGAAATTCCTAATTTCTTGGAAGCGACTACGCTCAGAAATTTTATTTGTTTTCATGGTAGCCTTTTCACAGCTAAACTAACCCTAATTTCTTATTATCTTTCAGGATGAGTAACCTGAACAAATTAGACTTTGCTCCATTGGGAACAACTGCTCTGAATATCACAGGTGGGTTCGTGATATCTGCCAGCATCTCAAGGCCGATGGCATCTTGGATACGATTCTCGAGCCTAGCTAGGACGTGCTAACTGTTGAGCAAGCTCAAGCTTTGGAAGCAAATAGAGCAGCCTTAGAGGCAAATAAGGCGAAAGCCATCATCCTAATGACTCGTCGTATGGATGATTCGCTCAAGTATTAGTGTATGAATGAAGAAGACCCCAGAAGGCTGTTGGTTTCACTCGAAAATAGATTTGACAACGTCTGTGACTCCCTACTTCCTGACCTAGAAGTGAGATGGCATAGCCTCCGCTTCTATGATTTCAAGTCCGTTCTAGACTACAACTCGGAAGCACTTCGCATTAAATCCTTAATGGAATTATGTGGTAAAGAGATCACAAATGCAATGTTGATTGAAAAGACTCTCTCTACTTTCCCCGTCTCTGCATTGATGGTTGCTAAGAACTATCGAATCGATGCTACTGCAAGACGAATCACAAGGTTTCATGAGCTCATTGGAGCTATGAATGTCGCTGAACAGCATGACAACATCCTTGTGAAGAACTATAATTCGAGATCCGTGGGAACAGAGCATATTCCGGAATCCAATTATAGTCGCGCCCCAAAAAAAGGGTGGCAAGAGCGAAACCCTAATCTTAGGGATACTTCTGGACGTTCTGATCCATATAATCGCTCTACTTGGGAAGGTAATCGCCAAAATAGGCGAACACGGAACCGAAGAGGTCAACGTGGAAAGAGAGAGGGAGGCAACGCCTCTGGCCATGTTGGTGGCGCCACCAACACTAAGAGTCATCTAAATGAGGCTTTCAAAGCGCCTCAATCAATGGAGTATGAGCAAAGAGATGTATGTTCTCGATGTGGAGTGTCTGATCATTGGGCACACATTTGTTGAACTCGTGAAGAAATTGTCACCGCTTACAAAGCATATTGTGAAGCAAGAGAACCTCACTATATGGAACAAGAAGATCAAGAAGATGATCTAGAGTGAAGGGTTGAAGACTAAAAATCTTGCTGGGATCAATAGATCGCCAATTCTGTTTAAGTCTTTATTTTTCCAAGAGATGTAATAGGCAATGCCATATATTTTTGTAGTAAATGCTAATGGTTTAGTTTTTCTTCAAAGTAGGCTCACTCAAAGTAAGTGTCATGTCTAGGAAGGTTCTGAGATTAATGGTACTTAAGCGAGTTTTGCTCCACCGACATCTCTCTACTCACCTGGTCACATTTATTCTGGAATTACCGAAAGAAGTTAGACGACTACCATTGTTTTGCATTAGCTATCAATTTGGATTAGATTTTGTTTAGTCAAAGAGACAATGATGTAACTCCATTGGCTTATGAATAAAATTTCGAGTTCTTTATGACTCCATTTTGATTCTGAGCATATCACTTTTGTTACTATGATGGCTGGGCCATCAGTATTAATTCAAGGATATGGAATAGCCCAAGTTCCACTTGCCAAATGGCACCTTAATTACTATCACAGAAACTCTCTACGCTCCTAGGGCCAATCGCACCCATGAATAGCCAACGGATTCCATGTGAAATCACATGTAGAGAACGGAAATGAGTTCCTTTGCAATACCTCTAATGATTGCGAACGAATGCGTATCTTAGAGAAGTTTATGTGTCTCTCTAGTGGATTCTATGTTACTATTCGAGCTATTAATCCAATAAAGTTATGAGAGAAGATCTCTTGGATTTAGACACATATTGGTTTTGTCACGACAGGATAGATCATCCTAGTCATGATATGAAGATCCGTCTACTAAAGACTTCACATGGACAACATTTCTTTCAAGCGAAACGAAGCATGAATCAAAAGTTGATTTCTAGACTAAGTGTGACCGACGCAGCTGCCTAGGGCACCGCCTCCGTCCACCACCAGCCTAGGGCTGGCACAGTCCCTATCCATGACACCATGGATAGCGTCCATCATGGTGATGGTGCCCCAGGTGATGCTGCAATCACCAACTTGCTTCAAATAGTGTTTCAGACTCTCAGGCCTAACCAAAATTCTCATTGGTTGCTTCTAAAGCCTCTCGCTCGTTTTACAAAGCCTGTCCCTTAGGGAAATTAGGACTAAGACAGTCCTATGCAAAGGAAATGAACATACTCATTCTGTTCTTACATAGAATTACATAGAATCCTTAGGGATTCTGTGGACTATTTCAACCAACTTGTGGACGTTTAAATATCTCATGATGTTGGTTGACACGCAAACATGCTGGTCACGTGTTGTGCCATTGTTCACCTGTAACAGCTGCTTATTCTACACTCCTAGCACATATCATATGACAACGGGCTCACTCCCTGGATCATCCTATTTCGTCAATTGAACTTGACGTTGCTAGAGAGTTTACATCGAAGACTTTCCATGGTTATTGCATTGGGACTAATGTTGGACATTAAATTCCCATGAACACACCCACATGGTCTCTCGGAAACGACTATTATGGTAGCTCGGACATTGGTAATGCGCACCAATTTCCTTATATCCGCTTAGGGTGATTCAATATCGCATGTAGCTACGCTAATTAATCTATGATCTACCGCTACTCAATCTACCTTTGCATTACAGCTAGTGACTGGTACGAGTATCGTACTTACGCACATTTGAGTGAGCCATTTATGTGCCAATTGCGCCGCCACAGCGCACTATGATAGGTCCTTATAGACGAATGGGCAACTATATTGGACTTGAGACTCCAACAATCGTCCGCCACTTAATGCCCTTGTAAGGCGATCTCATTACCGCTAGATTTACGGGTTGTCACTTTGATGAGATAGTCTTCCCGTCGTTAGGGGGAGATAAGAACACAGATGTTCAGCAGGAACGACAGGAATTGTCGTGGCCTGTCCCCACTATGTCTCATCTTGATCCCTGTTAAAGTGACGAGATCACACAAATATGCTGCAAACAAGCCTACAAGGAAGGAAGTCCTTACGAGAGGACGTAGCGCCACCCTACACGGAGGTAAGCATGGCGCCAACGCCAAAGAGAGTGGCACTCTGGCGTTATAGGTCATGGCCCCAGCTAGGATGCATGGGAGGCCCGTGGGTTCGAAGGATGCTTTGGCATACTCTAATCCTTTGATCATCGACACTCAAAATCTGTCTCATGAGAATCTTCCAGGTTATGGTTATCGTTGGGGGACGCTTCAACGTCAGAACCTATTCCTGAGAATATAGAGCTCTATGAAAATTACACTAGTGTACATGAGACGTGGGATAGAAACTCAATCATAATTGTTGATGTAGTTGCGCATGAGTTTGTTGAGTCCGATGATATCGAACCACATTCCGTTGATGAATGAATGCCAACGTAGAGAGATTTGGCCTAAATGGAAAGATGCGATCCAGGTTAAGATGGATTCTCTAATGAAGAGGAAAGTTTTCGAGCTAGTGATGCCAACACCTCCTAACATAAAACCTGTTGACTAATGGGTCTTCATTAGAAAGCGTAGTGAGAAAAAGAGATGGTAATCTAGCCTTATGGCGCAAGGCTTCTCATAAAACGCCCTGGAATCGACTACGATGAGACATATTCTCTCGTAATGGATGTCATTGCACTCCACTACCCTGTCAGTTTGGTAGTTTCCGAATAACTGAACATGCAGCTTACAAATGTGGTCACCACGTATCTCTATAGGGATCTAGATATAGAATATACATGAAGGTTCATTGTGAACTTCATTTACCCAAGTCAAGTGTCTCTAGACCACGGAGTGCGTTTCCAAAGAGGTTGAAACGCTCACTAAAGTGACTACTTGGTTGGGAAGGGATATACCCACGCGTTTCGATAACAAGTTTCGGATTCTATCGCGGTTCATGTTGGACATGATCTTCATTAGAAGCCCTTAAAGAGTTAAGGGAAACCGTTGAACACTTGAAATCCGATTTTGAGATGAAGGATTATGGGAGAACACGATTATGTCTCGATTTGGAACTTGAGCATCGTGTTGATAGATGCTTAGGCATTTTGACAATGTCAAGCCTTCAAGCACCCCCATGATCGTCTGTAGTCTTGATCCTGAAAAGGATCCTCTTCATTGAAATGATGATAATGAAGATCTGCTAGAGGCAGAAGTGCCTTACTTTAGTACAATAGGCGCATCATTATACTTAGCTCAATGCACAAGACCGGACATCTCATTTGCCGTGAACTTGTTAGCTTGATGTAGCTCTGCGCCAACGCGAGACCATTGGATTTGTGTAAAAGATATCTTTCGATACTTGAGATGTATGATTGATATGGGCTTGTTCTATCCCTACAAAGAGATGATGGATTTGGAGCCATCACACAAAGGAATGCCGCCAACACTGGCCTGCGTCCACTATCCCCATCTCAAAACGACATAAGTGTTTTGGAAGGTTGTGCTGATGTTGGGTATCTCTCTGACCCATACAAATGTCATTCCCAAACTGGTTAAGTGTTCACCATGGGAAAAGACCGTGATATCTTGGAGGTCTATAGAATAGAACTTAGTCGCTATATCTTTGAATAATGCAAAGATTCTTGCTCTTCACGAAGTGGTTCGTGAATGTATATGGATGGAATCCATAGTTACGCTTGTTAGAACAATTGTGGTTTGAAGTCTACCACAGATGAGCCTACAAGCATATAGGATAATGCTGCTTGTTTTGAAGCAATGCTACATCAACAGCGACCACACCAAGTATAATTAGCAACAACAAACTCTCCTCAAGATCAAAGTGAACTAGGTTCGATCTGAGGACAATATGGCAGACTTGCTCACTAAGTCATTGCCTAAATTCCACTTTCGAGAAACATGTTGGTAGCATCGTTTGCAGAAGTTATCTTAACTCCAATGACCGTAGTCGTCAGGGGGAGATGCAGACATCAGGGGGAGGTGTCTACATGTATGGTCTCGAAACGTGAAAGGTGTGTTGTGCTCTTTTTCCCCTTCGACCGAGATTATTTTTGTCCCACTGGGTTTTTGTTACTCGGCAAGCTTTTTAATGAGGCAACGAGAGAAGCACCACATTTGGGCGACACAAGGGGTTCAAGTAAATCCAGAATATGTGTGTGGCCCAAACTCGAGGTCACTTGCTCTAGTTGAAATAGGGTTTATATTAGAGATATTCTCGGAGAATCTTAGGAGATATCCAATCAATGTACTTATGTTTCCATGTACAACTCTATCTCTATGCTTGTAATCCTCTATATAAAGAGGCCCCTATAATCAATGAAAGTACGACTCAATTCTCTCCCAATATCATTTCCCTAAAACAGTACGAGAATTCTACTATTTTTTTACTAAGGTTTGTAACATGCATTTTTGTTTATTTGTATACATGTCCACGATTTTATTGGGAGATTGGACTATCTTGGTTGTTAGACAGCCCAATAAAAACTTTTCTCTAATGAGATGTGTCTAAAAAGCAACCCTAATGGATACTCGCTAACAACCTCCGACTCTCTCTGTAGATAGGAGTGATATTCATGTAGGTAGTCTTTGAGTTGACAGATGAGTGTTTTAGTTTTGAAAACTTGAGCTAGTATATGAAATACACTAGCTAATCATTTACTCGCTAATCGTAAATCATTTTGCTTGTCTTAACAATTTAAACCTAATCCATTTCTTTTCTCTTTCCCAAATGAAACAGATAACAAGCAAAGCAAAACGTCAAAACGGTGTCTTAATTAGTTGGGTTTTATTCTTCATCATTATCATCTGTATTCTGTGTTGTGTGTATTGCACTGGACCAAAATTATAACAAAATGAAGTCTAGCTTCTCCTCTCTTTTCTTTCCTTCATATTTAAATGTGTGGGACTGGTGGGACATTCGATAAAAATTGACGGGAGGACAGTCATGATGTGTGTTTGCTTGAGGATTTCCATTCAAGTTTCCACCTAGAGCTAGCAAATATATGCGACTACGTACACCAATAAAACTTGATCAAGTTATGACTCCATTGACATGTAGTGGAAGTAAAATTGACACTTCTACATCTTGAGGAGCAAGTCTTGTTATCAATAATGCATTTAGATTCCGTACATGAGATGAATATGCGTCCAGCTCTGAACCACAATGAGAAAGCTAGCTAGAGAGAAGGACTCATCATTTGAATATCGCTGTAATGAAATAGAGAGGTTTTATAGTTTGCATTAAGTTTTGGCAAGAATTGGATTTTGGTCCCCAGTCGGAAAGAAATGTTGGACACGATCAAACAACAACAACACACTCATGGATCTGCGTCTTCCATCAATTTTTTCTTGAAAGATTTAACAACCATATACTTGCAAAAATTCCATATTATTATGGTTACCACAGTGTATATATGTTGAAACTTGAAACTCAGTTAAGCATATATTAACAAAAACTTGACGAGTGAAAAGCCTAAAATTAAATCTGAACTTGACGAGTAGAAAGCACATGCATTAGCATATCGGCGACATGAGTGATTCTAGTTTGTGGATAATGAAATATGCATGACTTTTCTTCATGTGTGCGAGATGAAGAAGCTTTCAAATAACTAAATTTAACGAGTCACGACTCATTTTAAATTGAAAAATGATTTGCCTTAATTCTATGTATCATGTCATGTCGCCTACACCCATCACCTATTAGTCAAATCATGTTATGTAATTCTTGAGTAAAAAGAACATTTTATACTTTCAAAATCTAATGGTTTTAAATTAAAAAAAAAAAATTTATTTTGGCCTTTTTTTTCTTTTCCTTTTTTCATTATATATAATTGGTCCCAAAAAAAAAAATATATATATATATATATGTGTGTGTGTGTAAATATATATATATATATATATATATTTATAATTCGTCCAAAAACTTATATATATATATATATATATTCGATGTAGAATTTTTTTTTTTTTTTGAAAAATATCATGTCGATATATTAATAACTCAGGCCAGAAAGGACCATTACATATCCTCCCAGCCTCTACCATCTCTGGGTCGATAAAGAGTTTGTGGTATACCACATCGATACATAGATTAGATCCGATCATTTGACGGTATCCATGCTCACTTATTCAAGAAAGCCTATAAACTATGTAACAATGACAAGTAAATAGGCAAGTTCAAATGAAAAAACAAACTAAATTTTCTTCTTGCTCTTAACACTAGGGCTCGGAGTTTACCAGGACAAATAACACTTTGCACATCTTCAGCAGTCACCTTCGTTGTCTTGGAGGGATTCTTGTTCTTTGACCCTAGAGGTCGTCCCTTCTTCTTCTTGGTTGGCATTGAGCTTGCCTTAGGAATCAGAATGCCTTCAGGAGCTTCGACCAAGCCAAGAGATTTAGCAGAAAATTTAGTATGAAACTCCTGTACTTTCAGCTTCTTAGGGAGCTTAGAGTTGCTCTTTGATGCTTTATCTAGCAAAAACTTGAGTTTCTTTGGGGAAGAGAGACGTGAAGGTGGCCTGCTGCGTTTCAAGTCAAACGACATCCCTTCAAAAGGAACTAGCGCTAGAGCATCCGCCCTAGTGCCTTAAGTACAAGCCTATGCAATTCTAGTCTCTAAATCTGTTTGCCGAATAATAATTGGTTTTCGAGGCTTATTGCCATCAAAGGATCCAAATAGATTACGTACTACAGGAGGTAGTATTGGGGTTTGTATACCCTGAAATTTAAAAGCGCCATTGACAAACCTGTTATCAGCAAAGCCCAGGAAAGGTTTCGGCAATGGGAGGCGCAAATGCTCCTTCTCCCCAGAAGACTTGTTCGGTGAAACCATCTGGCAAACTCCCTTGTCATGGTAAATTAGATTGCATCTTTTGCATTTACCAATCAAGTTTTCGAAGAAAAAATAAATCTCGGCCACAACTCCAGGAGTAAGCTTTAGGGTTTTTTTTTATTTTTTATTTTTTTTCTGGAAGAAGGGTTTGGAGATTTCATGTGTAACATGAACCCTAATGTTTCCCGAAGTGTCGAAAAATTTCCGGTCAATCTCCTGATACTTCCCAACAATGGAGGCGACATTCATGATCATCTGCAACTCTTCCAGCGTCGGTGGAATATCGCTGATTCTCACCCAAAAGTATAGGGTTTCAAGTGGTATAGATTGAGAAGCAATAAAACCATCATAGTCTTGGATAACCACTGGAGCTTTGTTGAAATACCAAGATCCCCCTCTGAGTACCTTGTTTCGATCCTTACGATGATCAAAAGCGAACACATACCGGTTTGGAGGCCGATCTTGTACCTTGAACGATCCATCTAATACCCAGATGCTTCGAAAGTGACGCTGCAGATCCATGCTACTGCATGCTTTCCTCGTCAATGGACGAGCCAGTAAGAAAGCCTGAGACCCTCCCTTGGTGTTTCCACTCCCCATGTGGGAGATATCAACAACATCCCCCCCAACAAGAGCAAGAGAGGCAGCAAACGTGGCCGTGACATCTTCAATGGAGGTCTTTTTCCCGGAGGAGGAGGAGAAGGTTTGCCATGAGTAAGCGACAATAGAGTTTTGGTATTAGAGCGCGGCAGCAGGCAGCGCTAGGGTTTTTCATTCCTCTCTCGTTTTTAGGAGTTGTTGACTGATTGTTGTACATGTAATAAAAATATATTCGATGTAGAATTAATATGGTATAAGTATATATATTAATATCCTAATTATAACCACAAAAGTCAAACAATTTTGATAAAAAAAAGTCAAAATTAAAATTGGATCCACAAAAATAGAAAGAAAACATATTAATATTGTAATTCTAACCCATAAAATCCGGTAAATTGAAGTAATATTCAATATTTTAATATAATTAATTGAAGGTTAGTTACCTTACACTAACAAGTTAATCAGAAAAGTCAAAAATTAAATTGGATCCACAAAAATGGAAAGAAAATATATTGAAATCGTAATTTTAACCCACGAAATCTGGTGATTGAAGAGGTAAGAAAGCCAAAATAATTTAGAATCACTAGATTTTGAAATGATAAGATAGTATTTTTTACTCAAGAATTAAACTCATGATTTGGCAAATTGTGATGTGTGTAGATGACATAACATGCCACCTAAAATTGAGGTAAAAAATCTTAGGCCTATATCATTCCCCTTTCAAATTTTGTTAATTTAAAGCATGTTATCAAACATATCACGCCAATCAACTATGAAGCATTGTATCAAAAATATTTACCTTATTGTAACAACAACAAAAATATTTACCCTATCATGGGAGCCCTTTTAATGAGAACCACTCTAATGAGGACTAGTTAAAGACTTTTTTGTGAGACTCATTTTTCAATCACATTTTTGCAAATCAACCGTTAGATATTTAAATATTTATGTGTATATCATTAATGCAATTTTTCAACTAAATTGGAAATCTTGGCGTTCATAATCGTGATTTATCAGTTATAAATATGAACGGTTTATGTTTGTTAGATTTGATTCGTCCATTAATTTGATCTAGTTCAGTACTTTAACTATTAGCAATTTGAAAGAAAATTTTCAAAAGTGATCTACTCATACATATGTAAATATTTAATAGTTGATTTAACGTAATGTAATCGAAAAGTGAGTCTCCCAAACTATTGATTAGAAACCTCAACTAGTTCTCATAAAAATGGCTTCAAATGCATACAAGTTTGTGGGACGCTTTTCCTCATGGATTCCCTACTAACTCCAGTGAATCATCATGATGGTTTTGTATGGAACAGAATACTGTGGAACATAAGGTTCTTTTTTTTTTTTTTTTTGGTAATTGTGGAACGTAAGTTTGGCATCAGTATCCTCAAGAGTTAGAATAGAACAATCATGTAGCATGGAATTGAATGCAATGTCTACTCTTTCACAATGCGACGGAAAAATAATTGTTGTCCCAGGACTCGTCACAATAATTGATGAACGTTCATGTCCAAATGGCATGACTGTACTTGTAGAATCTGGACCGCAGTTTTTGTCCCACAGTGAACCTACCCCTCCAGATTTCCATTTCTTTGCTCGACTCCGGAAATCTCCATACCCCAGAAAGTGATAACATCTCAGCTGTTGTTATATATGAAGAAGAAGGAGGGACACTTCTAGCACAGCCAAGGGTTCGTTATTCATTGTCCCAAGTTCCAACCAATCAAACCCGAGATAGAGAGAGAGAGAGAGAGGTCAGTAGGGTACGTACTGACAATAACGCATGAACCACAGGAATTGGTGTCCAAATTGATCTAGGAGTTTCTTTTTACCCAAAGTTCCCTCAAATGATGATTCTAGTGTAAAGAGGGTAGTTTGATCCTTTACTTACTTTTGCCTTGTTTCAGAAGTATCTTGCTCAATTTGGCAATGGCATTGAATTGGGGAATTGGACTTGAGAAGCTTGGTAAAGTAAGCTGGAGGATAAGTGCCAATGGATTCCAACTCTTTTTCTGGTCTTGCCTTTTGTAGCGTGTGGAATTCCAAATCAGTTGTGTGTTGAGGAAGTCATGAATATAATTGCAACGTCTAGAGAATTCAACTATTTATTTTGCGACTGGTCCATCCGGATCTAATGATTTAAGCTAGATTTTAATGACACTCCTTGGTTGATTTTTTAGTGCGGCTATTTCTACGATATCAAATCCTCAGGCACCCTATAATATTCTTTAGACCCGTAAAGTTCTAATTTTACCCTCAAACACTAGAAAAACTGGAAAAAAAAATTAATCTAAAAATAAAAAGTAGAATAATTAAATAAAGAATTAGAATAAAATACCACAAATCCACCCAGAAGCAAACCCAAACCTAGATTTCCTTTGCGATCTCTTAACTCAAAAAAAAAAAAATTGTCAAAATCCCTCCGAAAAGGAAGAAAAAAATTACCAAAAGGAAAATAAAAAATGAAGTACTAAGGGTCTGATGGACCCAAAACACCCCCCGGCCCACAATAAAGTTGCAGCCCAAAACATGTGAAACCCTTACTCCTTGAGCCTAAAGCATGCCCAAAGAGCAGGATAACAGTTTCAATCATCCTCTGCCCAGTTAGAAGCTGGTTCAAAGAACGATGCGATAAAGCCTACCCCGCCACCCCCACAAAACCACGCCCAGGTCTAATCCAATCCAAGGCCAACTCAAGCCGTAGAACCCAAGTGGCGGTGAATGCCGCTCATCTCCTATCAACACCACCACACACTACGCTGTCGCAGAACGGGAAGTTCCACGACCCGTCCATGTCGCTGCCGTTACGTGCCCCAATAGCACCAGAACTAGTTAACATAGGACCACCGTGATACCGAGAAGGATATTGTCTCTTCCTCCACTAGTGGGAAAAACAGAGAGGAGATGAAGCCCACCCGCCCCATACTCAAACGCAAGCATCAACAAAAGCGCGCGCTTGGAAAGAAGAATGAACCGAATAAGACGTTTCATAGAGGTCGATCAATCCACAGGTAGTTACCGATGAAGATGACAAAGGTTTAAGGAGGCCGGCAGCTTGACTACAAACCCTAGCAGAGTTAATTAGGTCAGATGGGAAGAAGAGAAGAAAATTGTTTCAGTTTGATTTATTCATAATTGTTACAACGAACCGTACTCCCTTAAATTTTTCTTACTTTTGAATCCAAAAACAGAACTGTTATATGCACATCCTTATTTATTTAAGGGTCCTTGACCAAAAGCACTAAAATGAACAAAAATTATCTCACTTACTCCTGTAAGAGATTTTTATTCCCAACTACACAATTTGACAGCAAATGACCATTTTACCCTCAATTAATTTAATTAATTACAGCTGCCACTCTGTCTCCTTTCTCTCCACAGACGCGGCAGACTCTCTCTCTCTCTCCCAAGACGTCTGCTTTTCTCTCTCCCCGATCCTGCAGTCTTCTTCGCCGACGGGTTCTCACCGGCGATAACGACGGCGACAACGAGAGCCTCCAAATCCAGATGCTCCGCGCGACTTTACTGAGCCGACCTGAGGCGCCGTCACCGGGATGGCTGAGAAAACCGATCACTGGGCGGTAATTGAGCTTGGGGTCAAGCGCCATACACCTCTGCGAGGAGTCGGAGGCTGCGAATTGAGTGGAGAGCATAATGTCGGTGTCGACTGGGCCTTGTCAGAGCTGAGCTCGTTGGAGAGGGAAATCAAGAAGGGGATCCGACGATTTTCGGTACGTGGTCTCTCTACCACAGCCTCTCTCTACCATGGTCTCTGATTCAGGCCATTATTATCCTGCAACAGTGCTACAGAGGCCGAGCTTGGATCCCTCAGCAACACCCAACGTCCGACCGGTGCAGAGGATTTCTCGGTTTGCTCCGATATGGTGCCCAGAGTATTTCTCTACTCTGGGTGGCCAAATAATTTTTTTTTTTTTAGTAAAGTGTAGGCAGAAAGAAAAAAGAAAAAAAGAAAAAGTTTTGTACAATTTGTTCTTATTCTACACATGCAGAGCTTTGAAAAAAATTTCATCATCTAATTTGATCTTGTTTACTTTATACAATCTGTTCTTTTCTTCTTCTTTTATTTGGCAAAATGGAGGCAGAAGGCCCGGAAAGAAAGAAAAATGAAGAAAAAGAATTCTATTGGGGAGCAATAGGCGCCTATTGGGGGTAATAGACGTTTTTAAATTAATATAATTTCTTCGTTTTTTTTTAAACAAAGTTTTATTTGTCTAAATTTAGGGAGATTAGTTCATATTCTGGCAACCGAAAGTTCTATTAGGGGACAATAGACATCTATTGGGGGGGCAATAGACGTCTATTAGGGGCAATAGACTATTGGGACAATAAACGTCTATTGGGGGGCAATAAATGTCTATTGGGGGCAATAAACATTTCCAGTGAGGTTTTCAGAAAAGTCCGGTGGGCAGCGCCCAGTGATTCGATTCCGGCGCTGGTGACTGAAATCCGGCGAAAGTTGGCCGGAATCCTGCAAAAGTTGACCGGATTCCTGCGAAGTTGGCCGTATTCCGGCGACCGGTGACAGAAATTCGACGAAGTTGGCCGGATTCCGGCGGCCAATGATAGGGCTCTGGCAAAGTCCCCTATGGTTTCTCTCTCTCTCTCTCTAAGTAACAAATGTGAGGGTAAAATGGTATTAAAAAAATAATAAAAACAAAAAAAAAAAATCTTAATGGGGTATTAGGGAAGACCTCCTTAGAGTGTTTTAGGTAAGAGGGAATTAAAAAAACTTAATGGGGTATGTGGGAAAAAAATCTCTAAAAATGGGGTAAATAGACAAAAACCCTTTATTTAATACACACTCCTTAATTTTTCTCCTCCTCCCGAGTCCTTAATTTTTATTTTTACCAGTTTTCCCTATTTATTTTCTCAGTTATCCTTCATTCTCTCTTCCTCCTTTTCTCTCTCCAGCTATAAGTCTGCAATCCTTTTATGTTCCCACCTACAATAACAACAGTTGCCCCTTTCTTATTCTCTCTTTCTCATGTAAATCGATTGTAGGAGGAAGACTAGCTACTTGATATAGGACTAGGAAGACTACTAAATATAATAATCACTTACCTAATTTTAGCTTAAAAATTAGCCACTTACACAAACACTCTAAAAGATTGCCCACTTACCCAAACACTCTAAGAGATTATTTCCCTAATACCCAATTAAATATTTTTTAATTCTTTTTTATTTATTTTTTGGGACAATTTTGCCCTCTCCTTATTTGTCACTTAGTGGGAGAAGTCATCGGAGACCTTGCCGGACTCCGGTGACCAATGGCCGGCTGCGGACTCCTGTGACGGGACTCCGGCAACTGGTGACTGAAATCCGGCAACCAGTCACTGGAATCTGGATACCGGACTGGTGACCTGATTCCGACGTCTGATTCTATTGCCCCCTAATAATACCCAGTAGTAATATTATTGGCCCCCAATAAAAAAAGTTATTGCCCCTCAATAACAAGTTCATTGTGGATAAATAATTAGTGAAAAATGAAGATGTTTTTAATTTTGAAAGCTTTAGGAGGTTTATCTAAATAAATAATCTTATTATTGCCCCAATAAACATTTCATTGCCCCCCAGTAATATTATTATTGCCTCCCAATAATCTTATTATTGCCAACCAAATCATAATAAAATAATCATATCACTAATTAAACAACGACATTTAGATAGGAATAAGATGAGATAAATTTCAACAAGAAAACACTACAAAAATTGCATCCAACTGCAATGTTAACCTGCTTCTCTTAACAAGATATTACCCAACTATTGTACTTGTTTTCTCAAAAAAAAAAAAAAAAAACCTACTGTACTTGCAAATCATACATAACCAACGGGGAAAGCAAGCTTTAGAACAACTTGTGCTGAATATTATGAGGCTACAGTACTGCAATGCACTCAATTTCAATCTTGGCAGCTAATCGGCACCACTTGCTTTCAGTATTTCTCTCATATTCTTGAGAACCTGCTTCGTCTGACCTTCAACATCATCAGAGATGAACTTTCCGGTCTCTGAAATCATACCAAGACAACCAAACACAGAGGACATTGTTAGCTTTGATTGCCTGAGAATAGGGTCTCAAGGCAGCCGGAGACTTATCTATTTTCATAGCCTCCTTGATTCGAGCCTTAGTCCATAGCCGACTTTAGATCTCCGGCGAGCGAGGAGTACCAGATCCGCCGACTCTTGCCTAAAAGCTTTTATCCATCTCAAGAACCACATCCGCCTCAAGACCGTCGATCCCACACCTAAATCATTGGATTCTTCGACCTCGTCGCCGAAACCGGAATCCTCCGATGAAAGGTGCTTGTGCTGGACATCGAAGTCCTTGTGCCAGTGGCTCCATTTTCAATCTCTAGCTATCGGAGGCGATGCCAACCAGAACTGGAATCGGATTTTGGAAGAGAGAGAGAGAGAGAGAGAGAGAGAGAGACGGAATGAGAGCCTGAGAGTAGAAGAGAAAGATAGCTTATAATTTGTTAATTATTTGGGGGTGAAATTTGTCTTTTGGTCATAAATTGAGTAAATGGGAGTAAAAAACTCTTAATGGAGTAAGTGGGCAATTTTTAGGCTAAAATTGGGTAAGTGGTCACAGCCCCAATATCATATATTCAATATATATATAAAAATTAAACAAAAATAAAGAAGATCAGGTGATTTTAATGAAATGAAATATATCATCGTGCTATAGCATCGACAAATCTATTATTGTAGTCGATGAACCCATCTAAAAAAAAAAATTAGGCTGAAACTTTTTGAGTGTAAATTGCAGGTTATTGCTAATTATGCCTAGTACTTAACTTTAAATTGCAGGTTACTCGAATTTATTATCAATTTTCACTTCGCAGTAGAGGTGTATGATTTTTGTTTTCTTTTGGTATGTTAGAAAGAGGAGAAAATAGGAATTATAAATTTTACAAAGAAGTTGGGTGTGCATTTAGAAAAATGAGATGTGTAGATAAAATCTCTCGTCCAAAAATATTACACGATTTATTTATCTTATTTTTCTGTGTTTAACACATTATTGAACAAAAATTGATATAAATTAAAATATTATAATTTAAAATTAATTAAAAATATTTTTCCAAAATTTTCTTCGAAATATTAGATGAACTTGTCCTAATAATATACGTTTGTATTTTTACCATACTACACAGATCCCGTATAGTAAGGTCCCCAGAGAATACAATCGTCAGGCTACAGTTGTTAGGTTTGGTGCATATCCCTCCCGGTGGAGATATTTTGCATGGCATGAATGCCTGGTGTTTATGTTTTGTGCATTCAAGGTAACAACTTATGCATGAAAAATTGGTGCATAGTCAAGTGCATGCATTTGGTATAAATGCATCATCAAATTGATGCATTGGGAATAAATGCATGGTTAAATTCATGTTTTGACCTTTTAGTCTTCTTAAGGAGTTAATGTGAGAGATGAGTGGTTAATTCATGAATGAGCATTGATGAAGTGACTCTAGAGGCTTCTATCAATGGTATAAATATAAGAAACTTGTGTGGAGGCAAGCAAGAGGACGAGGAGCAACTCCAAGGGTCTTCAAGATGTAGAAGATAGGGGGAGTTGTGTTCAAGGGCGTGTATAGCTCTTGGGGTAGAGTGATCTTTTAGGGTTGAGAAAGAGTGTATAAGGGGTATCCTTTTGGATACAAGGGCCTGGGTTGGGCATAAATTTGAGCAGTGTAATATTGTACTTATATAATTCTCTCATAGTGAAGGTCAAACTCTCTAAGGACGTAGGCATGGATCGATTTTGGCCGAACCTCATTAAAACTTGTTGTATTCTTGGCTTGGTTGTTTATTCTTTCCATCTCTACTGCTTGTACTTGCATAGCGGGGGATTAATTCTCTAACAAAAGTGACATCACTAAAAACCTTCTCAAGAGTACCACGTTGAAACAATATTAAACGTAGAAATAAAGCCTTGTTACGTTCTCTATGAACATGCAGAGGTAGTGCTTCCTTCAGAATTTTGTGTGCAGCTTGTCACATTTTCTATGAACATGTTTCCATTAAATAGACTCAAAGGGAACTATGCAGCAATTTGATCTTGTCAGCCGTTGCTCCATCTTCACTTACATAAGCTTCCTTAGTTAGACTCCAACAAAGCCAGCTTGCCCAAGACATGTTAAATATCTGCTAATTGAGCTCTAGCTCTGTCATTAGATTTAAGCAAAAGTTCCAACGATGATTTGAAGCTATGAAAACACTCATCTTCCATGACTTCATCAATAGAAAGTATGGAAATCCTTTGGATTTTAGTGTTAGCTAAAGCTAACTCATGCGAATTGGGGATTGAAGCTTCATTGGTGATGACCAAGGTATAAAGCGATGGAGATGTTGCAGGAGATAACTTTCCAGAAAGCCTAAAGCTTGGATAGAGGGCCTAAACTTTAGTACCGAAGTACAAGAACCAACTGTTAGCAGTACAACATGTAAATGATAAAGAAATACACAAGTTAGAACAAAGACTTATGCCTGTAAGCACTGAGGACTCTGATTGCTTCACCTTAATGATTTGGAACTCATCCTCACTATCTGATCCTTCGTTGAGTGTTCCAGCTCCTTCCTCACTCCATGCATGACCAATGCTACATCAGCAGGTAGTGTTGAAGGCTGCTCTTCGATAGATTGTACATTCTCCTTGATAGCTTGCATCCTCTTATTATCTAATTATTTCTTGCTATCCTTCCGTTTCTTTCACTCTCGATACCTGCCTAATGTGCTACATTCTTCAATAGGGTGTTGTGCTGGTGGTTGGTTAATTGCTTGGACCTCCATTTTTCTCCCTTTCCTTCTTTCTATCTTTCTCTAGCGTTCACTCTCTCGACATGCTCAATTCTTTCATGTTCACACTTCTCAATTCAAAGTTCTTCGATCAGAAGCTACAATAAGAAAACATAAACTTCTGTCAACCTTCATTTAAATGAATTACATATCAAGTGAACAAGAAAAGGTCCAGGAGATGTGCACAGAGTAATAACCTGACGATATGATCTATAGGTAAGCATGCTTTTCAAGGAGCTTATCAGCATTATCCATTCTTTCAACATATTCACCAAGGAAAATATCATCATGCTCACTAACAGGTTTGGTTGCTTACTTTGAATCAAGGTCTTTAGAACCCACAGAAGGCTTGAACCCAACTTTTTAGTAATTATGCCACTACTTTTCTTGTATAGAAATGGAAAGAAAGCTTCTACACTGACATTAGTAGCATCGAAAATTTTACGACAAGTAGCAAGTCCCATACCTTTGTCATGAAAGCTCATAAGAGTAGCAATGCTCCTTTCTGCATTGCACAACCCATCTGGCTTAGGCATTTTATCAAAGAGGTGGAGAAGATGGTATTCTAACCTCTCATCATTTACCTTGACCTCATGAGTAGACCATGCATGGTTTAGCTTGGTGAATGGAGGTTCCCTGTGTAGGAGAGAAACCCAATTCTTGTTTCAAGTTAGCACAAACTCATGTCCTGCACTCGCAGAATTAAGGTTGACATCAATGTTAACATTGACAATAAGGTTAACAAAATCCTCAGTGGCATTTTCACAAATAAGCTTCTCAATCTAAGTTTTAAACACAAGAATGAATGGAATCTAAGTTTTCTTGACCTTTCAGAGCTTTAGAAACTATAGGATGTACTAGAGTTACATCACTATCGTTCTCTTGGAGCCAAATCTACTATTGTAGTCAATGCTTGCATTTCTACCATTGTGTAACTTGAATTCAAGTGTTCAGTCTGCTTCATCAACTAAGACAGTTGGACCACTGATTTTAAATTAATACCATGAATTTAAGACTCTGCCTCTTGTTCATCCCCCCACCCACTTGTGTAGTAAAAATTTTGGTCTCTAACTAGTGACCCATATCAAGTTCAAAAGAAATTGAAGAAGGTTATTCATTAGTCACCACTGGATTTGATAATTATGGACATTTTCCCTAGTGTTCATTAGTAGGAACCAGTACAGGGGGAAAACAGATTGCTTTATAGGAATGAAATGAGGCTGGATAGGTGGGTAGTTGTGATAGATTTCACTTAGGGCACGTTTACTTACTAGGAATGTAATGGAATGATTACGGAGTAAAAACACCCCTGTGTTTACTAACACATAAAGGAATCGGAATGATTCTAGGTAAAAGAATTCCTGTGTTTACTAACACATGAAGGAATCAGAATTGGTGTAGGTCCCACCTATTTATCAGGAATCGATTCCTGAATACTCAGGAATTCGATTACGAAGGGGGGAGATGGGTTTAGGAATCAATACCGATTCCTTTCTTCTCCCATTCCACTTGTCTCCGATTCATGATTATTTTCCATTCCAAGTAAGTAAACGTGCCATTAGATTAGGGTGAATTGGAATTAAAGAGGTGATTGGGGTGTGGTGGTGAGAAGCCTAGTAGTTGAGTAATTATGAAGTGAACGTGGAGCGACACTCCACTTAGCTTGATTTGTAGGAAGATGTGGAAATTGGTGAGGAAAAACGTACCAATTGATGATTGTTTGGGAAGGTTGTGGTGGTGGTGGGTAGCTTGGTTGCGATGAAAATTGGGTAAACTTCGGCATGGTAAAAGTTGTGTAGGTAGAGCTACTGTGATGATGATAAGAAGGAGCATTGTAATACCCACCAGAGATCCCACCAGCGTAACTTGCCAGAGTCACTAGAAGCAGGCCCAATTACAGGCTCTAATACCACTTGTTATGATCTCACGGATCGTACTCATAAAACGACATCGTAAAAGAAGGAAACGAAAGAAAACTAAGGAAAATAAGGAAATGTAAAATGGTTCAATATTCTTCGATCATGATCCAATTTCAAGTGCTTATTGGCTATTTAAGCTGAGAAAACACTAGAAGTCTCTCGATAATGGTCTTATGTAAAGTCCAATTAGGCCCATACAATAATCATAGCCCACTAGGTATAAGAGGATAAGCCCATAAGATATAAAAGGATCCTAACATATAGCGTGAACGAAGAATTTAGTAGAGTGATAATGGTCACACCCTATTTTAATCAGATAGAATTCATTTAGTATAAAGATACCGGTTCGGCCTCATCCTTGCCAATTTCATCAAATGTGATGTCTAATGAAAAGTACATCTACATGATAATGACCACGTGAATTTATGTTGGTTGCGAAAATGAGGCTGTGAAAGATATTAAACATTCTGTGTATGAGGATCATGATCATGCTATATGTTAGAAGAAGTTTATTAGGGAGCCTATATTTTAGGCTGCGTGACTATGTCGATGCTCATAATGATGATCATGAAGCTCGATTTGTCCGGGAACTAAAATGAGGGGTACTCACAAGGTTGGTTGATCTTGAATTTTAGCGAACTGTAGTTTGCAGCTTCGTTGGTTAATACTTAACCAAACATTTTGACATCATTTGACAGAAGTTTACCGAACGTGCTAATATTATTTGGTAGATTTTGCCAAACAAGTAGAATGGCTTTGTTGTTTTTTTTTTTGGTACAATGGGGGTCCAAGACCCAGAACAAGAAAAAAAAAAAAAAAAAACTAACAGCTAAAAAGCCTCAACTGATCTGAACACTCTAGGCCTAGCAAAGCCATCAATGTCATCAAGCATGGCTTGACAAATAAAGGAAGGAGCTGAAGGACACCTGCATAATCCAAGCTCTTGATCAGTACTTCTTTTAGCTAATCCATCAGCTACCATATTTCGCTCCCGATGAATGTGTTGTATGGAATGAAATTCAAAGGAATTGAGCATAGTTTGACAGTTGGATAATAAGGTTCCCAAAGGATGAAGATCAATATCACAATGCATCATGAGCTGCATAAGAACAGCTGAGTCAGTTTCAACTTCAATATGTGTAATACCCAACTCCCTGGCAATGGATAAACCAGTCATTAAACCCCATGCCTCAGCTTTAAGCACTTCACCATTGCCCAGATTTCTCATAAATCCATAGGTCCAGTTTCCATCATTGTCTCTTATAACTCCTCCAGCACCAATCAACCCACTATGGGTTCTAGAACCATCAACATTCAATTTGAAATGACCAGGAGAGGGTTTCAGCCAGCTTAGCATTTCAGTTCTCATAATAGAGTTGCCTCTGGGTTTCATGTTACCATTAGCCCATTCGCTAATGTAATGAATTATTACAGAAGCGGCGTTGTGAGGTTTCTGAAAATTAGTATCAAAGATGCTTTTATTGCGCCATTTCCAAATAAACCAGCAAATATAAATGAAGAGCTGAGACCATTGAAAACCAAGGAAAGTGCAATTCTTCTGCAACAAATTTGCTGCAATCCAATCATCCCAGTCCAGTCTAAAGGCTCTAGCCATAGTGACAGGCATACCAATCTCATTCCATATAGTAGAAGCTTTAGGACAGATTTTAAATAAGTGAAGAAGAGTCTCAGACTCACCAGGGCAGTGAATACAACTTGGGTCATGAGTGAGATGTCTATGAGCACGATGTGCATTGGTAAGCAATCTTTTCTTGGCCAGTAACCAAGCAAAAATCTTCAATTTTGGATGTATATTTAAGCTCCAGATACACTTCCATATACCATTACCAGGCTGATAATGATCACCAATGCTGTTAAAAGCACTCTGCACAGTAAATTTTCCATCAGATGTGTGCTTCCATATTATTTTATCGGGCTTACCACCAAAGTTATCAATGGGAATAGATATGATTTTAGCCGCAATTTCAGGAGGCAAGCAAGCGAAAAGCATGGAAATATCCCAATCCTTTCCCTCCCAGAATCTTGAACAAGCAAACTAGGGTCAACCATAGAAGGATCAACTGCGAGATCAGATAAAACTCCACATTCAGACCAATGATCAGTCCAGAAATATGCAGTCCCTCCGTCCCCAATTCTCCAAGTAATCCCTTTTCTTAAGAGGTCAGCTCCAAAGCAAACACTGCGCCAAGTAGCAGAACAATTGGCAGGGTGTTTATAGTTATTGCTTAGCAGATCATCATGCTTTAAGTACTTAGCTTTATATATATCACACCATAATCCGTCATCCTTTTGAAGAAGTCTCCAACTAACTTTTGCTAGCAGTGCTTGGTTCATCTCAGCAGTCTTCTTAATGCCTAAGCCACCCCTAATTTTAGGCATACAAACATTATCCCAATTCACCAAGTGTACCGTCTTCCTGCCATCACAGTCACCCCAAAGAAAATCTCTGTTCAATTTATCCAAACTGTCACAGGTAGAAATAGGGATTTTGGCTGTCTGCATGGTGTAAATGGGAATAGAAGCAGTCACAGAACTAATTAAAGTGAGTCTACCAGCCATGCTAAGAGTTTTGCATTTCCAACCAGCAAGCCTACTATGAACCTTGTCGACCATTTCAGAATAAGTGTGCTTTGTAACTCTAGAATGGAGAAGGGGCATCCCAAGATACTTACCCAAGTCCTTGGTGAGAGGGGATCCACAAGTTCTACTAATAGATTTAGCAAGATTATTTCTGACATTAGGAGAAACATAAATTTTTGATTTCTCAAAATTAACCGTTTGTCCAGAAAGGCTGCAAAATAAGTCCATGCATTTCTTGAGAACCTTTGCCTGAGTAGTGGAAGCTTCTGCAAAGAGAAGTATGTCATCTGCAAAGAAAAGATGGGAAACAAGAGGTCCAGATTGCGAAGATTGAATTGGCTTCCATTGTCCAACCTCAGTAGCAGAATGAATCAAATGCGATAACTTTTCCATACAGAGAACAAATATGTAAGGAGATAGGGGGTCACCTTGCCTAACTCCCCTACCAGCCGAAAATTTATCAGATAAATCACCATTGAGAATCACTTGAAAACTAGGAGAAGTGATACAATGCATTATAAGTTTAGTCAATTGATCAGGAATCTGAAGTTCATAGAGAACCTGGTTAATGAAGCTCCAATTCAACTTATCGTAAGCTTTAGACAAATCAATTTTCCACACCAGAAAGCCTTTTTTCCCCTTGGCATACCTGCACTTGTGAAGAATCTCCTGCGTAACCATAACATTGTCTGAAATATGCCTACCAGGAACAAAACTCACTTGATTCGGACTTATCCACTTCTTTAGGAAAGGCCGGATTCTAGAAACAATAATCTTAGTAATGATCTTGTAAACTGTACAACAAAGACTAATTGGCCTAAAGAGATGCATATGTTGAGGTCCTTGAACTTTTGGAACCAAAGTAATCAGTGTATGATTTAAACCCTCAGGAATTCTGCCCTCAATAAACGCATTAGTAACAATTTTTATAACTTCCACTTTGCAGAGCTCCCAATGATTTTGAAAGAATAAAGCAGGGAACCCATCAAACCCAGGAGCTTTCATACCATCGATTGAAAATAAAGCAGACCTTATTTCCTGATAGCAAACAGGAGCAGCTAAACCTTTGATGTTATTTAATTCCACAGTAGGGAAGAGATTAGGAATGGTAAAATGCAGGTCTGGAACTTCTTCAACAGTAAAGAGATTTTGAAAAAAGGATTTAGCAATATTCTTCATCACTGCAGGATTCTCACTCCAAGTACCATCTTCGGCAAAAAGACCATCCACTTTATTTCTTCTTCTTCTCACCATTGTAGTAATGTGGAAAAATTTGGTATTCCTGTCACCATGTTGAATCCATTTATCTCTGGATTTCTGTTTCCATAACAATGCTTCCTGTTCTCTAACTAGTTCATATTGCTTAATGAGATCTCTTTCCAAATTTTGCAGAAAGGGATTCTCATGTAAGCAAAGTTGCTTCTGAATGCCAGCAATTCGAGCAAGTAGCCGTCTCTTTTTTCTAAAAACATTACCAAAAATATCTCTATTCCAAGTAGACAAATCAGTAGCAAGTCCTTTAGTTTTTTCCAACAAGCTACCAGCAGTGTTATTCCAAGCACTAGTTACAAACTCCTTATACTCTTCATGTTGCATCCACATAGCTTGAAATCTGAAAGGAGGGTCCACTCTACCATTCTGCATTTGTGGTTGAAGTTTCAGGAGAAGAGGACAATGATCAGATTTGGTTTTAGCAAGGTGAACAATTCTAGCTTCAGGAAATAGCAGTCTCCAGTCACTAGTGCAAAAACCCCTATCCAATCTTTCCTTAACCCTTCCATTTGACCAAGTGTAGTCAGCACCTTGGTATCCCATGTCAATCATAGCCTCATTCTGCACCCAGGTTTTTAACCCACCAAATTTTCCTGCATAAGAACCACCATTTTTATCAGAATAAGAAACAAGTTCATTAAAATCACCTATAATTATCCAAGGGAGCTGAGTAGACTTTGAAATAGCGGTGAGGTAACTCCATAAGCCTTGTCTAGTGCACGAGCAAGGACTAGCATACAAGCCGGTGAAAAGCCAATCAGAACCTCCAATTGCAGACACCTTAACAGTGATAGATTGAGAATTGGAGTCCACCATGTGAATTTGAAATTTGGTTCTATTCCAAAGAAGCCACAGTCCACCAGAAAAGCCATTGGCTTCCACAATTTCATAATCAGTAAAACCAATATTCAGTAAATGATCCTTCGCTCTAGAGAATTGCACTCTAGGTTCACAAATCACCAATAGATCAACATTATTCATTTTCACAAGGTCCGCAATAGCAGACCTGAAATCACCACCCCCAGCACCTCTAGCATTCCAAAACAAGATATTATCCATTAATCTGAGGAGAAAGGGAGGGTTGAAACCCTAGTTCAAGAAACAACCATATCCTCTCCATGAGGAGAGGACTGGTTTGACTTAATAGAAGCCATGTTATCAGAAATATCACTTTCTACAGTAATCACCTGCATAATTACATTTGAACCCAACTGGTTCTGGTGATTCTTCTCACCAATAATGTGAACATCAGGTCCACTAATGGGATCCATATTTCTAGTGTTTTCCTCAGGTAGTGAGTGTCCAAAAGTTGCATCAGTACACATGAAAGTTCCACTCTTGAGACTTTCAAGAGTGAAACCAGACCCAATCTTTGCAGTTTCACTTTTAAACACTCCTTTCATTATTGGGGAACGGACAAGGTTATTAGCAGAAGAAGAAATAGCAAACTTACCCCCCTTTCTAGCACCATTTATCTTAGAAACAGAGGCACCAAAACTAACCTCACTTCTATGATTTGAAATCTCTGACAAAGGAACACGAGCATTAGAAACATCTTTCCTAGCAGAAATAGAAATGTTGTCTTCCATAGTAGCATTGCTTTTCAATTTCTTATCCTCCTTGGTAGTCTTACTCTTCAATGTGTGATCATTTGACAGAGCCATATCAGACTTCTCCTGTACTCGCTTCCAAAATTTCACAATCTTTGGTTCATTCGTTACATCATTATTTCCATTCCCAGGTTTGGTAGGAGTTTGTGTCATGTTTGAGACTTCACCAGATTCATTGACATCAGTCTGCAGAGGTGTAAATCTAGATCCAGTATCAATCTTTTCTTTGTAATTCCGTTGATTCGCATTGTTTCCTTTTCTGTTCTTGTAGTTCATAATCATCCAGGGACCCATTTTGGCCTTGTTCGTCTCAGTTCCAGTATTGGTAGGTGCCATGTAGCTATTCTTCTGTGAAGCCTCACTCACTGTCACATTATCAGCTGATTGGAGGCCACCATCAGATGGTTTGGTAATAGGTTCATCAATAGTATCTGGACGAGTAGACACCATAGGAACATCATTAACAGTTGGCTTAGCAGATTCTGCAGCTTTCGCATACGGACAATGGTCTTTGACGTGCCCATACACACCACAATTGAAGCAAATGGTGGATATGCCTTCATATACAACCCCATAAGGTTTGCCATCAAGTTCAACAAAAGGTTTCAATGGCTCATTCAGATTTACTTCTACACAAATTCGACAGAACTTACCTCTTGCCTGAGCCAGGGTATGTTGATCAACCTTGACAACCTTACCCAGCATTTGACCAACCTTCTCCATTGTGTATTGTTTGAAGTATTTCACAGGCAACCCATTAATTCTGGTCCAGATAGCCATACAATTAATCTTCTCCTCAGCAGGGTCAAAATCTGGGCGCCATTTCTGTACCACTAGAGTTTGCCCAGCAATTATCCAGGGTCCATTGCACAAAGCATACTCCATATCTTCATACAAGTTGAACTTAACAATGAAAAATGAGTTGGGTACATCAATAAGCTGCCAAGGTCCCCTCAAAGTCCATTTTCGGGTTAAAGCTTTCTTCATAAAATCATAAGCATTCTCAGTATTAGGTCGACCCATCAATTTGATAATTACAGCACATGACCAATCCAAATCAAGCTTATCTTCTACTCTTTGTGAAAAAGAAATATTGGGTCCAAGCTTACCCTCAGTAATTTTGTAGTCATCTTCACCAAGAACAAAATCTGCCATCATTGCAGTCGATAGTCGTCCCAATGGCTGCATTAGCGAGTTTGCATAGCTCATCGGAGCGGGGTGGTTAACGGTTTCCGGTGAAGCCATCTGAGTCGGTGCAGATTCAATTTGAACCTTTTGGATCTCATCGCAAATTGAGTCGTCATACCTGACTCGTTTGTATTGAGTTGGTGGAGCAGAAGTCCCTCCACCACTCCCCGAAGGGGTGGCGGAGAAACGGAACACGGGCGTCGGCGTCGCCGTCGCTAGCCGGCGTAGCAACGGTGACAGAAGGTGAGGTCAACGAGTGCAAAGGGAAGAGAGCTCAGAGAGAGAGAGAAAATGCCGAAAGTTTAATTATTCTTTTTTTGTTAATTTGAATGGCTTTGTTGTTATATACTCGTTTTGTAAGCTTTTACCGTAATACAGTGGACTATGTTGGTAGGGGTTTACTAAATATCTTATTAACTATCAGTAGAGTCCTGCCAAACACATGAGATGATGAATATTTTTTACAAAAAGAAATTTTCATCCAAGGGGTATTTTGAAAAAGTATAAATGGATAGACTCAGCAAATTATAAAAAATTAATAAGTTTGGTGATACAAAGAATTTGGCACAATGGCAATAGTCGCACCCATAACATAATATGGAGGTTTCGTACTAATCGGCCTACTTGCGAGTGCCATATTTATGACTAGGAAACATCATTTATCCTAGGCCTTGACTTAAGCAACGCTGATCAATTTATTAATAATCATATTTCCGATGAACATTGTGATCACGAAGCATCAGCTTGGTATCTCCACACTGGATTATATGACATCAAATTTTATCTATTTTCAATAAAACTAGGTTATTTAACCATCTTGTACTAAGTTACTCAGAACAACTCCAACAGCTTCCCTATAATTTTTGTAGGGCTAAATACGGGTTACTACCCTGTACTTTGAGTCCGAAATCAATTCAGTCCCTATAGTTTCAATTTCATCAAAAACACCCCTGAGGTATCAAATTTTGTCTAATCGATCATTCCATTAGCCATCTGTCAGTTGGCATCGTTAATCAGCTTATGTGGCGTACCACGTCAGCTCATGTGGGACCCACCAATCAAGTAAATTTCCAAAAATGCCCTTGATTCTTATCTGACCCAGAAACCCTATTACAGCCCCCCAAACCCAATTACGCATATCTTGTTTCGCGACTGACCTCCTAAAACTGTCCCAAATCCAGAAATCCTCACTGTCGTGCTTTCAAATTGAAAAAATCGAGAAGGCTGATTGAAGGCTCAAAGAAACAAATGCGTCTGCCTTGATTAGAAGAAGATTCGACATGGCCGGCAATGAGATCGAAGTTTGGATACCCAGAAAAACGAAGGGTGGAGATGATATTCGTCGTTACGGTGAGTTTGGTGTTTGGGGTTTTGGATTACGGTTTTGGATTACTGTTTGAAATCTGGTAAATCGAGGTTGGGTTTTTGAAATTTTGAAATTGGGGAAAAAGGATCTGGTGTGTTGGGTTTGAAATCTTCGATATTGGGATTAAAAGGTTTTGGGTGTAGATTTTGTTCGAGGTACAGGGTTTGAAATTTAGGATTAGGCCTGGCAACAGTGCGGTCACGGGCGGGTTACGGGCGGACTTAACGGGTTGGCGGTCTTAACGGGCTTAACCCATTATAACCCGCTATCTTAACGGGTTGAGCCCGATGGGTTCGCGGGTTACCCATTGGAACCCGTTAAGATCGCTAAGGTTTTTTTTTTTTTTTTAATTTTAAAATTCTTTTCTAATCAATTACCCACTAAAATCCGTTAATACCTGTTAACAATAAATTGGCCATTGAAACCCATTAAGACCCGCTAACATAAAAATGAATTTATTATTATTATCTTTTTGCATTTTTTTTAACTCTTTTTCACACCCAATATCTATTAAAACCCTTCCAAAAAATAATTTAAAAAATATTTTTATTTTTTATTTTTTCCAACCCATTACCCATTAAAACTCTTTTTTATTGTTGATTTTCATTAAATCGAACTATCAAAAGTTAATACATATTGGGCTCATAATTCTCAAATTTTTTTTTTTTTTTTTTTTTAAATCTTCTAACCGGGCATGATGGGTTCCGTCGGGCAGCCCGTTTCCGCCCGTTAACTAACGGGTTGTTAACGGGTTGGCAGCCCATTAACACGTTAAGTTATCGGGCGGAAATAAATGGGTTTTTAGCGGGCGGTTAATGAGCGGTTAACGGGTCATGGGCTGAATTGCCAGGCCTATTTAGGATTCGAAATTTTGATCTGGGGTTCGGAAGGGTTTACGTTTTCTGGACCTGGGTTTGGTTTTAGGGTTTGATATCTTCTTCGGTTTAGGATTTGGTTTTAGGGATTTAGGTAGAATAGAAGTCGGGCAAACTTGAAGAAGTAGGTCCTTATGTAGTGGAAATTAAAATGGTTCAAAGACAAACATGTGTGGAATAGAAAACAATAGCTTCACCATTTCTAGAAAAAATGCTTGCTTTTTTCATTCAATTTGTCTCATTTATTCCAATTTAAGTGGTTAATATGTCTCCAAAAAAAAAAATACTGACTAGAATATAATGCTATGCAGCTCTCTTAGTTAGCAGTATCTCAATCAGAAAAGTGCCTGACAGATTTCTGATACAGACTGTGTAGTGAACAGGGAGAGATGCGAAGATACGGTAAAGTTTATCTATTAAAATATACCCCAGTAACCTTATGATACTGAATAGATTCATGCAAACACCCCCCCCCCCCCCTTTCTCTGTATTTTTATTTTTAAATATTGAAGCTTCACAATGTTTCTTTTTTACATAAATCACAAAAATTAAGTTTACAAGCTACAGCATATAAATTCATCCACTGGGGGTATCCACAACTCTCATGTCCCAAGTTTAGGATAATTACTGTCTCATGGTGTTGGAGTTTTCTAGAACTGTTAGTGTATAACATCTATAACAAAAAGAAGACACAGAGTTGAAAAGATAGAAAGATGCATTTACCAATATGTAAAGCATATGAAGTACAAGTCAAGAGTTCAAAAATTGGTAGACCAAAATATAAAAGTTGGCATAGTACCAAAGGAACCCAAGCCAATGCATCACTAAATCAAATCACTTCTTCCCTTCCCTTCAATTCAAATTACTTATCAGCCCATCGGAGGAAAATGATCAGACGCGAAACTTCACCTGAGTGAGTTGCCATTAAGCATCGCTTGTTTCTAAGTACAACATACATCAAACAAGAGATCATATGGGCAATAAACACAGCTATGTGCAGCTGCTTACCCCCACTTAGCCAAAGAAAAGAAAAGTCAGCAGATATGCAAAACAGAAAACATACCACATCACATGAATCACAGTGAAGCTTAGTTACTGAATCTCCACGTCCAAGCTCCTGGGACACACCATAAGCAATATCCATTTTTGGCCCCATGTCTGGCTTTACACACTCCATAGGCAATTTTACAGCAAGGTTCAGGAGGCCACTGCGAGGATGGGTATATTCCTTAAATGGCAAGCAACAAATAAACTCAGCACAATGACGAGGAAGGCGCTTCTCCAAATAATCATCAAGGGACTGATCGTTGAGTTTCAGAATACGAGGCCACATTTTCCCATCAAACTGGCCCTCCAAATATCCAGTAAAAAATTGGTGGATACCGATATCTAGCTGCATTTCATTCAAGATTCAAAGCGCAAATCAAAGGCAAGCCATCAAGAACAAATTCAAATGCTAATTTCCGCATAATGAGTAATTAATGATCAGGACTCAGGATGACATAAATGGGAACGGTATGAAGAGTGATGCCTAAACAACCAGGTTGAGGAATCAAAATTTTATCAAACACCTACAAATTTTATGAATAAAACTGATCCAGTTTCAGAATTTGAGACAAATGATCTCCCCCGTGACCCTGGGATGTCACAAATAGGGGAGTCTACAAAAAGGGTCACAGAGGAGATCATTTTTTTTTTTCAAACTCCGAAAAACTGGGATCAATTCCATAAGAAACAAAGTTATATTTTTGAGGAAAAAATGGGATTATTCTTAGAATTGGAGAAAAAATAGGATTAATTTTTTAAATAAAGAAGAGAAGCTTTTTTTTTGTTGATAAAAAAACTCATACGATATAGTCGACAAGAGTCCACAGCAGAAGAAAACAACGGGAAAAAAAACAATCAAAAGAAATTAAACTAAGAGACCAGCCTAACCAAGCTATAGTCTCCATACTACAGCTGCCATCTGATCTGAATAATAGAAGAAATAGTGGTCTTTGAATATCTTGCTTTAAAATATAAAATTGAAATTCAAATGGGTACCCAATCAATTATTCAGCATCACACCAGCTATATGATTCATAACAAACACTGATCAATTGAATAACTACAAAGTTTGAACAGTACTTTAAGTCAGAACAACTAACCTCACACCAATCCAAGCAATCAATGGCCTTAAATTCCACATGTCTATCATGCCCGGTATTTCTCATCTGACGACAAGCACGCCACATGACAAATGGTTCCCAGCTCAAACCTGTTGCAGTTTCAAGCACATTCCCCACAATCACAGGCTCACCCTGGATCCAATGACAGCGAAAATGCTTAAAGTCTTCATGTTGGATATTTATAGCCCTTGGACTGTACAAGTAGTTGTCCTCCGAATCCTCTCGAGATGCTGCTTTCGTCAATTCATTGCCTCTTGAGTCAGCACCACCTGCAGAGTTGAACCATGAAAACTTCTGTGCAGAAGGTCCAGCTGCATACATCAGTTTTTTAGTTTCTGCAATTTCTTCTGCTTTTTCTACCAACTCTATGATGTGGTTTTCAGAAAATATGCATCTCAGTTCTAGAACACTACAACCACAGCTGTCCATGTCTTTTGAGGGGCAAAAAATACTTCGATCTTTGCTTACTTTCCACTTAGATGTTGACCTTACAGGACACTTGAGTTTAGTTTCAGAAGGCTTTTTTATTAAGTTGCCCTTTCCACCATGTAAATAGTCTAGACCTTGATTGATATACTCCCCAATCACTTCTTCTGCACTTCCTTGCTGGTTTCCATCTCGAATCTCCCGGCAGCAGATAAGACAAAGGTCATATGAACATATAGGACAGCTTCTGTGGAAATCAATAATAGATGTATTGCAGTTGTCGCTGAAAAAGAAAACAAAAAAGGTTGGTAGTCAATGCTCAAGAAGTACAGGGAACAAATTTACAATACAATAAATTTCTGATAAAGGTTCTACCAGTATACACGATAATCAGGAGAGCTGTCCGACCTTTGGATCTTTAGCTCCGAAAGAGATTTCCCTGTCCCATTTGGACATCACAAAGGAAAATTAATCTAACACAAGAAGTTGCATGGGTATTGTGTGATGGGTCTTAGATGGAGAAGATGATAAACTCATGCTAGTCAGTTTTATGAACTTTTTTTATACACAAATTTATAGTTTTTAAGAAAAAAACAGAGGGACTAGCAGTCCATCAGACACATGAAACAACATATATCCCTTCCACCAAAATTGAGTACACAGAGTACAATACTCCTCCAATCAAGAATAATTAGGCTAAAAGGAATGTCCTTAAAATGATAGATCAAAGATGCCCAAAAAGAACCAAGCAATTTCTCCTACTCCCTTTTTAACAGTTAAAAATTTTAGAACACTGGTGAACCGATAAACAAACTAAATCTTTCACCTCATTTTTGAGCTTGTGAGCCTTATGACCAAACTTACCCTGAACCCAACTAGCTTTTCCCCAACCTGAGTGCTTAAAAGGGTCAGCCCTCTACATCTAATTAGTTCCAACAACTTCATGTCAAAGATAGAATATACCTTGTCTTCTAGCCTCCATCACCATCTCTATAACTTGTTCATCATTAAGTCTTTTCAAGAATGGAAGCAATGCTTCAAGCAAATACTTAGAGTGCTCCACTTCTTCATCTTTGCTAACGTGCAATGCAAGCTTGCTATTCAAATTCTATAGTAAAAACCATAAACTAGATCAAACGTCACTCAAACAGAGAGCAAAATCCAGGAGATGATAGCGCAGATAAGGACAAGCTCACATGATTAGTTTCATCTAAACGCAAGCACGCTTTGCAATTGCAATTTCCAAGGCATACAGGACAAGCATCAGCAATTGCCTCCTCTGACATCTGGGGATACCTACACAACACAAAAATTGACAGTTAAGTAGACAACCATCCAAAGAAAAAGCTCATATAATTGGATGTTTACAAATACACTGAAAAAGCAACCTCTTGTAATGCATTAAATCCTAACAAGACCCAGGCACCATCCATCAACAGTTGATTTCACAAGCTTTTAAACAAACATTGAGCAATTTACCGAATAAAAGAAATGGCTTTCACGCAGCCCATCATCTTTATTGAGAGCTAGAAGAACAGAATGAATTAGCGCGTGGCCTAGAAACCTATATATTTACACAAACTTGTTCAAATATTAATTCCACAGACATATGTATTGTACCATACCAAGATAACCTCTATTCAACAAAAGTGGCTAGTCCAACAAAACAAACTCAAACAAATGTGCAACATACTATACAAGTCACTAATCCGTAAAAAATCGAAGAACAGATAAAACAAATCCTTACCAATTCTGAATGCATGATACACAAAATCGCTTCCGCTTACAACTTGTGCAGTTAACAACTCTGGCCCTATCATTCCTCTGACACTGATGGCACATTGAGGACTTCCAATTAAACCACTGTTAAACCCAAAATCAGAACTTACTCCAATTAGTAAACCCAATAGTGAAAACAAGCATATAACAGAGAATTAGAAAGTACAAAAATCTAATACCAAAAAAAAAATCATACATTTGAGCCCTTAGTACATTTCTTCTTAGAACATGACCCTCCAGCTTCACCTTCTCTCTTCCTCTTCCTCAAGCTCGGAGAATCCCAACTCCCTTCACCTCCCACCCGTTTGGTCCTATAATTTTGATTTCCCAAAATGCCCTCACCCCCAAACCCTGCCATTTTCCTCGACCGCTTTCTACCTCTCCCCATCACAATTCGTAAGTGATCGGATTTGGGTTCTTGTGAGAAACGTTTGGATGCAAAGAAAGGTGAAGTCTTTAGGTCTTTGGTTTACAGTCGGCTACCGTCGCCACCTCTGCATGGCAGTGAGGGGTTGTTCGGTTCCCAGCTCCTCCGGTGCAGATAAACCCTACAGTAGTGGCGACTCTAGAAAGTTCTGGACTCCAATTCCTTCCATTTCCATGGATTTACTTGTATTCTACTCCAAGTTTCTCAATACCTTTCTGTTGGTGAGAGAGAGAACTAGAGCTTGGAGACTCTTTAACACTGTGAAGAAAAATATCATTAAATAAAAAGTTATGAATGTTTATTTATACACTCTTTATTTGAATTTTTTTTTTTTTATGTCAATTTGGTTATATTGTAGTCTGCGATTGGAGTTGTGAATTGTTTTTACCTGCATTAATTGAAGACGGGTTCGTCAACAGTCTATTAATGCAGTGACCTTAAGTAACTTTGTTCGATTTAGAAGGAGATTGATTATATGCATTAGTAGACTAGTTTGAGACTACTCTACTTATATATCAAACTAATCTACCTCAATATCAAATTCTAGTCATTTAGGGTTCAACACTCCACCGCTTAGTCTGACAGCAATACAGCTTGTATTGGTTTCCGGTTAAATTGTTTCTATTTCGCTCAAACCTAAAAGGTTAAAAGTTCATAAATGTCAGAGAATGATTAAAAGTAGCCCTAGTTTTAACTCCAACTTCTTCGATTCATTATTCATAGTAGATAATTCTATTGTTATATATATCTTATGAATTTGATTTTCTATTATTGGATCTTTCATAATTCAATCTTGGTTCTCAAATTGCACAAAAAAGTTATTGATCGGAATGGATCGATGTCGGCCGGAGGTGGAGAATGGATCAACGCCTGCCGGGGGTGGAGAGAGAGAGAGAGTGTGTGTGTGTTTCAGATCGGAGGAGAAAGAGGGAGGGGGAGAGAGAAATCGTAGGTATATGTGTAGTTTATTAATTTAACTGAGGGTAAAATTGTCTTTCTACATTAAATTAGGTAACCGGAATAAAAATCTATTGCTGAAATAAGTAGAATAAATTTGCCTCATTTTAGTGTTTTTGGTGAAAAAAACCTTACATTCTATTCATCTACTGTGCTCTTCTAGCTTTATTTTAGCTTTTAAGTTTTTTTTTTTTAAGAGAAAATGTTATACGAGAAATAGTTCAAACTTAAATCCCAAATTATTAAATATACTATAAGGTCTCGAGTGTCATGGATTTATATGGCAACCCTGCTCCCATCTCTCGACGGACGACTGGTCCGTACTATTCTCAGACAACGGAAGTATTTCCTTCAAGTTACCGTTATTCAGTAGCAACTCTACTGAATCAAACCAAGGATCACCTTCTACTGAATCAAACCAAGAGACGAGTTTCCTAGTGAAACTAGGCAACCAAAAATGATCACTCCAAAATTTATAGAAGCAAAAAGTATTACGGACAGCAAACCAATTGTCGCTACACAGTGAAGGTTAAAGATATACCTCATCCAAGAAACCATTAAAAAATATAATCTTTTGGACCATAGATTTTAGTGTTGCTGATAGGATGGTGGAATGGCAGACTCTTTCACCTGAGTTGCATAACCAAGATGTGAAGATAAATTCATGAACTCTGAACATAAGAACTGGTATTCCGGATTCATTATTCTATCTCTCTCTTCCAAGTGTTCAAAATCCGAAAAGCGCTCCACAAGGTCATCTAGCCGCTGCATTGCTGTAACAAGATCAAGAGGGAACTGTGCTGGATGTGATGACATTGTTGGCTGCTCCTCATCAACTTGAACTTCCCCCTCCTTTCTGCTCTGTACTTGCTGTCTTTGTCCAACTTCCTCTCTCTTTGCTTGTCTAACCCTGAAAAAAAAAAATCAAACAAACCAATCCAATTAAACAAGTTAAAACTTTTTTTTTTTAAATGGGCTTGTGCGGCTGCCCTCAAGCCTTGATTAATGAAACTGCAAAATACAAAGGGGGACATAGCCTAAACCCCATATTACAATAAGCGCCAAGAGTATTTCCTGAAATAATATCAGGAGTCTCCAATAAATTTATGTATTCTAACATGCACCATTTAGCAAAGAGTGCACGAATGACTACTCTATTTACTTTGACATAGCGGTGACATACCGGAAAGATAACTTTATCACAAAGAAGCATCATTACAAATAGCATAGCTTTCCCACTATGTTGCCGCACAGAAACATAATTGGCGGCACATTGTTTCATCTTGCCACTAGGAGGTTGCGTCCATTTGATCAAGTAAATGGCTCGCCGCCTTGCTAGGCCAGACAAGGCACACTGAGTGTGCATACCGGGACAACGCCCACGTCGAAATGACAGGGACTTATTACCGGCATAAAGCCACCAATTACTAAAAAGTAAATACTAACATAAACATGCATAATAAAATAAAATAAAGAAGGCCCATAAACAAACAAGTTAAAACTTAACACTGTTCAGAATTATCCATAGGTAGACCACTATCACACACTTGCTAAAGCAGAGAAAGAGAGGCACAAACTTCATAAAGCCCTTACAAATCTATGTATAATAAATTAATAATAGACTAACCTCACACTCTGATCCAAAATATCCACAGCTTCCCGCATAGCATGCACAATCATTTTTTTCACCTGGTTCAAGAGGAGCGGAATAATTAGTTTTACAACTTCATGTTTCAACAACAATTTCCTAGCATACTTCCCATGAAAATTGTTTTAGGCTTAACACCTAGTTTCTCTCTATAACATACTTCAAAACAAAAAAATAAAATAAAAAAGAATATTAACTGAGAAACGGAGAACCTTTGGAGAAGTAGGACACTCAACTTGAAAAATTAGCATGAATGTAATGGTGGTTGGTCAGATTAACTTCATACGCGTCCCCAAGAACCTTTCCTTGATGGGGACATGCATAGATAGACATAATGACACCCTATGATAAGGATATATGAAATGACATACCTCCAATTTATCCTCTTTAGCCTCGTGATCTTTTGGAAGTGTGCGGCATTCTTCAGTCAAACGAAAGCAATCGCCAACACTTTCAGGTGAGACAAATTGAACTGCAACTTTAATGCATGACTTGAACAAAAGAAAACAAGAATGAAATTGCATCTTCAATCAACTGCCCACATGTATGTAAACGAGAATGAAATTGCTTGATGGGAAAAAAGTTACCTTCAAGTTTCTGACTTGATATGGACAGCCTGCAGGAACAAAGATAGCATCCCCAAGTTTCTGGATACATGTCCATGGTTCGATTCCTATTAAGAAGTATGTCCAAAATATAATCCTATCAGATGCAATCAAACAGTGAAATAGTAATTTAAACCTAGCTAGATTTTATAAGTTAATCCAATAAGACATACTACATACTACATAACTAACCACATTCCTCTTTCAGCTTCCTTTTGTGCTCCCGAGTCAGGTAAAAGTTCTGATCGTGAATGGGATGAATAATCTATACCACCGAGAAAAACAACAAAAACTGAAAACGAGCATAGTACAAATAATATCATACCAACAATTTTCCACATTTTCGGCCAAGCAAAAGGATCATGCAGGCTGAAAATGTTGAGCACACAATCGATTCCATCCCACTCCATCCACAAGTTTTCCTTGTCAGTAGGTGTAACATAGTCAGATTAAGGTCTAATAGAAGTTCTATCCAAAGAATAGCTGCTTCCAATTAGAGGGATCTGAAATAGTCATTCATTATTTCAGACTAGTAAGCACTTATCAAGATGATGTGAACTTTTATTTGATTATTTTAAATGCTATCCATATATGAAAGCTAATCACATACAACGTTTGTGCAGTAATTCAAATCAGATGGATTCTCCCTAGAAGGCTAATATTGGTGTGAAATTGCAGTTTGATCCCAGACCTCCAAAAGGCTGCAATGTCCCAATATTTTGACAATATCATAATGTCTGTCCTCTATTTTATTTACCATCATTTCTGATTCATTTGCCCACATGGTATGTGTGGATTTCATTTTACATTCACGCAAACACCAACTGAGACATTTGAATTAGTTGTGGACGGTGAAAAAATCAGTGCAGCTCCTAAGCTCCACCCTTTTGGGGTGAAACTTGCTAGGAAGAGGGAACAATAATTTTCTTTATTTCTTTAATATGAATGAAAAATGATATCTAATCCTTCTATGTCCCTTCAAATTTCTAATATTCCATATCTCGTTAATCAAAATTTCTAATGAAAACATATCTAAACTGTGTGCCAATTTTTTGAGCAATTTAACAAGCTATGCTCAAAATATATTCATGCTCTACAGTTTAGCTTAAAGGGGTTATGAGATTTGGGCTTGTTTATCTAATGGTACTTCTTTTATCCAGTCCCCCTTTTTCTCCCCAACAAACACCAAGTAATTACCTGTTGGGACGGACAGCAGTATGTGTGACTGAACTCGTTGAAGTGCTTCCTGAGATATTCCTGTAGTTTTGGAACATCCTGTCTCCGAAAAATGTCCCATAAAGCACCACCGTCTACATTATTTTCAGATCTGGAATAGTTTGAAAGATTTCCACCTTTCAAACAAGAATTACATCACCGTCAGATTGAACAGTTGGTAGTGTTAGTTTTTGGAAAGCAGCATCCCTGTTTTGATTGCCAACTTCAATATAAAATTGTTTAAGACATGACCCAAAGCTAGGCATTTTACCATCAACATTGCCATCCGCAGAGTGACAGTTTCCTAAAGTTTCTCTTCTATCTTGCTCAATCTGCGCTTTTTTTAGCCTTTCTACTGTACGAAGTTGTTGAGAATTAGGGGTCACTTCAGCAGTATGTGTCAAAACATTCACCTGAAACGATTATTCAGGAAACAATATGTTGAAATTTGTAAGCAGAGAAATGGAAAAGTTGAGTTTGCAGAAAGCAATAACTATAATTTTCAAAGATGATCCTGACCAGAAAAACAATGCAAGAGATATTTAATGATATTATTACACAGATTCAAGTGATAAAAGTATGTCTAGAAAACTGCTGACAGAATATTTTGCTATATTTTACCTCCACAGATACTCCACAATTAGTTATGCAGCATCTAAATCAGATTTGTATAACTAAAAGCAATAACCATAAGACTGACAAAATTCCCTAGGTTTTTTGTGATGGGTGATGAACACCCAAAGAATAGAGACACCAAGAGAGGTATGACATATGCCTGACACATTGTGAAGTGTGAAAACATTCTGCATTTGTAACTAACCAGAAACAATACTTCTCTTTAAAGTAATACGGTGAGATACATTTACATGTAAGACATTTGACTGCCAACACGACAAAGAGTTTCAAATAGTCACAACCACTAAAAGAAATCTAACTCAATCTACAACTAACTCACATCATTCTCGGCTCTCCGTTTCTAAATTGCTAAATTTATTGTCAGCCCATTGGAGGTGAATGGGAACACCAAACTGACCATTAGACAAGGCTTCGATACAGGCACAACAAAATTCCAACTAGGACCACACTGCAAACCAGCCGTGCTAGATTTCTTCAAGTTTATAGTTTCTATTGGACCCCAAAATTATGGGCCAGTAAATTTGTTTACAAGATACATTCAGCTAAAGACTCTTAACCTAGAGAAAGTTTCGATGGGCACTAAGTGGCACAGCTACAGAAGCATAATATGCCAGCCTTCCATATTCACCAGGATCATAGTCCTTTAATCTAAGAAAATACCAGTACATTAGATGACAAAGCTACATGAAGCCATCAACACCATCCCTCTCCCACGCCTTCTCCCTAAATTGAGGTTCAATGACCGACAAAAAAGGTAAATTTATAGAAATGAAAAGCTTCTAGACGTACCACATCAGATATATTGCAATGAAGCTTAGTCACAGAATCTTCACGTCCAAGCTCCTGCCCAACGCCATAAGCAGGCTTCCCACACTCCTCAGGGAATTTAGCAGCAAGATTAAGAAACCCACTGTGAGGATGAGTATATTCCTTAAATGGCAAGCCATAGATAAACTCAGCACCATGATGAGGAAGGTGCTCCTCAATCAAACTCGCTGGAGCACAATCTCTCAGTTTTAGCCTTTGAGGCCCCATTTTCCAATCAAACCACCCCTTTACATATCCAGTAAAAAATTCATGGATACTGATATCTTGCTGCATTTTATCGTAAGAATCATTTCATTATCAATAGCAAAGCATCAAAATGATATTGCTTATCAATGCATGCATAAAAAATACTATATTTGGAGCAAAATTGGAAACTGTGGAACAATGCCCTAAACACTTCATCAAGAATGAATAACGATGCCCAGAATAATTTATTACTGAAGAAGAACAATGCCAACTATACAAAAACATAACTACCCTTATTTAACATCAATCTGAAGGGAAGTTTTTAATCCCATCATTAGAAAGAAGGCTTTTTGTTTTTAATGACAAGGTACAGCAACACATGCTGAAAGAAGATAAAACCATCATTCACACATGCAATGCAAAAAGACAAACCACTCCCCCTTTCTTTAACCACAGTAAGTTTATAACTTAGACCACATCTGCACAAGAATGTAATAAAACACTATTTTCATCACCATAATATCCACCTGAATTGATGACAACTCCAGTACCAATATATCTTCTCAACTTCTCTAGCTATAAATTTCCAAGGTGAAACAAATATAAAACATCAGAAATAACTAGTATTACGCAATTCAAAACATAATATAGACAATGCTGATCAACTAAAAGCCAGAGAGCCACTGACCTTGCACCAATCCAGGCAATCAATGGCCTTGATTGTTAAATATTTACCATGCATAGTCTGTTGCATCTGACGACAAGCAGGCCACATACATGATGTAGTTTCAATTACATTGCTAACAATCACAGGCTCACCCCTGAGCCAATGCCATTGGAAATGCTTAAGATCCTCACGTTGGATATTTCCAGCTCTTGGGCAGTACAAATAGTTGTCATCAAAATCCTCTTGAGAATCTCCTTTCCTTAACTTTTTGGTGTTGCTGATTGAATCAAAAACATCCAAAGAATTGAAACATGAACACCACTGTGCGGAAGTTTCTGCCGCATGCATAAGTTTGTAAATTTCAGCCATCTCTTCTGCTTTCTGTACCAACTCACCAACCTTATTCTCAAAAGACATGCATCTCAATTCCAGATGACCATGACCACAGCCATCCCTATCCTCTGGAGGGCAAAGGATGCTACCATCTTCATTGGATTTCCATTCAGATTTTAACCTTACATGACACTTGGGGCTAGGTTCAAACAGTAGTTCTTCTATGTTCCCCTTTCCACCATGCAAATGTTCTAGGTCCTGATTGATATACACCATAGTCACTTCCTTCCCACCTCCATCCAGGTGTCGATCTCGACTCTCCCGGCAACACGTTAGGCAGAGATCATATGAGCATAAATTGCAGCTTCTATACAAATCAACAATTGAAGCTTTGCATTTGTTACTGGGAAAGAAAACAAAAGACTTAAATTAGAATTGAAAGTATAGTATATGAAACAAACTTAAAATAGAATATGTGACTGGTAAAGGCTCTACCAATTCACACGCTCATCATAAGAGCAGTTTGACTTTTGGATCTTTAACTCCGAAACAGACAGCCCTGTCACAATGGATCCAAAAACCAAATTTAAACAATGCAACAGTTCCATTGCAATTGGACCAGTATATGGTAGGTTCACAATAAGTAACACTCTCATCCCCATCTCATAGCAAAAGAAATGGTAAGGTTTGAAAAACAATTAATTTAGAAAAGGAACAACTTTGAAACGAACTATTGTGTTATCACAGTTAGAAATAAAACAAGAGCCAACTCAATTGCCATGAGTCATCATTGAGCTTAAGGTCAGCCCACCATAACTTAACCTGGTCTGTCAAGTCAATCTAAGTTATACAAAAGGGTCAGGCCAACATGATGGCCTGAATCTAAGCCATGGTTTTGGTTCTAGTCAACCTTGGGAGCCAGCCCCGTTTCCTGATCCTTGTTCAGCCTATTGGTCAGGCCAGTGCATGCACTGCCTGATACAGACAGGGCTTAAAGCGTAGCAACATTTTATAGGCCTCATAATAAAAACGCCAGCCTATTTTGGTAAGAAAAACAAGAGTTGCACATCCAAATAGTGTCAGCACCTATCTGAGGAAAACAGAGTATACCTTGTCTCCTAGCCTCCATCTCCATCTCAATCACTTGCTCATTGTTAAGTCGTTTTAATAGTGGAAGCAATGCTTGAAGCAAATACTTAGAGTGCTCGAGTTTTTCCTCTTTGCTAATATTCAACTTCGGCTGTTTCTTCAAATTCTACATTAAAAACCACAAAAGTCATTCCATACTTCACTTGAGTGAGGAACATATCAAATGATTAACCAAAAGTACAGGAAATATGTGCACAGAAGGAAAAACTCACTCTAGAAGCTGCACACGAACATGCTTTGCAACTGCAATTACCACAGCATCCAGGACAAGCCTCAGCAATGGCATCCTCTAACATCTGAGGATACCTGAAAGCAGAAAACTTGATAGTAAAATAGTAATAAACAATGTAAGCAAACAGTACATTCATCAAAATCAATGCAAGCTCATTCCAATTACGGCGGACTCTAGTCCAACTGAACTAACAAACCAATCCAACATTCTTTTACAAGTAATCAATCACAAACAAATAAGCCAAATTCATTAAACAATCCATACCATTTTCTTTTGCAACTTCCACAGCAAACAACTCTGCCCTCATCATTCCCCTGGCAGTGAAGGCACTCGAAACAATCCTCAATCCACTGCTAAATCAAAACCCACAAATCACACACACACTGCAATACTTTAAAAAAAAAAAATTTTAAAAAAAAAAAGATACAAACTTTAAGTACCTTTGCAGCATTGCGTGGTCTCACGCGCCTAAACCGCTTCCGACCCCAGTTGGCGGCACATGATAGAATTCCTTTCTCACAATCCCTTGGGCCATTCACGGCTGCCAATCCCTTCCCTGTAGCTCTCTTCCTGGTACTACGCTTCTTCTGCACAATCTCAGCCATGTGACTCTGGTTTTCTAAAAAGCCCTCGTCTTTCTCTGGAAATGTGGGTTCTGGGTCATCATAAGCTTGCTTTACGCCGTCTCTCTTCATCAAAACTCGTCGGGGGCGGCTATGAGAGGTTTGGTCTGAGCAGGGTTTGATACTTCCGAGGGAAGAAGGAGACACTTGTCTTACTGGTCGGGATCACGAGAGTCACGTGCCATGACACTACTGCCCGTTTAAATTTGTAAATATGGATAAATATCTGAAGGGCGCCAAAAATCAAGTGTGAAGGTTTTTTTTTTTTTGGGTTTTTGTCCATTTACCCCATTTCTAGATATTTTTTTCCCACTTACCCCATTAAGTTTTTTTAATTCTCTCTTACCCAATACACTCTAAGAGAGTCTTCCTTATACCCAATTAAGATTTTTTTTTGTTTTAAATTTTTTTTTAATACCATTTTACCTCTCACCCTTTTGTTACATAGAGAGAGAGAGAGAAACCATAAGAGACTTCACCGGAGCCGGTCACCGGCCGTCGGATTTCGGTCATAGGTTGCCGGACATGTTTATTACCCCAATGGAGGGGCAATAGAGGTGTATTGCCCCCAATAGATGTATATTGGCCCCCAATAGATGTCTATTGCCTCCAATAGTCTATTGCCCCAAATAGACGTCTATTGCCCCCCAATAAATGTCTATAAGCCATGTATTGCCCCTCAATAGACGTGACGTCCATTGTGACCCAATACACCATATATTGCCCCCCAATAGACGTCTATTGGGGGGCAATAGAGGTTTATGAAACCTCACTGGAAATCTCCAAAGAGGTTGTTACAGATCTCATATGGGGTCAAAGAGGTTTATTGCCCTCTGAAGAAACCTGTATGCCCCCCAATAGATGTCTATTGCTATTGCCCCCTAATACCCATTTATTTCTTAAAATTAGACAAATAAAACTTTGATTAAAGAAAAAAAACGAGGAGATTACATCAATTCAAAACATCTACTGCCCCCCAATAGACGTCTATTGCCTCTCAATAGACATTCAAAACTTTTTTTTCCCTCTTTTTCTATCCCATTACTTAAAAAAAAAAATTTGATCGGTCACCCAGAAAATGATCTGGGCACCCACATATCTCTCTTACCTTCAACTGTAGCAATAGTCTGCAGGTTTGCTACCAAAGTGATCGCAGCACCTTCAACTGCTCGAACCACTGGCCTGAACACCCGCTCCGACGAGACTGCAAGCGTAGTCGCCGACTTCAACGCCGGAGCCCAACACCGAAACAGTCGCTGATCTCTGGCCTGAGGTGGTGGTGCTGGCTACGAAAAGGTTGAAACCAGCTCCAATGTGGCCGGGTCGGACTTCGCCTGTTGCGAAAAACCCACTCTAATGTCGCTGGCCTAATCCTTCACCGGAGAGAGAGTAACGATATCAGGAAGACCGAGGTCGGAGATGTAGTTGTTGACGGTGACTGCAGTCGAGGTCGACGGCGGTGAGAGAGAGAGAGAGTTGGTGACGACGCCATGGTGGCTGGCCCGACTCTGGTAGTAGGTGGAGTTGGCATCGGGGCTTTGCAGGCCAGGGAAGGCCGGGGAAGAGAGAGAGAGAGAGAGAGAGAGAGAGAGAGAGGACGCAGATCAGAGACTGAGAGAGTGAGAGAGAGAGAGACTATTGGCGTCCAGAGAGAGAGAGGAGACAGAATGGCAGTGGGTAATTTTTTAATTAGTTTGAGGGTAAAATGGTGATTTGAGCTTAAATTGTGTATCTGAGAACAAAAATCTGTTAGTGGAGTAAGTGGGGTAACTTTTGCTTATTTTGGTGTTTTGGGTCAAGGACTCTTTTTTTTTTTTTTCCTATTTCAGTGTAAAAATTTTTGAAAAATTCACGGCCGATATACCGATATATCAATCGAGGTCTCCTTTTAAAGTGGTAGATGTATCTATTTGCCCTAGCAAATGCACTACCTTACCCATATAACTGCGTTATATCCTAAAAATTTTGAGTGTTCATATATCTGTTATGGCTCAAACCTGTGACTTCCGAAGGCGGAGCCACTTTGGTTATATCTTATTGAACCTAATGATCTATTTGAGTGCTGATATATATGTTATAGTTCGAACATGAGTTTTAATTTTTCTTTGATTTTATTTTATTTTATTCTTTTTTTAATGAAGTTTTGGGTCAACTTGTAAAAGCCCGACCCCTTGGAAACTGACTGTCTTCTGTGTGATTGCCCTCTAGAAACTGATGGACATGTGATGGCAGATTGCCCGGTGGGCAAGGGAGTTGGTGGGCTCGGTGTCTTTGTCTTTGAAGCTGAATTACCCGGTACTCCAATATTTGTCTTTAAAGAGTGGATGCTAGAGTGTGCTTCTAGAGTTACCTTACCACAGTTTGAGAAACTTATGATGTTCTTGCAGGCACTTTGGCAAAATAGGAATGCAGAATTATGGGAAGAAAAGCCTAGACTGCCAGCAGACATAGCTATCCCTACATTGGGCTGGTTTGAAGAGTACAGCTGGCAGGGCCGGTCCTGAGAATTCAGAGACCTAGTGTGAAAATTTGATAGAGGCCTTATGTTCATTGCATAATGATTTTTTTTTTTAAAAAGGGTAAAATAAAAAAAATGTTGTGACAAGAACATTCAATAATATAAAAATTATTTTCAAACAACTAATCAAAATAACTAAGAAAGTTTCAAATAATGTTAGACGAGACTATAACTCCTAATTCATTCATGACGATAACAAACTTCATATGTATCCCTCTCCTCCGTAAGCACTTGTTTGCTGCACCACCCAATAAGCTACCATACGTCCTGCCTTTTATTTGAAGAACTGAAACTCTTAGTAAACATTTGTACCAAAAGAAAAAGATAGAGAGGCACAGCCAATGCAATATTAAATTCTGAACATTGATCTTCTTGCATTTTTTGCAGCAAAGTCATCAATAAGACTTTCATAATCAAGGATATCTAAAAATGCACTTTCAATTGAGATCAGAGCTAATCCATTTAATCTCTTCTGCAACATGGTTGACCTCAAATAAGATTTTAATAGTTTTAGTTTTGAAAAACTTCTCTCTACAGATGCAACAGTAACAAGAATAGTTAGTAATATTCTGTATGCAATGCATGCATTTGGAAAACAATTCATCTTTTTCAAAATATTTAATATTGCAATGGCTGTATTTTGCTCTTTTGGTAAATGGTTTTTCAAGAGTTCAATTCTGCAAATAAGTCATTCCCATCTATATCAGACTCGTCATTTTTCAATTTGCTTTCAAGATGTAAGCAACGCTTCTTCAAGTCATCATCATCCAAAGAACATAACTTATCTGATGTAAATAGGAACCCAAAAATATCCTCATATTCTTGATATTGTTCAAACCTTCTCTTCAAAGAACCAATAGCTTGATCAATTATGAATAAAAAATAGTGTACTCGAAAGGATTCTTCAGCAGATTCAGGAGGAGCTGATCAGGACGACTCATTAGCAATCTCATCAAAGTGTCTTTTTCTACGTATTTGTCTTTTTTCAGGAAAGACGGGATCAACTTCCATTCTAGCTGCAATTTCTTTAGCTCTAGTCATTGCTTGTGAAAAGCCTGTTTCTCTGTATTCTTCAAAAAAACTAATCAACTTTTGTACTAAATCCATAGCGACATCAATAAGCATGTTTGCAGACTGTAGTTTCTTGCTAACTATGTTAACTTCGACCAAAATGTCATACCAAATGACCATGCCTAGTAAAAACTCGAAATTCCCAAGTTCATTTGTTGCCAGAGAATTAGCTTCACTTGTTATTTTGGAGTCATTGTCACTTTCTGCCAATTGAAGTAAAGCTTCTCTTATTTCTAGAGCTTGGAATCTTATTGCTTTGACACTCTCAATACGACTTTCCCAATGAGTAGCTGACAATGATTTGAGAGTCAAACCTTTGGCGGTAACATTATCTTTTAGAATCTTCCATCGCTTTGTAGAATGAGCAAACAAAGTATAAACACGTTGTATCACTCCAAAAAAATCTTTTGCCTTACCACAGGAGTTTGCCACATCACAAAGTGTTAAGTTAAGAGAATGACAACCACATGGTGTGTAAAATGCTCTAGGATTTATCTCTAAGAGTTTCTTTTGTACACCTTGGTGTTTTCCTCTCATATTTGATCCATTGTCATATCCTTGCCCTCTTACATTGTCGATATCAAGATCAAGACTTTTTAATACATCTTGCAACTTTTCAAAAAGTCATTGTCCAGTTGTATCATGCACGTTCATAAATTCCAAAAAGTACTCTTCTATTTTAACCGGAATCGCAGAGACATTCACACATCTTATTATCAAGATCATTTGTTCTTGATGGCTAACATCTGGAGTACAATCAAGTATCACAGAAAAATATTTAGCTTCCTTAATTTTCTTAATGATGACACTTTTGATTTCAGAAGCTATCAAACTTATCAACTCATTTTGGATCTTATGACTAAGATAATGATATTGTATCTCATTTTGTTCCCTTCGTCGAAGATGTTCCTTCATCAATAAATCCCACTCTGCAATCATTTCAACTTGGCCCATAAAATTTCCATTACTCTCTTCATAAATCTTCTCTTTTGTTCCACGAAATGCCAAATTCTGCTTTGCAAGATATTTCACAATTGAAATCAATCTTCGCAATAAATTTCTCCAATGTTTTTTCTCTTTCTTGACCTGTTCTCGAACAACCTTATCAATAGTTTTATTGTTTTTCAGTCTAATTCATAAATCAATCCAAATGCTCATATGAGTGACATGCTCAACACTTGCCTCATGATCTTTCAGCTTAGTACTCAAATGTGCCCAATCTTTAGATCCCTCGTTTGCCAATTGAGTATGTTGAGGCCTAGTTTTGAATAATTTACAACAAAAGCAGAACACTTTATCAAGCTACTTTGAGTACACTAGCCATTCTCTATCATGCTTTTCTCCATTCACTAAATAGCGAATATAACAATTTGAATTGAAACGCCTACTTAATTGATCTTTAGGACCTTTCCCTGTTAACAGGTCCCTGACATGACCTTTTTCCACTAAAAGATCTCTCCACTTGGTATCAAGAGTTTCCCAATTTCTTGGATAAAAAATGTCTACATGGATGCGTTGACTTGATTCTTCATTCACTAAATTAGTATCAACCTCATCTTCATACCCATCACTATCAAATTCTTCATCATCAAAAATTTCATTGTGATCACTATCACTATGGCCAAGATCATCTACATCTTCTTCAACATTGATATCGGTATCATCTACTTCCTCAACAACATCAGTTTGTTCTTTATTCACTATATCTGCACTTCCTTGATTCTGAGGTTGTTTAACAATAAATCTATCTAGTGCTCCTCTTTGGGATTCCAAAAATTGTTCGGCTTTTCTCTTTTTCACTCGTTTCTCGTGGCCAGATTGAAATTTTCTAGTAGGAGCCATTAAAACTTGGTATTAAGGGTAAGGCACAGCTTCGAATTTGTGTTGGGTTTAGTTTTATTTCTTTGCACATGTCCCTTTTATAAGGTTAATAAAAACCTAGTAACAAAAGGAAAAAAAATAAATCTGATTTGCTGACTTACCAAAAAAAAACAGGGACACGGAAGGTTTAAAAAAAAAAAAAGGAAGAGAAAAGAAGTTTAAAAATGGAAGTTTGGGATTCGAACCTGTGACAGGATATAAAAACCCACGCACACCTTGGCTAGGTTACCAACTGGACTACACAAGATTGTATGTATGGATAGGGAACTAAATTAATTATATTCATTTATACCTATATATACTCAAAACTCAAAGTCGGAGGCCTCCAATTTTTGGAGGCCTTGTGCGGCGGCACAACCTACACACCCCCATGGCCGCCCCTGACAGCTGGTACATGCATCTATAGTTCCGGGTGTTCGTGTTGTACAAAGATGGAATTGTCTGGTTGGGAATATTTTTAAATGTAATATTATTGATGGAAGTTTTAATTATGGAACTATGAAGGGTGGAGTGGGTTATGTATTGAGAGATCATGTTGGCACCTTCCAGGCTGCCCTTTCTCGACCTATAGACACTGTACATACCTCAACTAATATGGAGGATTTGCTACATCAACAAGCATAAGTAACACCCTCTTAGCGAGGCCACAAACCATGGTGGGACCCAACCACAATATGAATTCTGTAGCCCGACATCTAAGCTACACCGTGATAGTCGGAAGTAGCCAAGGCCTCACCGGGAAGCCATTTTTCCGGCCTTGCCAAGTTGTCTTCACAATATGGCTTTTTCAACTAGAATAGTTGTTTTGCATCCCACATTGAAAAATTTGTAAAGGAGAGTGGCTCCCTTCCTTATAAAAGGGACCCCTCCTCTCACTTAGAGATCACTCCATTACATCCTCATGTAATCCTATTGAGCTGTAAGGAGCAAAGTTAAAGCTTTCAAGTGGACGTAGTCTCCCGCAAAGGCAGGAGATGAACCACTATACTTCTTGTCTTCAAGCTAACACTAACTTTTCTCTATCTAAAGCTAACTAGAGCTTTCTATTCTAACGTTAACATTGGCGCCGTATGTGGGAAGCCGATACAAAAGGCTTCATCCTCACTATTCGTTAAGTCATCTTAACGGAGCTCAAGAAAATGTCTTTTCTTTTCTTCTTTGATTATCAGTCATCTTTGATCATCAATTAATCCTCTTTTCTTCTTGAATTATCATCATATCCAAGTGGCTTCCTTCATTACCGTTAACCATCATTAGGGGTAACACACAAAAGAATCCAAAAACTAATTGCCCAATCAAGTCTTGGCGATAAGTAAACAAAAAAAACAAAAAAAAACTATCTAGGCTAAGAGCCTACTGCTAGCATGGCCTCCGCCAGCAAGGATAGTGCCTACCACTAGCACATCCTGCTCTAGCGAGGCTGACCGCCTACTTAAACTTCAATCCTTGGCGGAGCTTCAATCTACTAGTTTCAATTTTCTGCACACCCAGAAATCTACTTTGGGCACCCATGGCAACTCCATCATCAGTGCTGAACAATGATCATCAGCTTTTCACCCCACCTTCATCTTTACTCTGTCCGAATCTAGGATCGATCAAAGCGTGTGGATCATCTTGCAAAGTTGAACCTAGTGTCAGCACCATGTCGGCGGCCGGTTGGCATCAACGTCATGTTCATCTTCCTCGATCAGCGACCACGACAACCGCTAGCAACAAAGCCAAGCTTTACCGATAGCAACCAACCACTGGCAATCATCCGCCAAGGTTCTTCCTCTAGCCACTACCGCTGGCCAAAGCTCCACTCCCACTGGCCAAGTTACACCTCCATCCGCTGGCCAAAGCTCCACCTCTGTTGGCAAGCTCCGCTTCCGCTAGCCAAAGTTCCGCTACCGCTAAGCAACACTCCGCCAACGGCTAGGCAAGCCTCCGCCCAGCTTCAAGTTTCTATCTCAGTTGAACTCTCTGCGCCGATCATCCCCGAACTTGAAAGAATCTGGAAAATTCTGATTTTTGAGAGGCTCTCATCGAAACCTTTGAAGCCAAATGAACCCAATTTGAGGCAGAAGGGTCTGAGCTTATTGTCGGTAGCTCCCAAGTTGAGGTGGAGTGTCAAGAGGTCATGGGCCGGGAGGCAAAATTGGCTAACACAAAGCTCTTGAAGCTCGGGCCGTAACTCTTGAGGTTGCACAACCTTCCACTCTCTGCACCCAATCACCCACAGCTTCCAGTCCCTGGCGTTTAACTAATTTGGGCATTGAATCAACTGACTCTGATAAACACATATCTTCAATTGTGGATTGGGATATCAGTTTCTGTGGCAGTCAGACGGCTACAACGAAGACAGCTAAGTCTTCTGCTTAACACTCATGCCCTTATTTAACTACAAACTCCACGTCTCTCCACTGTAGCACATCCCATTATAACATGCTATTGGATGCTCATAACCTTGAAACATGACTTATACTAGTTATTCATCTCGGTGCTCTACTTCTCTACACATACATGATACACATGTCTTCTAACGCATACAGTGCCTTACACATGCCTTTGACTAATGCCACTCTTTTCTCTACTTTTAAAGAAAAGCTCATATAGGCATATAACTGCTGCACACATATCAAGACCATCTCACCTATATAATATGTCATACATAATTGACACGTTCATAGTTCATGCATAGTTGCTATGCTTCAATTGTCATTACACAATGGATTCTGTGTATACCTCTCAATCAAGTTGACATATATGTAATCAAATGTTCCAATCCGCTGTCTCTTGTATAGTTTGCCAGACATTGAGTATACTCGTCAACATGCGTATGGTACAAGCATTTGTCTATAGTCACTGAGCTTGTCATTGTAGACATTTAATTAGCTACCATGAAATGTTTGTAGTATACATACATATATACATACACATCTAGACAAAGTCCCTTATCTCAAAAGCATGTCTGAACTTTATAGAATATGATTATGAGCTTCGTAAAGTGGTAACTAGTCTTGTAGGATCTTTTTACGAGCATTTGTCATATTATCATGCCTATTGATATTTAAATTGGGCAATGTAGCTCCTAGAGCCAAATACATTATCGCTCGTTGCAAATTCAGACATACTTATTTAATTGAGGCATATGTGTATAAAGTAAATGAACTTACTTTATATATGGTGTTATATCCATTACTAATCATTTTCTTTATCTTATATTGAGGGGATATAATCCCCGATATCATCATCCTTCTACTAAGATGCTTCGTCGGAGCAATGGAGCGTCATGCTTGGACAACTCCAACATGATTTGGGTACTTACATCAATTAAAACCCAACTCACTCCAAATCGACATAAGATAAGTAACTATACCTTATCTTTTACGCTCTTGCAATTGGAGCTATTACCCATGCCTTTTGTCGTTGGCTGACTTTATACGCAGCGGATGTTACGTCCCGAACCTAAATTTATCGGTTTACTATCCATTTGAATGGTAAATGACAATTACTTTCACTTTTTACTTCATTTTGATAGAATTTGTTTTAGTTGAGAGAAGTGTTGGGCTTGATGAGTAGATGTTGCTGCCAAAATTGGGTGGCCATCGGAGCTGGTGGCTCGTGGCTCGTGAACCCCACGCGCCGCCACTGTTAGTGACTCGTGGAGGCCCGTACGGCTTTCTTTGACTCCGATTTTGTTAGAATTTTAAATCCTAAAATTGTTGTAGGGTATATATATGAAGTTTGGTGAAGTTTGGATGGATATCGGGGAGTATTAAAGGAGTTGAGGTTAAGGAGACAATTAGAAATTCGATTTCAATTATCATAAAATTATTTTCTGTCCTGTGATTATTCACGAACGATTATTTTTGTACAGGACGTGAGGAGTCTCCAATTGAGGAAAGTTTCGACCGACTGCAGGATTAGTCGTTTATTGTGAGTGAACTTTGTTTTAAACGCTATGCATGCAATCATTCTTTTTAAATACATGGATTTATTTATCTAGCTTGTTTTGAGATTGAGGAGTTTGGACTTATGACACTTAGCTTGATTTTGAATTTTGCGGATGACGTCGCTTTATTTTAAGTGATTAAGACTTTACCTTATTTGTTGATTTTTTTTTTTTTTTTTTTGAATTTGAGAACATCTTGGATTGCAGGGCCACGTCATTGGAATATAATTACTTTCTTACGAAATTCGGGGAACCTTTATGGATTTATGAATTTCTTGGTTTTGGATTATTTTATTCACCATACTTGGGTCGATATAGATTGTTCGTTTAGTTCTCCTCCTCACTTACTTTGTGTTTGTGGGTTGAAGTTGAGGGTAGAGCCTGGGAGGCTCCTTTGTTGTATGGTGACTTCCTCTTCCCCATATCCTATTGTTATTTGACTAGCTGCGCTAGTTCGATTTCTTTCAACCAGTACTGGGGCTGGTTTTACTTTTTTTTCATGTATCGGCTTCTCTTTCGTTCCTTATTACTTGGGTTGTGACTAGCGGGGCTAGTTGGTTTTATGGAAGTGAGCTTCAATCGGATTTTGTTTATCTACTTATTGCATGCATCGAGTTTTTAAAGAAATAAATGTGGGAAATCATAAAATCCCTTTTCTTTAAATTACTTATTTTTGTCCACTTGATAGGAGCATTTTAATGCGACGTTTTAATAGTTATTTCCTCATATTTACTTAGTTATTTCCTTAAATAAATCCTTCTTGTTTAGGAAAGTTTCCATCTTTAGAAAGTTTCTATTTTTAGTAATTTTAATAAAAGTTTCTATTTTCTAGGTACCTTGGAATAAATGGAGCTAAAATGAGCTGAAATGAAGAAATGGAGTTTCCTGGTCCGATTAGGAATCCCAGTCAACGCAGGAATCCTGATGAGGCTAGGAAACCTAAAGGCATTAGGAGACCACATGATGACGTGGGAGATATTTTGGGAGATTAAATCTGATTTTTGCATGGGAAATCAAGGAGATTACGTTGAGAATATCAAGGGAGAATTTCAAGGAAGAAAATGTTCAAAACAAGTCCAGATTCATTCCTCAATTCCCTCAAGATATGTTGGCTGAAATTAGAGAATAAAATCTGCAATTTTAATGTGAAAATCAAGAGAAAATCAAGGGGAGGACATTAAGGATAAAGCCATGGAGAGATTTAAGGGAGAAAAGGTCCAAAATGCATCCAGATACATTGTCTAGGTTCATGCCTAGATATTTGGCCGAAAATGGTGAATAAAATCAGATTAAATCATGGGAAAATCAGCAACAAAATATTAGGGATTGATTTTAGAGCTTTTTGATTGGTTGAGTGACATGGCAGAGTTGACGTGGCATTAATTCATTGGTTGGAGCTGTGTGGTGCAACCAGAAAATTCCTTAGAAACTAAATTCATGAAGCCTTGCCTTCCCCTATATAAACCCCCTATGCTACACCACAAAACACACCTCTTCATTCAGAAAATTCTCTCCATAACGTCAAGCCTTCTCTCCATCCTCTAGTTTCAAGTCTCTGCGTCTTCAAGCAAAGAAAAGAAGAGAAGAAGAAGCCATGAAGCCTCCTAGCCGCCATCATCCACCTTGTGTCGTGAAGCTTTGGAGCCTTGCTTTCAAGATCCAAGACCAACGTCTCAAGCTTTCCACCATTCATTCTTCACGGTGTAATTCTATCTTTTTCCTTGTAACCTTTTCAGGTTTTCTTTGTTTGATTTCGTATGAACTTGATTTCTAGTTGACATAACGTTTAGGGCAAAGTTTAAGCCCAATTCTATGTTTGAATAAAGTTGTGATTTTTATATGTTGATTTATATGTTGCTTATGTGAGATTGCTTAATTGATTTTGTTTTATAGAAAACTTTTATATGTATGTGTTCTTTGGTGGCCAACTTAGGATATATGCATGTAATTGGAGCTAATTTAAGTAGTGAAGGCTTTGGACAAAAGTCGAAATCAATTAAGGAGGATTGCAAATAGGTGAACTTATTCATAACTAGGTTGTGCACTTTGGTTGACACCCTTTCTTTGTTCTTAATGCGTTGAATATGTTCTTGATTAGCTAGCTTTCTAGACTATGATTGCATGTTCAATAGGATTGATTTAGGTGCTTTCACTTAGATTAATTATTCAAGGAAAGTAAAAAATGGGAAATCGTTTGCTTTCTAACGTTTCACATGGTCAACTTCTTTCTCATGACATAGAAAATCAACTATAGAAATTGTGATTGCATTTCTTGCATATGATTGTGGTTTTGATCTTTATTCCTTGCGTTCCACCCGTGTATATATGTTTTTATATTTTCTTTCTTTTATTTATTTTAATTTTCAAAACTCTAATTCTTAAATCCCCCTTTTATTTAGTTATTTGTATATATCTTGTAAATATTATACTTTATTTTATTTTAATTCTTTATTTGTCTTACAATGACAGGTGTACCCTCAATCCCCGGAATAGAACGATCCCTACTTGCTTATACTACTAATGACATTTTACATGGTTAAATTATGCGCTTGCTTTTAGGCGTATCACCACTCATGCTAACGTTTTTATATCTTCCCCCTGGGCCCTTTATTTTCAAATGCCTAGTTCATAGTGTAGCTATTCAGCTTTAGCAGTTGAGGCTTACCACCATCGCTGCTATCTATCCTTCGAAGGTTACTTGCTAACCTACCTTGTTTATCGTTGTTCTTTTGGCTTTAGGCTGCTCTGATAACCATGGGACTGTTGTATTAAAATTGTAAACTATGACTTGGTTGTAATTTGAGATACTTGGATAATTTTATTACTCTAAATTGTGGAGTTGTTTGGTTTTGGGAGCATGGTGACTCCGGGGGTTTTGAGGGTGATTGTTTAGAAGTGTTTATTATTTAATAGGTTTTTCGGTTGTCAACTTTTAAGGGAGGTTCTGCTAAATTTTCAGTAGGATATTCTCGAAAAGTGTGCCCCTCAGGACCACCTCGGTTTCCAGGGTAAGATATCGGGGTGGGTCCTGACAGCGGAATTAGCCCGTGAGGTGCTAATTAGGTTCCTCTGAATCGAGGCCATCCTAACTTCATTTCTTCCTCGATACTCCATTTTTCTTTTCTCTTTGTGCGTTTCTCTTGTCAACTCTGACCCATTTCGACATCGTCCCCTTACTTGTTGGGGTTTACCAACGAAAGCTACTCATACATGGGTCTCACATCTTGTGGCTAACCGATCACTTCCTTGTGTCATAGTTGTCTTCCAAGACACTCGCCCAACCGATAGGCTTCCGTGTCATCCCGGCTTATGCCAGCCCATTGCTGACCCACGTGCATCCCGCATGTCGATAGCAAGTAGCATGACCATGTACCGAGTGGGTATGGGTATCACATGCCCGCGTACTTCGCCTCGTGAGCATCACTTGCACAACCCACTCGGCTCAAGGGCAACACATGCCCGCATACTTAAGCCTTGAGTGCCATCCTGACAAGCCATCTTGACCTTGTGGCCTTTCCCATCCTGACAAGCTCAAAATTTCAATGCCAATGGTTTTGAGCTTTATCTATTCTTTATATGCAGCATGTCATGGCCAGGAAATTCTTTGGCAGACTATCAACTCAATGACCCTTTAGGACATTCTGGAGGGCCACAAGAGGGGTCTTTAATATTGTTACTTCATTGATTCACTTACAGTCCCTCACATAGCTGGGGAAACTTTTGCAGTGATGTCAAGATTACTATCAACGACTTCAAATTTCAAGGAGCAAAGTAGCATACATAGAAATAGTACAAAGAGGCATTTTGCTGTTTGCAGTATGTATTAGCTCTATCTACATCGGAAGATATGTGAATTCAGCAGCAACTAGTTCTGTCTATACTAATAGACAGTACCAAACTTTTTTGTTTCTCTATAAATGAATTGAGCAGTTCTTCAGATATTTGATTTTGCTGCCCCTTACGTAAACACTTTTGTACTTGCACAGATATAGAACATTCCCAAGCTTTCAAAACTAGCAGTACCTTGGGCTGTTTCTTTCTAAAAAGAAAAGTAAAATACAATTGGACATAAACTTGTGGGAAAGGTTAAGGTGTGTACCTTTGGGTTATTTAAAGATGATTATGAGGAAGATAAAGTAAAACCCACTTCAAAGCCCAGTTTTTACCTTTGGTCTATTTATTCTGATTGCCAGAAGTAAAAACCTTGAATGATAAGAACTGCCCTTACTGACATGTAAGATCCTTTCCCTTCCCTATCTATCAGTTGCTAAATTTTGTCAAAAGCATGTACTTGGTGCTAATTTATTCATGTCAAAGAAAATTAAGCATGGTCTTAAAAATAAATAAATAATAGGATTAATTACTATTTACACCCTATACTTATAGGGTTTCATTGTTTCAGTCACTGACCTTCAAATTTCACCTAAAAAGTCCCTGAACTCTCAATTTCCTTCCAATTGGTCCCTGCCGTCAAAATTTTCTGTTAAAGTTGCTGAAAATGTCTATTATGCCCTCACTTAATTTTTTTTTTTAAATTTATTTTTTCTCTCTCTTTTATTTCTTTTTTTCATTTCATCTCTTGAAGGTCTGTTGATTGGAACCATCTTGATGAGGAGATGAACAAAAGGATGCAAGAGAGCCGGAAGAAGAAGAGGTAAAAAGAAAAAAAAAATGAGAGGAAGAGAATTTTTTCTTCTTCTTTTTTTCTTTTAAGTAATTGAGGGTATAATAGATTTTTTAGGGGAAGATAACGGAGTTTTTAATAGATGCTTGACGGTATGAACCAATTGGGAGGAAATTGAGAGTTTAGGGACTTTTTAGGTGAAATTCGAAGATCAGGGACTGAAACGATGAAACCCTATAAGTATAGGGAGTAAGTAGTATTTAACTCTAAATAATAGCATTCTCGTTCCAATTGGTTCAGATCTCTTCTATCTACAAAGAAGATATGTGAATTCAGCAGCAACTAGTTCTGTCTATACTAATAGACAGTACCAAACTTTTTTGTTTCTCTATAAATGAATTGAGCAGTTCTTCAGATATTTGATTTTGCTGCCCCTTACGTAAACACTTTTGTACTTGCACAGATATAGAACATTCCCAAGCTTTCAAAACTAGCAGTACCTTGGGCTGTTTCTTTCTAAAAAGAAAAGTAAAATACAATTGGACATAAACTTGTGGGAAAGGTTAAGGTGTGTACCTTTGGGTTATTTAAAGATGATTATGAGGAAGATAAAGTAAAGCCCACTTCAAAGCCCAGTTTTTACCTTTGGTCTATTTATTCTGATTGCCAGAAGTAAAAACCTTGAATGATAAGAACTGCCCTTACTGACATGTAAGATCCTTTCCCTTCCCTATCTATCAGTTGCTAAATTTTGTCAAAAGCATGTACTTGGTGCTAATTTATTCATGTCAAAGAAAATTAAGCATGGTCTTAAAAATAAATAAATAATAGGATTAATTACTATTTACACCCTATACTTATAGGATTTCATTATTTCAGTCTCTAACCTTCAAATTTCACCTAAAAAGTCCCTGAACTCTCAATTTCCTTCCAATTGGTCCCTGCCGTCAAAATTTTCTGTTAAAGTTGCTGAAAATGTCTATTATGCCCTCACTTAATTTTTTTTAAAATTTATTTTTTCTCTCTCTTTTATTTCTTTTTTTCATTTCACCTCTTGAAGGTCTGTGGATTGGAACCATCTTGATGAGGAGATGAACAAAAGGATGCGAGAGAGCCGGAAGAAGAAGAAGTAAAAAGAAAAGAAAAAATGAGAGGAAGAGAAATTTTTTTTTTTTTTTAAAGTAATTGAGGGTAAATAGACTTTTTAGGGGAAGATAACAGAGTTTTTAACGGATGCTTCACGGCAGGGACCAATTTGGAGGAAATTGGGAGTTTAGGGACTTTTTAGGTGAAATTCGAAGATCAGGGACTGAAACAATGAAACCCTATAAGTATAGGGAGTAAGCAGTATTTAACTCTAAATAATAGCATTCTCGTTCCAATTGGTTCAGATCTCTTCTATCTACAAAGAAGATATGTGAATTCAGCAGCAACTAGTTCTGTCTATACTAATAGACAGTACCAAACTTTTTTGTTTCTCTATAAATGAATTGAGCAGTTCTTCAGATATTTGATTTTGCTGCCCCTTACGTAAACACTTTTGTACTTGCACAGATATAGAACATTCCCAAGCTTTCAAAACTAGCAGTACCTTGGGCTGTTTCTTTCTAAAAAGAAAAGTAAAATACAATTGGACATAAACTTGTGGGAAAGGTTAAGGTGTGTACCTTTGGGCTATTTAAAGATGATTATGAGGAAGATAAAGTAAAGCCCACTTCAAAGCCCAGTTTTTACCTTTGGTCTATTTATTCTGATTGCCAGAAGTAAAAACCTTGAATGATAAGAACTGCCCTTACTGACATGTAAGATCCTTTCCCTTCCCTATCTATCAGTTGCTAAATTTTGTCAAAAGCATGTACTTGGTGCTAATTTATTCATGTCAAAGAAAATTAAGCATGGTCTTAAAAATAAATAAATAATAGGATTAATTACTATTTACACCCTATACTTATAGGATTTCATTGTTTCAGTCTCTGACCTTCAAATTTCACCTAAAAAGTCCCTGAACTCTCAATTTCCTTCCAATTGGTCCCTGCCGTCAAAATTTTCTGTTAAAGTTGCTGAAAATGTCTATTATGCCCTCACTTAATTTTTTTTTTTAATTTTTTTTTCTCTCTCTTTTATTTCTTTTTTTCATTTCATCTCTTGAAGGTATGTGGATTGGAACCATCTTGATGAGGAGATGAACAAAAGGATGCGAGAGAGCCGGAAGAAGAAGAGGTAAAAAGAAAAAAAAAATGAGAGGAAGAGAATTTTTTTTCTTTTAAGTAATTGAGGGTATAATAGACTTTTTAGGGGAAGATAACGGAGTTTTTAACAGATGCTTGACGGTATGAACCAATTGGGAGGAAATTGAGAGTTTAGGGACTTTTTAGGTGAAATTCGAAGATCAGGGACTGAAACCATGAAACCCTATAAGTATAAGGAGTAAGCAGTATTTAACTCTAAATAATAGCATTCTCGTTCCAATTGGTTCAGATCTCTTCTATCTACAAAGAAGATATGTGAATTCAGCAGCAACTAGTTCTGTCTATACTAATAGACAGTACCAAACTTTTTTGTTTCTCTATAAATGAATTGAGCAGTTCTTCAGATATTTGATTTTGCTGCCCCTTACGTAAACACTTTTGTACTTGCACAGATATAGAACATTCCCAAGCTTTCAAAACTAGCAGTACCTTGGGCTGTTTCTTTCTAAAAAGAAAAGTAAAATACAATTGGACATAAACTTGTGGGAAAGGTTAAGGTGTGTACCTTTGGGCTATTTAAAGATGATTATGAGGAAGATAAAGTAAAGCCCACTTCAAAGCCCAGTTTTTACCTTTGGTCTATTTATTCTGATTGCCAGAAGTAAAAACCTTGAATGATAAGAACTGCCCTTACTGACATGTAAGATCATTTCCCTTCCCTATCTATCAGTTGCTAAATTTTGTCAAAAGCATGTACTTGGTGCTAATTTATTCATGTCAAAGAAAATTAAGCATGGTCTTAAAAATAAATAAATAATAGGATTAATTACTATTTACACCCTATACTTATAGGATTTCATTGTTTCAGTCTCTGACCTTCAAATTTCACCAAAAAAGTCCCTGAACTCTCAATTTCCTTCCAATTGGTCCCTGCCGTCAAAATTTTCTGTTAAAGTTGCTGAAAATGTCTATTATGCCCTCACTTAATTTTTTTTTTTAATTTTTTTTTCTCTCTCTTTTATTTCTTTTTTTCATTTCATCTCTTGAAGGTATGTGGATTGGAACCATCTTGATGAGGAGATGAACAAAAGGATGCGAGAGAGCCGGAAGAAGAAGAGGTAAAAAGAAAAGAAAAAAATGAGAGGAAGAGATAAAAAAAAATAAGTAATTGAGGGTATAATAGACTTTTTAGGGGAAGATAACGGAGTTTTTAACAGATACTTGACGGTATGAACCAATTAGGAGGAAATTGAGAGTTTAGGGACTTTTTAGGTGAAATTCGAATATCAGGGACTGAAACGATGAAACCCTATAAGTATAAGGAGTAAGCAGTATTTAACTCTAAACAATAGCATTCTCGTTCCAATTCGCCCCCCCCCCCCCCCCCCACAAATACACCACCTTACCAATATATCTTTGTTATATCCTAAAATTTGAGTGCTGATATATTTGTTATGGTTCGAACCTATAATCTCCGTGGTGTCTGTTATATCCTAAAATTTAAGTGCTGATATATCTGTTCGAACCTGTAACCTCCATAGCCTGTAATCATCAAGCGGCCACAACTCATTGGTAATGTGTGTATCATGGTTTAATCCTTTATACTTGGGTTGGAGGCATTGCCCATTTATTCAGCTCGGGTCCAAATACAACCAAAATTCAAAAATCACCACGTAGTCTAGAGTGGTTAAGTCACAAGTGGTTACCCTCCCGATTTGCTTATTTTGACTAGACAAAGCTGCCTTGAAAAACTAGTGAAGGATTGAACTTTCAAGTCGTTAGAAATTACTAGCCTGGGAACGCATTTCACCAACCCAAAGTCACCTACATGTCCAAGTACATTGCCCATTGACGTTGGTATGGCATTGCATCTCACACAGCATGGAGGTGTCTCAGGTCGCATCATAGAGAAGAAGCACTGCTGCCAAACACTTGGATGTTGCATATGATGCGACCTGAAACACTTGGATGTTGCATATGATGCGCCATACCAACGTCAATGGGCAATGTACGAGGACAGCAGGTCCAAAAGAGCTAAGCCTTGTTGGAGGCAACCAGATGTCACACCTTACCAACCATCAGACCATCAGGAAAAAGTGGATTGGTTTCATTCATGACGTCGGGAGTCCAAAAGGTTCATCAATTATCCTAGCCTTGAGTTTAAGCAAGTCTATCTGTTTTGTTTCAAACTAGTGTCACACCAAGTGAGGAGTAAAAGTATGCATGCAAAAATATGAGAACCAAAACCACAGCTGAAATAAACCTTCAAATCACCACAAATATCTGTTGTGTACCATATAAGAGATACTAAAATCCTCCTACTCTTATTTTATTTCTTCTGACATAACTACACAACACCAAATCCTTACCAGTCCAGTTACCACAGAAAACAGAAGACTACGATTTACTCTTGGACAACTATATATATAATTTAAAATCAATCTGCCATTGACTGAATCATATTTGGGTATACAAGCAGGGAAAAGAAACAAAAGCGTTTCATCACAAACTTTAAATTCTGTGTAAGAACCAGAACACAAAAAAATTGGGGTAAAATGAATACTAGAGGCCTAAAAGTATCTCGAAACCAGGAATATAACAGCTAACCACAACTGCCATACTGCCCTATAAAGTGGATAAAAAACAAACTGCCTTACTGCTGGGCACACTGCACCCGTGGCATGGGGTCATCATCACCTTCTTCATCATCATCATCATCATCATCATCATATGCCTCCCGGTACTGTTGTTTTGACTTGCGCCTCATCTCATCCTCAATATTGACATCATGCATAGTGGTTTCCTCACACTCATCAAGCTCCATGTCAGTCAAATGCTTCTTGCTTGGCTTGGGTGTTAGTATTGTCGCTATATTTCGGCATTGATCAGGGGAAAGAATCCCAGAATCTGGAAATTCTACGTTGAAATGGATGAAAAGCATGCCCTTTATGAATGGCCTTTTGTGATGCGGCATGCCCTCATCATTGATTGCTTTGGATTGACCTGAATTGGGAAAAATTAAATGAGAAAACAACTAGAAGATCACTAAATGAACAATTCAAGCGGTAATTATCAAACAGCAAGAAAATTACCAGGCTTCATGACTTCTCCAGGATTTGATTTGACCAGAAGCGGCCTGCCATCAAGATGAGCCAACACAAACTGAAACCCACACAGAGCCTCAGTTAAACTGAGAGTGTGTTCTATGTAAAGATCATCAAACTTCCGCTTGAACTTGGTGTGCTCCTTGAGTTGCACTATGATAACAATATCCCCGGTAATTGTATCAGGCTGCCAAACCATACATAGCAAATAAATATACAAAAATTCCACTTGAGACAGAGCTTTCAAAGGAACATAAAAAATTTACAAAAATAATTTGAGATAGTAGACAGCAAGTTACCACTTGTGATGACAAGAACAATATGTTTGTAACTACAAGCAGTACAAAAGGCATAGTTCTAAATTTGAAATCTAACTTACAGCTTCATCAGCCTGTCCCTCAAAGACAATTTTCTGTCCATGCTCCATTCCCTTCTCTATGTGCACATCCAGCACCTTCTTTTCGTGACTAATCTTGTTTCCTTTGCATGGTGGGCATTTATCTCTATCACTGATTACCTCACCTGCAAAGATGACACATGTCTTTAAGAATGGGAAAACCAATATAAGGTTATATAAGAATGATGAAGCTTGTCCTTAAGTACCAGAGCCACGGCAATCAGGGCAGAGATGTTGCATCTGTTGAAACATGCCCAATCCAATTGACCGTGTTGTAACCTTCATTCCAGCACCACGGCATCCATAACATCTCCCTGTTGCTCCGCTCTTTGAGCCTTTCCTGAAGAATCAAGGGCTGGAGGTTAAACCCAATGGTTAGGCCAAAATCCTTCCAAAAAGAACTATTCCCACAAAAAGCGGTATCCACATTTTTCAATAAGAGGTGACTTTGCATTGACTGATATATACAGCCAAACTACCTTACTTATCATATATAGATGTTGGCAACTACGGTCTCATTCAATGCCATATTGGGAACACAGATTGCACTTGTTCTGGATATGCTAGTATCCTGTGTGCAACTGGGAACACAGAATGCAGAAGATCTAACAAATGTGAGATCACCATATTCTTATATATAAGAACACCTAGAAATGGATATTATGAATTTGAAACGTAAGTTACACCAAATAATTATGATTGTTCTGGCTTTCAGCAATCAGTGCAAAACAAAAGGCAGTAAAGAGCACCACATGAATTTTATGCAACTCCCTTCAAAGATATATATAGGTAATCACAGACACATACCCTTTACATTTGGGACACAAAATATTCCTAGAGAGAGAGAGTTTCTTTGTTGTGCCATTGTACAAGTCCTCCAAAGAAACCTTTAAGGTATGGACCACATCTTCACCTTGTTTCTGCCTTCTTACATGTGAACGATAACCTGCAAGATCAAAACCACATTTATCATAACATAACATTTTGACAACAGATTGGGGGGGAGGATTCATAGATAAAAGACCAATCAGCATAAATCAGCAAAGCTAACACTCACGTGGATTCAAAAACGTTTCAAATATATCAAATGGATTATGTGAGGGACCACCACGTCCTGGTCCGTCTTTAAGACCATCTTCACCATATTGGTCATAGACTTCTCTCTTTTCTGGATCATTAAGAACTTCATAAGCTTGACCTAACTCCTTGAACTGATCACAAACCCAACCGAATATGGTAAATTGACAATACAATACTGAAGTAAACGATATAACTGAAGACACTTTTTCTTAAAGAGTTGCTTGTTGAATAGCTAGACACTGCAAAACTATGGGGACTTGAGTGACATAAGGTTTGACCAACAAATATATGGGGGTGATACCTATACCATGGTAGCATATCTCTCATAAAGGCAGAATATGGTGCACAATGTTCTTGAGTTGGAAACTACATATATAATAAATTTAGAAAGGAAAATGTTTTAGTTTTAGTTGTATAAAGATGTTTCCCAAATTAAAGACAACCGTGACTATCTCGAAGATCCATGTCAACAAACACATGAAATGGGTTGGATTGGTATTAGGTTGGATACAGCAAAATAATTCTATTAGATCTAATGTACTTATTAGATCGAATAAGTACCTTGTGTCAGAATTGAGAAATTCTATGGCTCGAATCTTTAGTATTGATAAGTTTTTCACATGAAGATCAAGGGTATTTCATTATTATCGCCAAAAATTTTACATCTCAAGAAATAATAGTAATTTTGGAAACATTGTATATAGTTGACTGTTCCGCAAAAAGAATTGGTAATGAACAATCTCCTTTACTTCGAAAAAGTAGCAATTTGAAGCTTGAGACAATATCTTATATTTTGAGATGTCAGAAAGAACAAATATAGGATACAAAAGAGCAAGTGTGTCGCATCCAGTTATGAAGACTTTGATGTCAAGCCTTGCAGCAGTTGACGCCGAAGCAAATCTGATTGGTCCACAACTTTGTGGCGAAGCTGGGTTACTTAATAGGATATTTTCAGTTTTATCATCAGCAGTGCACAACCCGGTAGTAAACCACATAGCAATGCATGAAAGAAGAGTGTATAAAACTATAAACCCACCTTTTCAGGATCTCCACCTTTATCAGGATGATTCTTGATAGCAGCTTTCTTATATGCCTTCTTCAGCTCGTCTTGACTTGCAGTTTTGGGGACACCAAGGACCTCATAATACTTGGTGTTATCACTGTTCCTCGAAGCATGGCGAAACATGATTGAAGCACTTCGATACTACTGCTACTGCATAAGTTGACAATTGCGGGCTTCCATAAGTATGTCCACATAAAGTTCAGTATTATTTTGTGTACATGAACTCAGAACAAGGAAAATGGTAATGGATGCAAAAACCAGTAGGTTGATAACTAGTAACTACAAAAGCACACAAGTAAAGATGTGCCTGCGCATGCACACATGTATGTATACAAGATGTCAAAGGATACATGTCCAATAAATAAACAAATTGCAAAGAGAAGTATGTATTCCAATAAAAATAAATACTGAATGAAGGCAATCCTAACCCAACAATTCAGAAACAAATTTACATATATCTCTAGCTCTCAATGCACCTCAAAATAAGCTGTAGACAACTTCAAATTCTACCCTACTAAACCACAATAAATCATCTGCAAAACATAAATATGTGCATCCACCTCCATGATGGAAAAAAATTCATCTTCACATGTAAACAAAAAAATGCTTCCCCTTTTGATGTCCTGGTTCTCTTCAAGTCTTCATATTATAGATTTGTTAAAACAAATATGCTTGGGAATTGCTCTACTGATATAGAGTTTATCTAACAGTGTCCTCGACTAAAGCATTGAAAGGACAATTTGGTTTATTTATACTACGCAGCAAGAATTTGCCCGTTGCTTGTCAATGCCCAACCTATAAGGCTTAAACCAGTAAATTGATTATTTTCTTAATCACTTGATAAAATCACTAATTCTATGATTTTGAAAGCTTGGAATTCAATTAATCAACCATATGGACTTAAATTAAGCAATTAGATCAAACACCATCATTTCATAACTAGCAAAAATAAAACACCCACAAAAATTTAACCCAGAATTTAACAGACGAAAACAAAAGCTGCTAACAAAGAACACAAGAACCAACAATGCCAAAGCAGAAGCATCAAACATAAATCTTATACAAAAACAGTTTTACACACCAGAAATGGACTTTGAAGACTATCCAATCAATCTCAAAACTTACATAACTCACATAAAGTTTATTACTTTGCGCAAACTAAAAGCAAAGAACAAAAACCCACTATCGCAAAAACAAAGATTTATAAACAAATCACAAAATTTAAGTCCCTACAAAACCTGACAAGAACTTAGTAGCACAGATCAGAAAGACAAGAGCAAGAAACAAAGAATTGCTCGAGAGACAGGTAATACCTTTGGAACTGGGTTTCTCAGAGAAAGTTTAAGTCTTTGAGAAGAGAAGACCGAGGTTGAGTGAGAGAAGATGGAGTGAGTTTCCCTCAATGGCTCAAAGTCTCTCTCCTCACCAAGGGGTATCTCAGTGTTGGGGGGTTTATAAAGGAAAGGAGCGATTGCTAAATCCAGAGCTGGATGTGGGAATTTAAGTTTATAAAGGAGGTTGGTAGTGGCCAAAATTGATGTGGAAATAGCGTTTCCATTGAGAAAGGGAAAGTGAACTACTGACTAGGAACATGCCAATAAAGAAAGGAGAAAGGAGCCACCCTACCTGACCCATGGTCCAATCACTCCATTGCTCTTATTCAATTATGCTACTCAAAATTAAGAATGTTGTTATTTCGAAGACTTTGCATCCAGGTTGAGGTTGTAAACCAATGAAAATAACTTGTATTTTAATTTGAGAAAAATTCAGTCACCGTCCTAAATTATGCTGTCAAGGCCAATTTGATATCCGAACTCTCAAAAGTATCAGTGTGATACCCAAACATGTATTTTGACATCAACGTGATACTTCCGTCAAAAAATCCTAATGGGCCGTCTATTTGCTGACGTGGCAAGCACGTGCGCCCTAAAAAAATGTAAAATGACTAATTTACCCTTTTTTAATTCATTTTTTTCCTTCTTTCTCTTCTTCTCCTTCTTCTTCTTCTTCTTCTTTTCATTTCTTTTTGTTCTTTCTCTTCTTCTTCTTCTGGGATTTTCCTCTAGCCAAACCGCCGCAAGCTCCGCCACCACATTTCCTTACTTACCTGACATCGTCATCAACCACCAGCCACCCACCCCAATTTAATGATTTTAATCATCAATAGTACAATACAAGCCAATACAATTCGATAGCTCGATCAATCTAATCACGGTGAAATTGCTAAGCAACGGCAGCGCCCAACCAACGAATCGGTCAACCAAGCTCCCAAGCATAACATGTTTCTGTCTTCAACACAGTAACTCACCAAGAGTTTCAGAGAGAGACTTTAACCTTGAAGAATCAGAAATCGAACCAGAAAATAACCAAGAGTTTCTTCTTTGTTGCTTGAGGAAGAGAGCAACCAAGAGTTTGAGGTTCTTCGATTGAAAACCCAGAAAGAAATGGAGATGTTCATGAGAGAGAATGATTGAAAACCCAGAAAGTAAAAGCCCTGATAGATCGATTAGAACATTGCTTCGTCGTCTCCGATCTTGTCTCCGCCGCCTTCTCCGAGCCTCCCGGCGGCTGGTCCTCCCTCCACAAGCTCGTCGTTCTGCTTCTCTTCAATGTGAACACACCCAATCACAATCACAATCACAATCACAAACCCAATAACTATAACATCAACCATCCTCAATATCACACACCCAGAATTTACCACAAAAAAAAAAATCTAATCTTTACCCAAGCCGTCGATGAACTCAAGGCCACCGCCACCATTAAGGCCGCTCGACCACTTCCGCCACTGCGACTCCGACGCCACCTCCGCCAGCAGCCGCCCATAACCCTCGATGTCGTCGTTTAATCTGAGGAGCGACACTCCCCTCTGCCCCTGGTTCATAATTCACCGTTGGGGAGCAGTTGCAAGTGGGAAAACAACGGCGTCGTTTTGGGATGGTGATCCTTGTCGTCTTGGAAATCGACGGCTGCGGCGGCATCGTCGTCGTCGATGTTAGTGTCCGGATCGGCTGGTCGTGGAGGAGTACCAATAGGTACTATGGATATGGAGGCATGGTGGATAGTGAAGAAATCAAGGATGAAGTTGGTGAGAGAGAGGAGACGGGGGTTGAGAGAAGGAAAGAGAGCGAGAGACTAATCCAGAAACCCGAAAACCAGAACCGAGTTGGGGGGGATGGAGCTCTGTGCTTCGTTCTTTTTTTTTTTAATCAGTTAGGAGTAAAAGACTATTCTGCCCTTGATAAAAATATCATATAGGACCCACGTGCTTGCCACATCAGCAAACAAACGGCCCCGTTAGGAATTTTTTACGGAAGTATCATGTTGATGTCAAAATACGTGTTTGGGTATCACATTGATACTTTTGAGAGTTCGGGTATCAAATTGGCCTTGGCATCATAGTTTGGGGACGGTGACTGAATTTTAATTTTAATTTTAATTTTAATTTTAATTTTAATTTTAATTTTAATTTTAATTTTAATTTTAATTTTAATTTTAATTTTAATTTTATTTAATTAATAAACAGCTTAACGGAAATGAAAGTATTTTTGCACTTGATAGAGTGCGTATAGCAGCTAGAAGCAAGTAGAGTTCGAAGGGCTTGGATCGTTATTTGGTACTCCTAAGATCTCAAGCTCGAGTGCAAGACCACAAAGGGTGGAGTCCTAGTTCACAAGGTAATGTAAAACTCTAATTTGACAGTTACTAGCAATAGTGCCCGCGCTTTGCCGTGGGGTGAATCCTAACCATAATGTCTTCTCTTACTCCTTAAATTTAAAGGATGATTTTATCATAGTAGCGTTCAAAAATTAGACTAAGTTTGAAGTTTACTTATTCCTTGGCCCTTATTTCAACGTTTTGATATATACATAATAGCATTCATCTTCGGCAGCTGCAAACTACTTTCTCCATCATAAAAGAAGGTTGTCAATGAAATTAACTTGTCCACAACTTGATGATTTGATGAGCATTACCATGGAGCAAATGGCAACAACTTGAAATAAAGGAAATAAACAGATACATTTCAATAAACAATTGCATGTATGCGTTAGCCGTTGAAACCTAGCACTCTCTAATAAAAATAACCAACAGTTATGCAGAAGATTGCATAGACTATTGCTTCTGAGCTCTCTTGTAAAGTTGAATCCCTGCTATTAATCAAGTTTTCTAGACATTTGCCATCATTACTGCACAAACTTCTTTGGTTGTTTGATGGCTTAGATTTGGTTCGATCGAAAGTCTCTTGATCTAGCTTGCGTTGAGAATTTCCTTTGTTGAAGCTTGATGTAGCGCCATGTTTTGCTTGACTAATACCATGGTTTTGCACTATTTTAGGCGTATATTCAATACATAAATCATTTCGACTAGTAGACTTTCTTCTACTCTAGTGGATTGGTCAACAATCTGTTATTGACAATTTTGATATCAGTAATGAAAACACAGGACAAATTGTGACTGATAGATTCAAAACAGACAGAAAGAAAGAGGAGCTATAAGGAAAAGTAAGACTACCACACTATGAAATCTTGAGTCAAAATATTTACACGCAGTCAGATTCTGAAGTGTTCTAACAATCAATTCACTCACACACAGCAATCGAACTCAAAACAGACCAATTAAATCAAAACCCAAGAAATTGTTTCCACAACCAAATGAAAATCTGAGAGATAAAGAATCAAACTTTGGGCAGTTTTTGCTCACCTGGGTTTTGGTTAAACCCCAGAAATCTACAGCCTCATGGGGACTTCCACTTTCCCAACTCCTTCCCACTTGAGGAGGCAAAGAATACTACAAACAAAACAAAGGAAATTGAAGCTTTAAGCAATTAATCTAAAGTGAAAAACGAATCAACTAAAAATAGAGGGAAAGGGCAAATATTGGCCTCGGGTTTTGTGCCTAGTACCACAAAGAAGAGACGTCACTTCTTGCTCATGGCATCATCAACCTTTGAAGAAGATCTGTGAGCGCCATGGACGAATTTAATCAAGAAACCTACATAATTTGAAAATCTAGACGATAACCGAACATAGTAACACACACAATCACCCACAAAACCAAAGTTGTTCATAATTTACCTCTCCATTCATTTCATATGCAAGTAAAACCTCATCTGAATTGTTGCTTGAATGAATGAAATTGATGACTTATAAGGTCCCCCTTGAAATCATCAGATTTTGAATCCATTGATGCAAGTGTGGGTTAATGAGCTTTGGGAGAGAGTTAGGTTCTTGTCGTCCCTATGGGCTTCCATTTCTTTGAAATTCAAAAAGTACTCCCTCTCTTCCATTGTTCAAAAGTAACACGTATCTGACCTAACAAAATGCATATCAGTCTCTCTTAATTGCAAAGAAAAACTCAGAAACTCGATGAGGTATATGTGGCAAAATAGTAAACACATAATGTAAGACTTTAGTTTCTGCACATGAAGGCATTTACCTCTGCAGATCTCTCCAGAGCTTCAACCTGCTCCGAAAATCCTTTTTGTAGCCTGAAATCACCAACAAACGGCAAACCAATCAATATCTTTCTTCTGAATATGGAAAATATTCGTTATATAGCCTTATAATTAAAGTACTCACATTGGAAACCAAAAACCCCATTTCCAAATGAAGTTGCTAGAGCCTCTACAGATTCTAATGCAGGTTTCATGAATCAAAAGGAACTAATAACTTTAACACATGCAGTCAAACAAATTAAAAGTCCATTCTTACAGTATAGTGAAAACCAGTTCATAAAACAAAAACATATACCATTATCAAAAATACATACCGGTATAAATACTTCAATATTTCTGAAGTTAATTTAGAGAAAACAAATAGATATCTACTTTCAGATTGGTAAGAAATTAAGAAAAAGAAAGAAAACTGATATTTTTAGGAGAACTTTCTGTATACAGGGATCACCAAACTCTATATACCAAGATTAGGTAAAAAAAATCAGTTATCAAACAATTCTTGACATAATTAAATAGTGTGCGAATTGAACTAAACTCGAGTACAAACAATAGAGAACAATAATTATGAACTGAATAAACCTACTTTTTCTTGTCCTTTCATATATGATATCTTAGCTTATGATTAGATTCTAATAAAACTTTCATTAATTCATGTATTCTTACATGTACAAAGTTTGCAGAACTTCAATTGAAAAAAAAAAAGCTTTATTTTCAAAGTTCAGAGTTTAGTGTGGAGTGTTTAAGGTTTCACAATGTTGGATGACGATAAAGTGATATTAACTAATTGTTCCAATGACATGACAATTCAATGCATTCAATAAAACATCAAACATTTTTCATCAATGGTTAAATAGGTAACTACCTACAGATAGTTACATAAATATAGATTGTTTAAAATTAGTTGAACATAAACTTTTAGTGACACAAATTTCATTTAAAAATCATGAATTCGAAAGCAGAGCTCCAAAATAACAAACAGAAACTATAAAACAATATCAAAAGCTAATTTTTGTTAGCTTTCGTATAAAAATTGTAGTGCTGCCACTTGAATAAATTATTGCAAACAAATGAGTATAATTTAAGAAATTACATCACCTTAACAACAAACGCTGCACTTATTTCCTGACAATTATTATCTTCATAATTCAATCAAACATTCTATATCCTCTCCTAAAGTTTGATTTGTGCAGAACTAAAATGATCAGAAAACTGAACAAAAGTAACTAAATTGAGCTAAATTTACCTGCAACAAGGAGCAGAGTTTTGCAAACTCAATGACTACAATACAGCCTTTCTTTTTAATCAAGGGTTAATTAACTTAACTTTCACTCTAACGTAGAAGTACCTCCTTTGTTTGGCTTACATAATAAGGCAAATGGAAATGTCAGACAAAGAATTTAACATTTAGAAGAAAGTTGCACTGCACATACAACAAAAGGTATAGCAGGACCCATCTATATTGATCTGGCATCTGGATTTAGTTGATGGCTTATATGTGTCTTGCTCAACTGTTTGATATGATAATCACATCTGGGTGGTAGGCTAGAAACAGATATATGGGTAAAGAACTATTATGATTCAGTTGAGGTTGTTATACTTTTTTCTTATGACATGTTTTGTGTGGCAGGTATATTAAGTTTTTCTTATTACTTTGTTTATGATGCTTTGATTTTATGAGAAGTTGGTAGGGACTAACAAATATTGCTTGAGAACTTTGGTGCTTCCTTTTAGGGCTGGGGATTTAGCCCGAAATTCGACCCGAAACCAGGCCGAACAGTCCGGGCCTTTTAAAAAAATTTGACAGTTTTATAAAGCCCGATTCGAAAGCATTATATAACGAGCCAGGCCTGGTCCTTAAAAGTTATAAAAAAAATTAAAAAAAAAAAAAAGCCCGGAGGCCCGAACTCATGTATAATTACTCATATTTTTTAAAGTTTTTTTTATTCTTCTCTATTCTTCTTTCTGGACTCTCTCTTCTCTTTCTTCTTTCTTTTCTCGTCTCTTCTTGTCTTGTCTTCTTGTTCCTCCCTCCCCTCTTTTTTTTCTCTCTCTTCTTATCTTCTTTTCCCCAAACGCCTCCATTGTCTTTTTTTCTGTTGTTTTCCCTGCTCTCCCCAGTCCTCCTTCTCCATCAAATCAATTGTAGATAATGAGAAATTCCTAATTCTTCTGTGTCTTTACTCAACCCCAAAAACTCACTCTCTCTCTCTCTAGTTTTTCTGTAGCTATGGAAGTTTGATCGGATAACAAAGTTTGAGCTTGATTTGATAATGAAGTCCGAGCCTGAGCAAGAGGATCAAAGTTTGAGCTTGATTCCATAAACCCAAACTTTCAATGGTGGTGGTTAGGTTGCTTTGGAGGGTGGAGGAATGGGTTTGGAGCAGGATCTAAGAACAGATCTGTTGTTTGTTTTTTTAGCCTTTTGGGCCTAAAAAACTTGATGACCGGCCCATTTTTTGGGTATGGGCCTTTCTGGTCCCTTAAACTTAAAAACGAAATTTGAGCCCATCCTGAAAAATTCGGGCTTGGTCCCGGGCCTTGCAAATTATGTACCAGGCTGGGCTCGTGGCCAGGCCTACTTCCTTTAACAAATATCTCATTCTGATTTTTTGCTCTTCTATAACTTTAGTACTGCAATACTTGGAAAACCAATTCATGAATTCAAAACATATGCCATTATCAAAAATAGATATCAGTATGATTACTTCAATGCTTTTTAACCTTACATGAAACAAATACATATCTGCTTTGTCTTTCTATTTATCTTTAGGGCAAATTACTGGTCACACCCTCATCTTTTTGGGATTCGACAGTTCAGTCCCTCGTATCGTAATTTTAACAAGTAACTCCTCAAACATTCAAATTTCACACAATTTGGTCTAAAATGACCATTTTACCCCTCACTTCCTTTAATAAAAAAAAATTCTTCTCTCTTTTTTTTTTGTTATTTTTTCTGCTTCTCTCTCACTCTGTCTCTCTCTAACATCACCGCCGAATCCAATCACCACCACCGCAACAACAACAACAACAATAACCACTCCACCCCTCCCTCCACTGCATCCTCAACCCCTCGCCGCCACCACAAGGGCTTCTCCAAGCCAGAAATCTTCGGAATCCTCACTACGCTCCCCGAACAAGAATCCCCCTCTCCGAATGCCCGGAGCAACTCTCACTTCTACCACAAGGCCTCGGCCTCGCCATCTTCGTCGTCGTACCCGCATATGATTCCGACGATTCCGAAACCCAGACCAGAAGAGAGACATGAAATCTAGAGGAGGAGAGAGAAACTAGATCAGTCTTTCTCTCTCTCTCCTCCGACACCCACTTTCGGTCACCACCGTGACTCACCTCCACCACCACGGACTCACCTCACCGACCTTCGATGAGTTCAATGCAACCTCCATGACATCCGGAAGCAACCCACGAGTGGAGGCCGGCGAGGCCAAGATCTGATTTGGGCACCCATAGGCCATAGCGCCCTCCCACTGTCTCCACCTCCCTCCCCAACCTCAAATCCACTGTCCATTTCCTCACCTTAGTGGGCTTCTCCACCGAGTTTCGCCTCCTTCGCCGCCTAGTCGGTATGTGCCCCGTAGCCTCCATGACATCTAGCAGCAACCCACGAGTCAGAGGCTGGCGAGGCCAAGATCTGATTTGGGCACCCATAGGCATAGCTCCCTCCAACCATCTCCGCCTCCCTCCCCGACCTCAAATCCACCGTCCATTTCCTCACCTCAGTGGGCTTCTCCACCCCTGAGTTCCTCCGCCTAGTCGGTATGTGCCCTGAAATCCTCGCCTCCATGGTCATTCATCCATGATCTACTTTGGAGGGGGAGAGCGAGAGGGGCGAGTGGAATTGGAGAAGAGAGAGGGACGACAAATGAGGCTCAGGCGAGTTGCCGAGAGAGAGAGAGGAGAGACAGAGTGAGAGAGAAGCAGCAAAAATAACCAAAAAAAAAACGAGAGAAGAATTAAAAAAAAAAAAAAAGGAAGTGAGGGGTAAAATGGTCATTTTGGACCAACTTGTGTGAAATTTGAATGTTTGAGGAGTTACTTGTTAAAATTACGATACGAGGGACTGAACTGTTGAATCCCAAACAGATGAGGGTGTGACCAGTAATTTGCCCTTATCTTTATTATTGTTCAACAGATAGTTACAAATGTCTTAATGTATGTGATTTGATTTCATTTTGTAGCCTAGAATTTAACTTTTCAATAGTTCCAAGATCGAAATTTTTTGGAGACAATAAACTGAGCAGTAGCAAGTTTGAGATTTTGAGCAGTAAACGTGCAGTAGAGTATCAAAAGAGCCTAACTTTCCCAACTTCTTGAATATAAGCAACCCCCAGGCACTAATTACAGAAAAAACGATATCAGACTTTTGAAGCTTAAAAACATACAGAAAGATAAATACTCACAACAACAATAATCAACAAAGGCATTTGCTCCATTGAAAGATTGAATTTTTATAAAATTTTCAAGCAGGTACTATAGTTTCAATTACAAACCGAACATAAATGTTTTGTTTTGAGCAAGAGCTCTCCGTCTCTCTCTTCCCCTTCCTCTATCTCTCTTTCCCGTTCTCATCTCTCTCTCTCTCTCTCTCTCTCTCTCTCTCTAGTTTGTCTTGTCTTTTCTCTGTATTGGGCGAACAACAAAATCTGAAAAGAAAAAACAATTTTTATCGAGGGCTAAAGATTGATCATCTAGAAGAGTTCATACTCTGAAAATTCAACTCCTAACCTTTGTAGTCTGTAAGAGTTGATGTCGGTGTACAGATTCTGGTGCAAATTCGTATCTCCAAAAAGAGCAAGAACCAACCTTTATTGTAACGTCCCGAACCTAAATCCACGTGTTTACTAGTCATTTGGACGGTAAACGACCTTTACTTTCACTTTTACTTTCGGTTTAGTACTTTTAGTGGTCCTAAAAGTTGACTTTTTGTTCGGGTCAAAATTTGAGAAAATGTTCTTCATGGAAGTTGTAGAAGACGTTAAACCGAGCGCGTGCATATGTGGTACGTAAAAATCGGACTTTGTATGCGAGATTTATGGCCAAAAATGTGAAGTTACTGTTCACGGTAATTTTTGATTAAAATAGAAAGTTACCTAGGGTAGGTTTCCATTTTCGGAAACCCACCCTTCCCCTTTCTCTCTCCTCCCCCCCGAGCTCTCTCTTCTCCGGTTCGACCCTTTCCTTTCTCCCCCCGATTTCCGGCGATTCCGGCCACCAACCGGCGTGCCACCGGTCACCAGAGGAGCGCCTCCTCCCTCCGATCACCCTAGTAACCTGGGTTTTGGACGATTTGGCCGGAAAACCACGGATCAAAGCAAAACTCCTCCGGCTGCAGTTTGAAGTTTTTGCCGATTTCCGGCAATTCCGGCCACCTCCGGTCCTCATTCCGGCGTCGAAGGTTCGGTTTTCATCACTGATCATTTCCCCTATGGCCTTGTATCACGATTTGTTGTGTAGATGCCGAATCGACGAATTGAAATTCTAGGGTTCTTGAGGATTTCTGAGTTTTTGTTCATTGATCGATTTCGGCCGTTTTTAATTGTTATTTGGGATTGTTGTAGTTGAGAAGTTGAATCAGTGTGTTGAGAAGGTGCTACTGTCAAATTTTGGTGGCCATCGGAGATGGTGGCGGCGGCGCCGCCACTGTGGGCGGCGGTAGCGGCGGCTAGGGTAGTTTATAAATTTCAATTTTTAGCTAGTTAAATTCTATAATTATCATAGAGCTTATATATGAAGTTTGGTGAATTTTGGAGGAGTTTGGAATTGTTTGTGAATTTTCGAAGTTTGGAGTTTTGTGGTGGAATTATGGGAAATCCGGCCGTCGGATTTCCCTCGTTTTCATTATGGAATATGTAAATTGAGGAATTAGAATTGTGGAAGAGATTTGGGTTGAATTTGAGAAGTATTGGAGATAGGGATTTTCGGATTTCGTTTAAGTTCGTAATTATTTTATCGGATTGCCGTTTACGGAAATATAATTGTGTACAGGGCAATGTCGCGAGCTACGGTTAGATGAAGGAACTCGTTTGCGTGGTTGCCAATAGTATTGTGAGTGGACGTTTGTTTTAAACAAGTGATGCATGCGTTTATTTACTAAAGCATGTTTTATTTTATTAACATATTATTTTCCGAGCATATAAAGATAATTGCGAATTATCTCATGGATTTACTTTTAAATAATGATTCTCATGAAGTATTTATGTTTTATACCGGTTGTGAGTTTTGGTTATGAAGATGTTATGCTCGGATTCGAAATTATAAATGATGTTGATTTTCGATGTGATTTTCGAGATTTATACTGTTTATATTATCTTTATAATCGTCGATTTGAGATTTCTGAAAGATTTTCGAAATGGGATTTCGATGGAATAAATTCTTGTTTATTTATTCGATTTTTGGCATTGGGAATGCCTCATTGACAATCTACTTATTTCTTTAGCGTGTGGGACACGCTGTTAATTTATACGACTTTACGAGAATTTCTGGGTACGGTTGGGAATCGTACCCGTGTTTTCTTTATACGTGGGACATGGGGAAGCTTTATTGATTTATCGGTTTTTAACCACCATACCCAGGGTCGTTATATATATATATATATTATATTACTGGCTAGCCTATTAGTACTCCTCCCTACTTACTATGTGTTCGTAGGCGAGTAGAGGAGAGCATGGGATGCTCTAGAGTGTGGGACACTCCGACCCGAGCCAATAAGGCTCCCTTCTTTTGTATGGTGAAACTTCTTCCCCATATTTTATCGTTGCTTGACTAGCGGGGCTAGTCCAATTTTCACTGTAGCCAGCGGGGCTGGTCGTATTTTCTTGAGAAATGAGATTTCGGTTTTACGATATAGTTTTCGAATGTGGTGACTAGCGAGGCTAGTCAATTTATCGTTTTGGAATTCTTGGATTTAAAGCTAAATGTTTTTTTTTTATTGTTGCATGCATCGGTTATTAAAGAGACTAAATGTGGGAAAGTATGAAATCCTTGTTCCTTTATATTGTTTATTTTTGTCCACTCACGCTAACGTTTTTCGTCTACTTTCCCCTGGGCCTTTCGGTTTCTAATGCCCAGTTTGCAGGCGAATTAGTGGAGGTCGGGCGTACATGACATTTGAGGCATAGTTGTCACTACTTCCGCAGTGTAGGATCACTTGATCCTTTACTCCTCTGTTATATCCCTGTGTATAGTAGTATTGCTCTGCATAACCTTGGGATTAGTATTTTTGAGTTTTGTGTTTTATGAAAGTGGAGTTATTGGTAATTGGGAGCAGGGTGGCTCCAGGAGTATAAGGTTGGTTTGCTTGAAGTGTTTAGTGTGTTTTACAGGTTTTTGGGTAGTCCATTTTAGAGGTGACTCTGCCGAATTTTTGGTAGAGTTATCCCTAAGGTGGGCCCCACAGGGCCACCTCGGATTTCAGGGAGTAATTCGGGGCGGGTCCTGTCATTTATCCTCAATTCAAGGTCAACAACGAACCACAAAAACAAAATATCTCAGCTGAGGGCAAGACTGTCTTTCCAGCCCTCAGGAATTGTTCCCTACTGTAGCCCTTATAAACAGTGGCATAGTGGAACTCATCTTTAGTATATAGTAAATTTGTATAAAAGATGGAGAGTTCAGTCATGTGTTAGGAGGTGTGGGAGTTTCTTTTATGGGACTTTCAAGTTAGGACTTGTAGAAAAGCAGGATTTATGTCTTTGTTAGGAGATAGGATGGAGGTGTATTGAATAGGGTTGGGCGTTTAAGTCCGAAAACCTGCAAGCTCGGACCGGCCTGTCAAAACCCGACCCGTACGGGCCGGGCCCTATTTTTTAATTTATTTTTTAACTAAACAGTTCGGGCCAGGCCTTATCTTTCAAACAAACTGTTCGGGCCGCGCCTTGTCTTTCAAAGTTGAAAAAGCCCATCAGGCTCGTCATAGATAAAAGGGGACAGATGTTCATTTATTATTGGTCTTAATGTAAGGCTCAAAATCTTAACATAGGATCATACACACAGGATTCTACTCTTCACTCAAATACCTAAACCTAATCTTCATCCTTCATTTCTAATTTCTACATGAAATCCCGATCTAAACCTAACAGCACCAAGAGGCTGCTAGCTTCTCCTTCATTCTCCATCTCCTTCGCCATAGCAGTGACACCGAGATGCCTAACACTGCTCTCTCTCTCTCTCTTCACGTTGGCCGCTAGGATTTTCCAATTGCAAACTGTCGTCTCCTCTTTTTACAGCCTCGTCAATTCCCTCGGCACCCTTCAACTCTGTGATAACCTGTTCATGTTTCTCTCTTCCCCTTTCTATTTTGCTTTATCATTCTTTTCTTTTTCAACTCCATATACATTGGGATTTTCCCTATACATGATTGTGTTGTGGTTTTCTTTCTCAATGATTTGTTTTTTTATAACAAAGACAAAGGTCATGATTTGTTTGGGATGGCTTTTGAAATAACTTTACCTACAGGCATAAGATAAGGACACATATTGGGCAGTTGGTGAAAGATATCTTAGCTAAAATTAAGCAAGCTAGTGAAACTTATCACCATGCTCAAGTTAGTGTAAGTGTACAATTTCACTTACCATAGCCATTATACATAACACTACTCTCTCTCTTCCGAAACAAATGACTGCCATCTCCGACTCAAGAAGAGGTCGCCTCCTGAATTGTAGCTTCAATTGTTCTTGACTTGTATTTGAATTTGGATATTATGTATTCTGATTTCTAGATATTTGAATTTGCAGCTTGAACTTTAGATCTTGATATTGTGTTTTGATTCAAATCTTCAACAGGTTGAAATGAATGAAATCTGGATGTATAGCATAGTAGATATGGATATATATATATATATATATATATAGCGAAGGTAGAATATAGGTATTTGGTCCCGAAAGCCCGAAATGAACGGGCTGGTCCCTGTTTGTGCCAAAACGGGCTTTGGGCCCAAATCGTAAGAAACGGACTGGGCCCGGGCCAGGTAAAATTTTGGTCGGACCCGACCTATGCCCAGCCCTAGTATTGAAGTAGAGTGGGATGCATGGGGAGTAATTGAACTGCTGCAACCCAATGAAGCAACATATGTGGAGTTAAATATTATAACATAATTCATCAATAAGATAATAGTCTAATTTTTTTTAAAAGATAGATTTTGTTTAGCATAAATCCACACTAAAAGATACCATTTGTAACACTCCGAACCGAATTACTCGAAAGTACGTAATCTAAATTTAGTGTGGATTTACTAGAGTTATGATAACCACAATCTATCTTTTATAAATATTAATTTAAATGAAAAAACTAACCTTACCATATCGCATGCGCATATCACCACCATTGAGTGACATCATAACTCTATTGAGAAGATTGAGGGAAGAGAATCAATAGACAGTAGTTGTTACAGAGGGATCCCCAAACTCTGTCAGCAGATGTCGAACTTGAGAGCAGGGGAAAAGATTCTATGCTCCTTCCTCAACCTATGATGATGATCAAAGGTGACGATTATGATGGTTCCCGCACTCACGATAGGGGAAAGAGAGATAAAAATATTGGATTGGGCGGTGTGTCGGTGGGAGACTATGCGTGTCTTCAAGAAGCGTGAGGAAGCTTCTCCCTCTCTCTCTACTCTTGTCTGAGTATTTATATATATCCCAAAGAAATAAAATGGACGATCCAAATCAAGCGATGCTGCAATGAACGACCAAAATTGCACCATCTTAAATTTTTAATTAATTTCTTTATTATTACTTTATTTTATACATGTATTTATTGTTATTATTATTTTTTAATCTTTTTAAATCATAGTAAACTCAAGTATTCAAAAAGTTCTCTAAAATTCTCACAAACTCAACATGATGTGAGTTTTCATCAAATCCATAAAGATTGACATTTGATTTGAATTAATTCATCAAAACAATTTTTTTTAGGCATTTTGATAACATATGTATTTATATATGTACTTTTACAAAGTTCTCGGGTGTTACACTATCATACTAGTGAGCTACAATCTTTTCCTATGGCTCTACATGAAGAGGAAGTACATGATGTTCATTTGTTAATCTCTGAACCTCTATAACTTCAAAATGACATTGATGTCTACATCTAGCTATTGATAGATGATTTGAAAACTTTGTGGGATGGGGTTAAAGGGGTATATGATGGTTATAGAATGGAGTACTTCAAACTAAAAGCAGTACTTTATTAGATAATTAACAACTTCCCTACATATGGGAAGTTGTTAAGCAGCATTGTGAGAGGTTACAATTCGTGTCCTGTTTGTATAGAGTATACCAAACCTCATAGGCTGCCTCATGGTCAAAAGGTGTCATATCAACAGCATCGAAGATTCTTACCAAGTCATCATCCTTATTGAAGACAGGTAACAACTTTTGATAACACTGAAGAACTTGATTTATCTCCTATTCCATTAAGTAGACATGAGATGTTGAAAAGAGTAGAATATTTGAAGCGGCTTTTTGGTAGAAAGCACCCTCATCTTTCATATAAAAGCGTTGAAGATGAGAACAGACCTTGTTGGAATAAGCAATTTGTTTTCTTCAAACTTGAGTACAGAAAGTTTCTTCCCATTCAACATTATCTAGATGTCATGCACATCGAGAAGACTGTTTGTGATGCATTAATTGGTACATTATTGAACATTCCTGGGAAAACAAAAGATGGGGTCGCTGCTCATTTAGATATGGCTGCAATGAGTATAAAGACCAGTCTGATGCCTAAACAAAGGGGGGCGAGAGCTGGAATCTGATGCTGGCAGAAAAGAAATAGTTTGCAATTCTTTTTTGGTGTGAAGCTAGCTGATGATCTATGTTCTAATGTGAAAAGTTTAGTGTCCATGGATGATCTACGCCTTGTTGATTCCTAATTACATGATTGTCATTTGCTGCTTCATCACTTACTCCCCAATGCAATTTGTTTAGTATTAGAGAAACTAGTTAGATATGTTATCATTAGATTCTATCTCTTCTTCAAGGTCATCTGCAATAAAGTCATAGATGTCGAGAAGCTAAAAAAAATGCAAAATGACCTTATTGAAAAAGTTTGTGAGCTTGACAAATTCTTCCCACCTTCCTTCTTCAATATTATGATTCATCTTTTGGTGCATCTTGTAAGAGAAGTTGAGCTTTGTGCCCGTTTTTCTTTAGATGGATGTATCCCTTCGAAAGGTAAGACTTTGAAGGCCTACGTTAAAAACATTATTCATCCAAAAGGTTGCATTGCTAAGGCCATAGTTTGAGTAAGTGAGCCTATGTTTTTTTTTTTTTTTTTTTTAAATCTGTTTTGCTTCTGTACAAATATTTAGTAATTTTTCCTCTCATATGCAGTGAACATGTGGTATTGTTGAAGCATGTTTTTTCAAATTTCAAAAAACAAGAAGAAGGAGAAGTCGCTAAAGGAGAAGCAGAATAAAACATTTGCCAGATGGATACAAGACAAGGTAAGGGCTATCATTTGTTTATTCCAGCTTTTGTCTGTAGTTTGGATAGATATTAAGTATAAATTCATGTTCAAATGATAAATAATGTTATTGCTTTGCATGTAGGTTGCAGCTAAACTTATTGATGACAAGAATAATGTATCTGAACATTTAAGGTGGATTGATTATGGTCATAATCCTAAAGTACCTATATTCAGTGACTATAAGATAGATGGGGTTAACTTCACCATCAAGGATAGTGACGATGACCGTCAAGTTTAATGCACTGATGTTTCCTTCTTCGCTAATGTAGTGCTAGTCTTTAGTACGAAGGATAAGAACCTCGTTAATGATGATATGACGTCTTTTAATGGAGTCATAAAAGAAATCTGGGAGTTAGACTATCATAGCTTTAGGGTACCTATCTTCCACTTTGATTGGGCTGATATTGACAAGGCATTAAGATAGATGACCTAAGATATACATTAGTCAATTTGAATATTTTAGGTCATTTCAATGATCCTTTCGTGTAAGATACATATGTGAAGCAGATCTGCTACATAGATGACCCTCTTAATGCTAGACAATGGTACCAGATGTTAATGAGAGAGAAGTTAGTTGGTCTATATGGGAGCCCATGTGATTCTCGTGTGTGATAGTCTGACCGGATATAGTTCCCTTTAGTGATGTTATTTGATTAATCGTATGTGCCCGTTCTAAGTGGTAAATCTCCTATTCAATTTTGAAATATTGGTCAATGGTTTTAAGATGTTTGGATAGGGATTACCATGGTGGTGGTGATGAAGAGGTTGGAGTCATTGAACTTGAGCAGGAGCCATTTGATGCCACAACACTAATTAACAATTGATAATATAGATGTAGTTGGTGACTAAACTATCAATTATATGTGGGATGGTGATGAAGGAATATGGGTTGATTGATTTATTGTGTAAAGTCATTTTTAGTACTGTTGTAGCCATTTGATTTAGGAAGACTTGTATTATTTATATTTGGATGTGAGACTTTGTGAATCTTTGTTTAAGTATAATGTGAATGTTTGTTTCAGTATACAACTATAATTTGTGTTAATTTTTCCTCTTACGTTTTTAATTTAATCTGCTTTCATTTCAAGATCAGTTTTGCTTTACTATGCTTTAATCTGCCCTAATTATGGTTAACTAATTAACCTATATGTGTTATGGGTTGTAGATCATGACTCATTTAAAGACAAGAGCTACCTCTGAAGCAAGGGAAAATATTATGAAGGCACTGATAGTGACAAGAGTGAGGTATGCATCAGATCTAGCATCTCCTACTAAGTTGAATGCATCAGAAGGTAAGCCATCCCCAAAGAAAGCAATGTTGCTAAATGTGAGAATGTCATTGACCAAGAAGAAGCACAAAACATCAAAGACAGTTAACCCCTCACAAGCTGGCTTGAAGTTGCTGAAGCACGGCTATGTAAAAAGCATAGGATTGTAAGAAGCAAAATTCTTGGAATAAAGCTAAAGGTCATGTTTAACAAGAAGGGGTCGCCTTATGGTGATGCAACCAAGAAAATGTAGTCATATATCGGAGTACTAGCACGGACTAGTGCACCGTTTATTTTCATAATAGTATTAACATTATTAGTAATACTAGATTAATAGTATATGTATTATAAGCAACCTGGTAAAAGATCATCAAATGACTAGTTTTATTGAAAAATAACTAAAACTTGATGTCATATGTAGATAAAGAGAGATATAATCAGATAAGCAGATGAATACAAATTTTTTGACAACTTACCAAATTAAATAATCTAGTATTGTTCATTCTAATTTATATTACAAAGAAATACTTGTTGTAAAGTTGGTAATATAGAAAATTGAATTGAAATACCGAATTTGGTAGATATGATTAAAGACAAAAAATTTTGGTTGGTAATTGGTAGCTCCATTCTGAAACCGAAAGATTTGATTTTGAAGTTGGTAGGGCTTATTACTGATTCGAACAGACTAAGTGATAGTTTTAGATTCCAGTGTTGCTAGATTTTTATTTTTTTATTTACTTATTTCAACTCAAACGTTCATTGTCACTATCATTGACATGAAATTAGCGGAATGTTGATGTTAGCTCAACAAATCATAATATTCTTAATTGTAGTTTTTATAACTTATTTATGATGGTTCTCTAACATTCACAAGAAATAAGTGAAAACTTTATTGTTAAACAAATTATATTGCTCTATTTATTCATTAGTGTAAACTACTCATTAAGTCACTCTGACACTCGCGTGAAATTGGTGAAATGTATTACGTAGTTCATTGAACCTAATTAAATGTCAATACTTGTCAATATGTTTCTTAAATAATGCGTGCATTTTCACGTGAAATCAGTCAGAGTGTTGTTTGTAACTTAACAAATATTCTCTGTATTGATTTTTACCCCCAATATAAATATCGCCTAAACTTCTTTTGATATACACAAACTCTTACATTTAGAGATATCTCTTAAGTCATGGTTTTCAAACAATTTGACATCGCAAGTCATTATTCTCCAAAACCGATCTCCACTCCATTCAGGAATTCTGAACACTTCCCTGAGCACATATGGGGTCAGGGCGATTGCTTCCTTAACATTATTCGAGGAAACGTTTGTCTAAATAGAAACGGGTGGTATGGGAAAAATTGGAGGGCAGAAACTACTCGGCAGCGTGGTACTCTAACTGCCCCCGGTATTCTTCTGTACATATGAGCTTTCGTTTTGTTTATCTATTTTTTGTTGTTGTTGTTCTTATTAATTTCAATATTATCGACATATATAGTAGAATCAAACAAAGACTTTAAAAGCATAGCTGGTTAGAAAAATTAATAATTTAACACCACTACTATTCCACATGATTAACGGTCTTTGGTCAGGCGGCCGGACAACTGAATGTGTCACTGGCCAATTATATGGGTGTATGAGTTTAATTGCAATAAAGGGTATTTGCAGTTTTCATGTGAAAAATTTAGAAATTTTGGGTGTATTTTTCTTATTGTTATGTGATTGCGTCCACTCAAATATACGTTATTTATATTAGATATATGTATTATATATTATTTAAGTTACATGAAGTTCTCGTAGAGGAATAAAATGTTGATCAGGAGCTCTTTTGGAAATGGGTGTTGTGAAAATATTAATAACAATAACTAATGATTAATCACTAAATGCTACTGAAAGTTTTTTTGTCCCTCACCAAAATTTAAGAACTCTTCAGATCCAAAAAAGAAAAATATTCAAAACTCTTATATTTATTGTTACCGATTTTGAGGATTATTTAATTTAGAAGTCAGATAAGATAAAGAGCATACATGTATTATTTGTGGCAAAATATCCGTTGAAAACTAATTTCTTGTTAGTTGCTTAAAAATGCTAATGACATTTACTTATCTGTTTCAGAAAGAAGAGTACACATGATATGTGTGTTATATATTCTTTTTTATTGTTGTTGCTTTGGATTTGTTTATATATTAAATTTAATTTTTCAAGAGAAAATTATGAATACCATTTTTGGTTTAGAACTGCATTTCCAATTGTGGTTGGATTTGTTTATTAATTTCAATTTACCAACTTTAATTTGTTGGGATGAGGTCCCATAATGAAAATTAATGATATGGTAATTTCGATATAGGAATGAGACAATTATGAGGATTAATTGAATTTGTACATATCAAATTCAATTCACCTAAGCCTTTTTTTAAATCAACATTAATGAGGTTAGTTTCTTACATATTTGGTAACTAGTTTAATGGCAACGAGTAGGGATGGCAATGGGGAGGGTAGGGTAAGGGGATTAAATTACTATCCCCATACCCGATTTCATTCTCCATCCCCGTACCCTCCCCAATCCCCGTAATAAGATACTGGGGATTCCCCGTCCCCGTCCCCGTCCCCATTGGGGATTAGTTCCCCATACCCGCCTAAATCCCCGTTAACAATATTACTAATTTATTATATAAAAATTTATACAAATAATTATTGATTGTAAAATATGAAATTAAAATCAAACATCAAAATAAAATAAATTTCGTATTTCAATCAAGAAAAATTAACATGTTGATAAAGATTTTTTATTAAAAGAATCTTCATTTTTTTGAATATATTTATTAATAGAATTTAAATATTGACAAAAAGATGAAGTTTACATAAATATTTATTTATAAATAATATCAAAAATAAATATAATAAATAAATAAAATAAATATATTACATATATTTTCAGATAATTCTTATTGGGTGGGTATGGGGATGGGGATCAAAATACCATCCCCACCCCGTACCCGATTTCAAAATTCGAATACTGGGGATCCCCATCCCCGTTACCCGATTTCCCCCGAATTTCTCCCCGTTAGGGTCAAATACCCTATGGGTACCCTACCCTATGGGGATTTTTGCCATCCCTAGCAACGAGGACATCGTTGAATGCTAGATAATTGCTAAAATTTTATTTTATTTTTATTTTTTTAGGAGAATTAGGGATTATTTTTTTATTTATGACATTTAAGTTAACACATCATTCCTTTTTTTGAATAGGCCTACGAGGCGAGAAAATATATTCATCACAAGCCAGAATAGGCCATTACATACTCTCCCGCTGCCATTTAAGGGCATAGACAGACAAGAAGTTAGTGGTAGTACCCACAATGGTACATAGAAATAGACATACCCATTATACAATCAAATATGTAGAGATAGCGGAGATCCTCCTTTGGTACTACGCCAAAGGCTCTAGAGGTACATAGAGTGCATGGAAATTCATAGCTTCCTAATACAAGGAAATTTATTGTAATTAGCCTAACTAAAAACAAAATAGAGGACTAGGGCAGAAACCCCAGCCTAAATCACTTTGCCAAAGAGGACAACCCCAGAAAAGAGGCCCAAAACTCAAACCCAGCAGAGAATAGCATGCCCAAGCCCAAAACTTCATCTTCCTCGCTGAATGGCGACTAGCACAGTTTCGGTGCAATGCCAGTGGTCTCCTTCGCCGCGACCCAACGACGTCCCGACTCACACCGCCGCAATTCTTGTCGCGACGCCCCACGCCATCCTTCCCTACGCTGAGACACACCGAAATGAAACCCCCTGCACTACATCGTGCCCCAATCCTGGATCCTTCCCCGCCGCCCAATCCCATGGACTCGTCGGACCTGGAAGTCCCTTGATGAGGCGTGCCATCCTTGTGCACACAACCACCGCACAGAAGACGACTTCGGGACTCGTCGCCAAACCCATCTAGCCCTGAGCCAAACCCTTTCCTTGAATTAGGGATTATTTTTTTATTTATGACATTTAAGTTAACACATCATTCCCTTTAAAAATAGGTAATACATCCTAATCCTAATCTTTTTTTTACTCTCCTAATTTACCATTTTGTCCAGACTTAGGAGACTCTGAATTGAAAATATTCACCCAAGAATTGATAACCAATATATATACGATGTCCTCTAATTTAACCAAAAATTAAAATAAAATTAAAGAATAATGCAAACACCAACTAACAAAAACAAAAATTAGGAAGAGCCAAATAATCTCTTTTACACAATGATAAAAAACAATTAGGAAGCGATTTCCACCAAACCAAGCATGTCGAAGCTAGAAAGACCAAAATTATCAAAGTATATGCAACTTAGTTTCCTTCGCCAAAAATATATGAGGAGCGGATATGCATTTCAGAGATACGGTGCAAATAATTACCCTTTTCAACTCATAATTGTCAAGACACCAAATGGGGAGAGTTAAGGAAATTGAGAATCAAAGAAGAGTGGACTTCTAACCACATATGTTTCCAGTCACACCCACATACAAGCACAAAAAATTTCTCTCTAAAGAAGACTAATGAAAATGTCACTTTTTCTAACCCTAATTTTAGAAAAAAAACTCCATTTCCACACACATTAGAACCTTTGAAGTCTAGTACAACCAATTCAAGACAAGAAATGTACCTTTCTGATTCTCCAACCACGTGGGAACGCACCCCTTCCATCTCAGATTTCCAGCTTGAATATTAAGTGTACAAAACCATTCACTACTTTCCATATAAAACCTCAACTGTCATTGGCTGAACAAGATATATAAGCTAATCTTCACCTCCTCATTTCTCTCACACCCAACAAGCACTCAGAACACTCTCTCCTTGGAGACTTAAACACGCCCAGTCTCTATCTATCTCTTTCGCTCTCTAGATCTCTTTCCATATACCTGAGATCTTGCTCGATCCCTACTTTCTCTCTCACTATTTCTTTCTGATCTCTTGCTCAGTTTCTCTCTCTTCGACCATGGTGCCTAATCATGGGGGTGCAGGCATACTCGGGGCTGCACCATCAGCAAGTCGTTTTCGACTGAACCCGGATGCACCGGCATTTCACCCCAGGATTAACCGGGCACCAGAAGAGGATAGGTGCTGCTTCCTCACATTCTCAAACGGTTATCCTATTGAGGAGCTCAGCATCATATCGTTCTTCAACGAGTAAGTTTTTGTATTCGTGTTTATATGAAAATGAAATCTTTAATTCCATTTGTATATCTGTATGTTTTTATAAATCAAGTTTGCAACTGTTAATAACATCGATGCATGTAGTTTCAGTGGAATTTGTAATATTCTTGATCTAATTGTGTTTGATATTCGGCAGGAAATTTGGCCCTAACTGTGTGGAGAGGGTGTACGTACACCGGCCAGTTGGGCAGCCACCACTGTTCGGAAAGGTTGTGTTCCGATCAGTACTTATGCCGGCGCTGGTCCTTCAGGGCAAGGATTTACAAAAGTATCTGGTAGATGGTAATCCGATGTGGTGCAAGAAATATGACAGAGAGAAGGCTCAGCAAAGTAGACAATTAGAATCTTAGTTAGTTTTGAAAATTAATTTTATCATGTTGATTGTTAACTGACTAGTTTTGTAAAGAGGACCAATTAGTGGGATTGATTGATATTAGAATACCAAATTTTTACGACCAGTTTTCTGGTCATCAGTTCTATGTGGATATGGATTGTCTGAATGGTATTGAGGATTTAACTTGTAGTGCTGTAAATTAAATTTGCTTCATGAAATTGTTATAAAATAGATTTGAGCAGTTGCATGTACGTAGCCCATTTAGATATGTTTATACAAATTACTGTTACACACGTACAGTTGTAATGAAACAGACCAAAGCGAAAAACTTCGAGTTTCATTTTAAAGATGAAAGGCTGGCAGTTGCCAAATCCTCCATGAAAGAGAACTTAGTCCTATCATGCCTTTTGCAACATATTAGAAAGAAAAAGGAAATTCTCAATAATTAATGACTAATAAATAGAGGAGTATGATTTTGACTGCAGCGTTGTCAAGTATATATAATATAACTGATAAAACAAACTCTGGGCAGGGGAAGAAATCTTCTCTTCTCAAGAGAAACAAAATCTTCCCTGGGCTATCATTTTGAATGCAGGCCGGATTGTCGAGTATTGTCAAGGTTTAAGGAAGAATTCTTCTCTTCCCCAGGGCCGATTTAGGGAAAAAATATTCTCTTCTCCAGGGCAGATTTAAAACAAACTGTAAATGAAGTTAATAGTCATTTAGAAAAAAATCTAACCATTTAGGGAAAAAAAATTTATCTTCTCATGGGAAACAAAATATGGATTTTAGGAAACAAAATATGGATTTTATGGTGGTATTGCTGTCCATCTAATCAGTAACTGACCAAACAAACTATGTTCAATCACTTTTTTTTTTTGTCTGATGATCAATCACTCTTGGATTTACATATCTAAGGGTTGAAAACAAAACAATTCAACTTAAAAATAATTTTTTTCCACCATTAGATTTACATCCAAGTGTAGTTGAGCATAGTTTTTTTGGTTAGAAACTGACCAGGTAAACATGGTGTTTATGGTGGATCAAGTTTGATCATGAAAAATTGAGTAATTTTTAATCTTTTTTGAAATAGCAGGTTCTTTCTTTTTTTCTTTTCTTTTTTTTGGCCTTCAGTCTCAAACTTTCAGATTCGGTCATGTTATAACTTGACCAACTTTTGGTCAGTATTTCTTATAACTTCTACTATTAATTGGTTAGGTGAAACCAAGGCTGGAACTCTGGAAGATCTACATTTCACTATTATGATCTATATAATTTTGACATAAATTAAGCTGCAAATTTTCTTGAAAAAATTGTTGAAAGATATTGGCCTCTCAGGAGATATTTAGAAAAATATGCTTGTAAAACTATCATGAAAATGTTGAATGTCGGTAAGAGATTGAAGAAAACCTCCAAGAATCCTTGAAAACACTTCTTACCATCTTTATAATGAGAAAAGAATCTCCTTCTACTTGAAACCGACGAGACCGATAAAACCGAAACCGAAAGTTACCGAAAAAGTTGGTTTGGTTTTGTAAATATTGAATCTACTGATTATCTAAATATTAGCTTTATATAATATACTTTTCAATATACATACATGTATATAAAGAAATAAACATCACAAGTTTCATAATAGTATGAACATTACTACATATACTATATTAATAGTACATGTATTTTAAGTAATCTGGTCGAAGATGGTTAAATAACCTAGATTTATTAAAAATGACTAAACCTTGATGTCATATGTACAAAAGAAAACTATAATAAAGGTAGATCGATATAAAGTTTACGACTATAAAATTGAAAAACATAGTATTGTTCATTCTAATTTATATTACAAAGAATTAGTTATTCTAAAGTTGGTAATATCGAATTTGGTATATGAAATTAAAAATAAAAAAGTTTTGTTGGTAATTTGTAGCTCAATTTTGAAACCGAAAGTTTTGATTTAGAAGTTGGTAATACCTATAACTGATTCAAACCGACCAAGTGATAGCTCTAGACGAACTATAACACCTTGAATCTAGATTAAATGGAAATAGTATGATTTCGGCGTGAATTAAAAATTTCACTCTAACTCTAGTCCTCTCGATGAGTCTCTTCTTCTTATTCTTTTTATTATCTAAACATCTATTGAAAACGAATCTAAACCACACCATCTACAAGATCGCTACCTGGATCGATCTTACAACCTTTCGAATCGTCACCATCGGGGTTGCAAAGAAAAGAAGGGAAGGATCACGATCCGAACTGAAACCATCAACATATATGTTACCACAACGGTCGCTTGCTAGCAAGCCGAGAAAGATAGTGGATTTAGGAAATATCCAGAAAGTAAGCATTCTCTCCGCTAGTTTCTCATCCATATGGTATATATAACCTTAAGGAACCAAATGAATGGTCTAGATCAGGTGATGTAAGAATGGATGGCCCTCATTAATATCTCACAATAATTACTTTTGAATTCTTTTCTCCCAACCCCTAAATTTTCATAGATATTAATTCGAGTGTCTGAAAAGTTTTAGAACAGTTCATACATGAGTGTTTCTATTTGGACCTCCAAATCTGCTCATTTGATCTCACTCTATTATGAATTATTAAATGACATATATAACCTCCTATATATAAAATGACTATTAATTAAGGACAATAATTATACCAAAAATATATTATATTTATTTTCTCTGGACTTTCCAATTCGATAATATTATATTGTATTTTTTTTTAATTTTTTTTATCTATTTTTATTTTCCAATTTCACTACATCATCATTAAAGCATTTGTATATATTTAATAAGAATAAAAAGCATATTGGTGAGAGAGAACAAAACAAATCCTATTATACATATTCTATAAAAGTAAATTTAGAATTGGAATTGGTTTACTCATTTCATTTCATAGTCCCTTTATATAGGGAGAGAATTACAATGGAAATATCAATTACAATGATGGCATTAAATGCTGATTGATCCGTAATCCACTACTAGAAATTTTCCCATTCCACACTGATGGGAATTAGTCCCCTTTGTCCCAATACACACTCATAACAGTGGCAAATCTCATTAGCCACCATGCAGCCACTAATGAGGAATCAGTCCCCTCTATTGCAGGTGCTATTGGGGCATTACACACTAATAATTTAACAGTGTCATATCTTTAACCAAAGCAAAATTACATCTCAATCAGTGCCAAAGCAACCATTATCAGTGTGTAATGGTGGTTTAGGAATGCCACTGATATCAGTGGCAAATTTATGGAGCTGGATTAAAAAAAAAAGGTGCCACCAGGCACCTTTACATTAATGTACTATATACTATTTTAAAAAGTATCAAACCACATCACAAATTAAACATCAAGACTCTTCCTCCCCAAGGCTGCAACCGTTCCTTTGATACTGTGGCCTTCCTTATGGATAACCTGCAAGATAAAATTTGTATTTAGTTTTTATTCTAACAATTATATAGAACAGTGATATACATTGATGCTTATAATATTCATTATGGTAGCAAAGAAGACAAGCATAAACTAGGTGCCAGACAAGGATAAACCAGATGCAGTATAGATGCATACAAAATGATGAAAGTAACTCTGTTGTTCAAGTACCTCAAGTAGAAGGCTCATGGCAGTACATAAATCTTATAGCATAGAAGTCGTCTCCTGTCAGTAGCAGCTGCAACTACATTATTATGTAAATATGAAATGGTCAGAAACAAATAAGTAGTTAATTGGCCTTAAAAGTCGCTAAGAAAATCAGTAAGAACATAATACTGATAATAGAGTAAAAACTAACCTCCATATGTTTTTTAAATCCATCAGCTAGAAACCTCTTCAAAAACAGCAGCTGTTATAATAGAGTATCAGATATTGATAAGAAAACTTCAAGATCTGGAAAGTCGTATCACGTAATCACACAGAAATATGGAACATGAAGCTTACCTGAATTATTGGATACCACGATGATAACGTTAGTACTTTCCCCTTGACCACTAAAGATTCTACCAGGACATGAGAACTGTGATAAAGAAAAACAGTTCATGAATTTAACATCTACTAACGACAAAATACACAAGTACTTCTATAATATACTTTTAGGTAAAAGATTGACTGTTACCTCAAAATATCTTACAACATTGCGGATTTTGTCTGCATTAGTCTCAGTTCGTAGATTTTTGTAAGGACAGTTAACTTTCTTCAAAAGATGGGCTCTAAGTGATTGTTGCATTTGTGAATAACTGGGGCTTAAACCACTTTCTTCATTCCAGAACTTTTGAAGAGAGCCAGTTTCAAAAACTAAGGCTAATGCTTCACTAGCTGCTCCACATACTAATTTGTTGTTGTGAAATGGCCCTGTATCAATAGGTGTGTATGTATATGCATCTATATATATATATATATATATATATCCCTTCAAGTATGAAAGATTGCTTATTAAACATAAGCTTGCAATTCACAAGCATTCTAAATAATTTGGAGATACACTTTACCCTTTCCAGTAGGTGTGGTTGAGTCTAAATCCCTCTATGCTTGAAAGAAGAAACAACCAAGCATATATTGCGGCAACTAGTAACTCTGCTGAATTATTTTTTGTGTTGACCTAATAGATAAAACAAAAACTACTTTAGAAATAAATTATAAGGTACAAAGGAAGTAACAACAGGAGCCACAAGTATAAGGTATTATAGATACTTGAGAAACTTAATAATGACAAGTTAACTAGAGAAGTTTAAAAGTTTGCTGTAACTACTGCTGAATTTAGTAAAATTTGCACCAAAGAAGAAACACAAGCATAGCCAAAGTAACACATACATCATAACCGGACTCGGGATTGAGGTACTCCCATATCACATGCATGGCATTCTGTGTAAGCAACAATAGCCAACACAAGCAGTGGAATGAAAAGTTACCATTACAGTTGTGTATACCTTTCTCATTATAAGGAAGACTCTTGGTCTTTTAAAGCTTCTGCTTTATACTGTGCAACACAAGCAGCGGAATGAAAAGGTTAGAAAAGCAGCAGAGATAAATTATAATAAATTTAATAGATTTAAGCAAGAAGCAAATCTTACATGTCTCCTCCATCACAGAACAACTCTAAAAATTAAAGCAGAGAGGCATCAATTATAGATCTAGACAATAATAAACTATATTTTTTGTTGTTGTTGTTTGGACAATGATGAATAACAAAGAATAATTAATAAATAAAGAATATAAACTCCTCACAAATCCTAGGAATAACTCTCATGAGCAGCTCACCCTTTAAACTCAAAGATCTTTGTACTACACAATTATAGGATTTGGCACAAGGGATATTGCCTATTACCGTCCAGAAAACCATTGATTATTCCATACTATAAAGCTAAACATGTTTGGATATTGCAAACTAAATCCCCAGACCACGGAATAGTAATCTGAAGCATATAGCTTAACCTAACAATTCCTACCCCAGAAATTTCAATCAAACTGAGGCAAATCAATGTCATCAGAATCAACCAAATTCGATGAATAGACATACAAAACACAAAACAACAAAGTATTATATATCCTCGATAAAGTGTAAAAATTGAGATTGTCACCTGGGCCGAAAGAAGATAGTCCGAAGCCATTCGCGTGTCTCGCCGACTTCAAACGAGTAACCAGTCACCCGGCCAGAAGAGAAAATACTAGAGAGGAGAGAGATTAGGAACCGAACTAAAAAGAGGGAAGAAAAAACTAGATCTTGTTCAGGTTTGAACTCTCAGAGAGAGAGAGAGGAGGGGTTAGATAAAAAACTAGATCTGGTTTTAGGTATGAATTCGAGTCTCGATAGAGATTAAAAGGAAATTGGCCTTTTATTAATTGAGCGTTCGATCAACTCTTCACAGATCCGACGGCTAGAATAGATCACCATGGCTAATAAAATGATTAAAAACATGTGTGTCAGTTCCTCTGGATACATATTTTACACTTTTGACCCCATTAACAGTGCCAAACGGATTAAACAAATAATACCTTGCATCCACTGTATACCATACACACTGATGATTAGTGTGAGGAAAAAAGAACCCACTGATGTTTTGTATCAGTGTGATACTATTTATTTTTGGCACTGATGATTTTTAGTGGCTAAAAAAAGGGTGCTAATGGGGAAATTTCTATTAGTGATCTTTGTTGATTGATGGTAATCGCTAATTCCTTGATTCCCTTTCCGCCAGTCACTTTGACGAAGACACATAATGTGTTTTTCTTTAACACTCCCCCTTGTGCCAAGTCAAAGAGAAATAGTGCATGAGTTATTGCCTCATTAAAAACCTTGCCAAGTAACCATAAAAACCCTGGGGGACAAAAAATACACCTTTGTCGAAGGAAAAGAGTACAACGCACTTTTTTTACATTTGAGGATGACATGTGTGTGTTAGACTCCTTCTGATGTCTACACCTCCCCCTAATCCTTACATTAATCAAGGGAGCTTAGAAAGTCTTTGCATTCCTATGCTTTTCACATGTTTCTCAAATATGGCCTTAGGTAATGATTTGGTGAACAAATCTGCTACATTCTCCTCAGACCTTACTTGATTCACTTGAATCTTGAGGAGGGCCTGTTGTTGCTGATTGTAGAAAAACTTTGGCGATATGTGTTTTGTATTATCACCCTTGATATATCCTAGCTTCATCTGTTCGATGCAAGCTGCATTATCTTCATAAATGCAAGTAGGCTCTTCAGTGGTCGAACTCAAACCATTAGTCCCTCGAATATGTGTAATGATAGCTCTTAACCATATACACTCACGAACCGTCTCATATAGAGCAATGATCTTTGAGTGGTTCAAGGAGGTAGCCACAAGGGTTTGCTTGGTTTATCTCTAGCTTGGTTTATCTATAAGATATCACCGTGTTCCCAATGGTAAATACATAACCAGTTTGGGAACGACCTTTATGTAGGTCAGAGAGGTACCCAACATCAGCAAAACCAACCAAAACGTCATTTGGCATTTAGGTGTAGTGAGTGGCGCTCTCGCCATCAACATTTCCTTTACGGATTGCAGTTCCATCTGCGGTCCCTCTTGTCTCTCTATAGGGAAAGAACAGTCCCAAGTCAATGGTTATTTTTAGGTATCAGAAAATGTTCTTGATACCATTCCAGTGACGCTGCGATGGCGCTGAGCTAAATCTAGCTAATAAGTTCACTGAGAATGCAATGTCTGGTCGAGTACATTGGGCTAAGTACAATAATGCGCCTATTGCACTTAGATAGGGAATTTCAGCTCTCAAAACCTCTTCGTCATCTTCCTTTGGACGAAATGGATCTTTACTTGCATCCAAGCTTCGACCGATCATGGAGGTGCTAGCAGGATGAGCTTTGTCCATGTTAAATCGCTTGAGCATTTTTTGGACATACGCAGATGGAGGTGTCAGGGGAGACGGTCGTTTGGGAGCATAAGTCTATGGGTGGAACTCGACATTGGAGAGAGAGAGAGAGAGAGAGAGAGAGAGAGAGAGAGAGAGAGAGTATAGAGAAAAATAAAACATAAAAAATAAAAAATAAAAAAATAGAAATTATATTAAATTTGAAATGTCAATTTTGCCCTTCTTAGGAGCTTAAGGTCTGAAAAGTGGGACCTCTTGTCGGTGCCACATAAGCTTGTGACGTCATGATTGAAGCAAATTTTGAAATTTAGACCCGGGTGATGGAAATTAGAAGTACAGGGACCAACATAATTAATTCTCAGAAAGACGGACCAAACTGATTTTAACCCAAAGTTCAGGGGAGCAAATTGAAATTTTTTCTTATTTTTATTACTATTACAGTTTTGAGTATCACAACTGAAAAAAAAAAAAATCACATTCATTAATAACAATGAACATATTGGGTATTGAAAAAATGCTGATACCACAAAATATTAGAGAAAAGATAAGGAAAAAAAAACCAAGAAAGAGAGATGACGGAGAACTAACATCTTTGCGCGTAGAGAGAGAATTTTGATAGACTTTTTCACTCTCAATTATTTTTGGTCTGGTGGTTGGAAAAATATTAGAGTTTGGTATTTATTCTTAACACTACAAATTCCATAATTTTTCATGATTTTCTAATTTCGTATATATGAATGATTTTTTAAATATCCCTATACTGCCATTTATTTATAAAAGTCCTAATTGAATACCATTAGAATTTGGTGGAATTCATAAAAAAAAATTAAAATCTTAATTGAATATATACCTTAAGACTTCATGGATGGTACGTTAAAAACCTATATATTTTTTTAAGGTAAAAAGGTCAACCGTTTATTTTTTGATTTTGATTTTGATTTTTAAATTTTTTTTTTTTTGAATCATTCCATCAATGATTGTGTTGGTATAAATACCTCTCAGGCACAAGTATCGGAAGCACAAAACTCATTAGCCACTTAAAGTAACGCCAATAAGGCCTAAACATGATACCGATACCATACACTTGTGTTATCAGGTGGACCACAACTAATCTCACATTGGAAATAAAGGGGTGACAAGCCCATCCCCACACTATAAATACATGTCTCTCCACTCACTTAAGGTAAGTCACCACTCTCCATTTACTCCTACCTAATCTACATTCTTACATGTATCTGACTTAGGCATTGAAGGGTCTAAGGCTGGCTAGCTCGGTCTTCCCTCTGACCTCTGTTCATGATTGACGGGTACGGATCTCGGAGGTAGAAGCTCTCATGACAACCCCGTTTCTACGGATCTCGGAGGTAGAAGCTCTCATAACAACCCTGTTTCTTACCCAAAAACATTTGGCGCTAGAAGACGGTCAAACCTCTGGAAAACACATATAGCTCACCACGAGGAATTTCATTATCTCACTAGAAATTTTTTCTCCAGCAACAAATTCTCTCTCATCTTGGATCCCCCCATGTTAACACACCAAGGGCTTATCTCCTCTACATATTCTTCTTGAATTTCATCTTCCTCACAACAAAATCAAACCATATATAGTTTCTGGGTTTCAATTGCAGAAAGTTTTGAGGAGAGATAAACCAGATCTGAGATTCTCTCTCTCCTCTATCAGTGAGTATCTAGGCACCACCATGCCTCACCTCCACCACCACGGTGTCCGCTGACCTCCGACGAGTCAAACTCGGTCTCTACGTCATCCAGCGACTGTCGGAAGCCTTACACACACCGACACCATGGCTGCCCAGAACTGTTCTGGACACCCAGATTCTCTCTCAATACCTGACCTCCTCTCTCTTCGTAAATCAAACACAGGTGCAACTTCTAATTAATCATGCAGCTATAGTCTTCATCTCTCTCAACTTGTAGCTCTGGGCTTGCTTGTGAGACTCTTCAGTTCGTGACTCATCAGAAAATGGAGCTGAGAAACACTAATCTAGTTTCCTCTCTTCGAGACTTCCTCGGTGACTCTCTTAGTGGCAACTTATCCTCTCAGTCACCTCTGTCACACATCTCTCAACTGTAAACAACAAGGGCCATCTCGAATCTGGGTTGGCAAAGAAGAATGAAATGAGTTGATAAGAGAGAAACCAAAAGGGGAAGGGAACCTCTGTTCTCGGTTAATCAGAGATCAATTTCTGTCACAACTATAGCTATCATCTCTGCTGGAGCAGTACCACTCGCCGATGCCAATAGCGCCCATAATTGATTCGGGCACAAGCAAGGCAAGATGCTTCGTCCAACCTCTTTCTTCACCTCGGTGCAAACCCGGAAACCCATTCTGAATGGAAGCCCATTTCTAGTAGGTACCGCAAAGATTACATCCTGTCTCACTGCCCTCTCTTCTCAGTATCAGAATCCGGAGTCCCCCTTGATACCAATCTTGTGTTAACCTCTCGACATCGGTCTTGGCACCCAGAAACCAACATCGTCTTTTTAGAGGTCATGAACTCCATCTCTGCATTCGGAAACTTCTCGATATGTGAGACCTCGGCACCTAAACTTGGGTCGTAGATTGTGACTTGTACCACTAAGCGCTTCTCGCTTCATCGCACCTAGGAATCGCATCCATTGCACTCGCCGGCACAAGCAAAGAAAGTTCTACTCTCTCGCGGTATTTCACCATTCAAAAAAAAAGAAAAAAGAAAAAAAAAAAAGAGTACAGTTGTTAAGGATCTGCCTGAGCAACAACTCAGTCTCGATGGCTTCTGTTCTTTCTAATATTTGTGGCCTTTGTAGCTCTCAAATTTGAGGGCAGCTTCCGAGGATTCGAGAGTTGTGGCTTTGCTCATGTTTCTTATGCATTCAAGAATCTGGAAATTGGAAAGTTGGAAACTAATGCTGAGATCCTCAGAGACCATAACACCTTCTCGGTATCACTCCTCTCTCGGCATCTCGAAACAACTATCTTTACTCCTCTCTCGGCATCTCCCTCTCGTCTCGATACACTAGCACAATCTCAGCACCCAACAAAAAAAAAACTGAACTCTCGGCACCCAAGCCACATCTGCTCTGGGCACCCAAAAGGAGGCTTGGTCACCCACTGATCTACTGTGGACACCCATGTGTACCCCTTCACGCATGTTCACTCTGGTATTGACTCTGGGCAGTGAGAATTCAATTTGGTGTTATCTTTTGACGACCAATACTCTTTTGCTGGGTCAAAGGGAAAGGATAACCTTTATCATAATTCATAACTATGTAATCAGAAAGAAAATGTTGTAGATGTTCTGAAGGCTTACCACCTATTAGCTGTAGTAAGTCGGTGCTACTCAGCCACAGCCCAGACACTGAAATTAGCGGTTAAATAAAGCTAAGTCTTCTTAGCTCCATGCCTTCTCACTCCATATATTGTTCACTACAATATGCACTTGTTGAATATTAGCATGCAATAGCAACTCTCAGCTATAATTTGTGTGATCCTTATATACTAGACAACTGGCCATCACCACGTTACTTAGGCTTAGTTTGGGATTGCTGTGCTGTGAGAAGAATCACTTCTGAACTTGCTGTGAGAGGAAGCACTTCTGAATTTGCTGTGAGAGGAAGCAGCTGAAGTGTTTGGTAAATTGTTTTTAAAAGTGCTGTGAGAACAAAAAACAATTTTTCTTAACCTATTTGGATCAATATGAAATGAATTCACCAAGCTCAAACATATTGCTCAATATAGAGATCAACAAACCTCCAGCATTGCATTCAAAACTCCAAAACATACTTACAACCACAATGACTTCCAACATGACTAAGAAAACAACAAACAATATTTGTTAAGCAAAAATCACACAAAAGAGAGCAAGAAATCTGGAATCTAAACTCAACCAATATTGTGAAACTTCTCAGTAACTAAGTTCTCAATTAATAACAGCACTGCTAAGCTAACAGATGATGCATGAAATTTCAAACTACATTAATCCTCTCAAAGCAACAAAGACCCAGATCAAGATTTATCATTCTTTCTTATAAATTCAATCAATTCATCACTATCACATCTAAGTTTCAATCAAACCATGTAAAGAATAAAGTTTACCTGTTTCAAGACTCAGAGCAGGTCTTATGAAAGGCTTGGAGAATGAGATTGCTAGCAACAGTGAGAACCAATCCAATGACTGGACCTTCAAATAGAGAAGTTGTGGTCCACTTTCTGAAATACCCAAATATTCCTCCACCCACCAGCAACAGCCTGTCGAGGATCGTGAAGCAGAAATCGTGCATTTCTCAAACTGGGTTTGGGCTTGTTTTTCTGGGTAAACTTGGATTCATGGGAAATTTATAAGCTTTCAAAAAATCAAATAAAGAAAGAAAAAGGCTTTGGCTTTATATTGCTGTACTCTTTTTGTGCTTGAAATGAGGCTGAATGCTCTTCAAAAGTGATCAGAAGAGGAAATCATGTCTCAAATTTCTGATAAGGATGAATAATGCTCCTCAGATTATTTCAGCGACTGCAAAAGAAGAAGGAGGAGAAGGCGATGAGTAATAGAGGCGAGGTAATTCATTAATTTCTCCGTGTTTTTCATTCTTACTGCAGAAGCCGTTTTCAAAAGCTACGAAATGTAGCTTCTCAATTTCCGCTGTTGGAAGAAGCTAGAGTGACCAAAAGCTGATATCTAGGATTTTACCAAACAGCCTACAATAGACTCCAAAACACTTTTGATCCCAAAAGCAGTTTAGGAATCAATCCCAAACTGGGCCTTAGTGGACACGAGGTCATGCATCGTTCATTGTTAGCAGCAGCGCTTGTACACCTCATAGCATGAGTGGCTGGACATTACGTACATACCCAGTATTATAATTTATAATGCCATATATCTACCTCTACTTGGTAAACCGGGCTTGCATGTTCAGGCCTTGCATTGCTTCACACTAAAAACAAAGTGTAATTTACATCATCAATGTTTGCTCATGGTGTCACTGCAACGTGCAAAATCTTATGAAAAGCATGCTACATGCATTTTCACAAATGTTCTAATAACATTGTGTATTAATTAAACCTTTTGCTGCACATGACTGCAACATTAGCTTCTATTGATTCATTGAACAAAGCACCATCTTGACATCTTAAATGACAGTAGGTTTGGCTAGAAGACCGTCTCGTCTTTTGTGAATTATCATTGTATATGCACCATTTGTCCACAATTGACCATGGCCATCATTCTATACATTTGTTTCTCACCATTGTATACATATGTTTCTCATCATCCACATACATATGAGAGAAATATTTTGCTTGGTGCACTCTCTTGTTAAATATCATTTAATTTACACAATTTCTCGTGTGCTAAGCTTGATTATAATGACAAAATTACTATCCTCTACATCAGCAAATTGATGACATTTTATAGCAAATCATGAACTCATGCTACTCATTCTTGTTTGGAGGAAACACATTTACCTAATCGGGCACCTCCCTTATATGAGCAAAGCAAGCGCACTATCGGTACTTGCTAGCCGACATGGAGTCTTATATATGGACAACTCTAATCTTTCTACAATATTTTCACCACCTGCGAACAGCTCCAAATAAGTTCTCATCTACATGCACCCTTCTAATTTGAGCTAATGCTATACTTCACATGCTTCATTGATCTAACATCTAAGCATACCTACAAAATGTGATTCTTCTAGTAGCATATTTATTATGCCTAAATGTTAATACCATGCTTTAAATGTCTCCATGATTATTAAGCTAACATACAAGATGCAAAATATTATTAGCATCTCCACTACGAATACATGCTAAACACAAGCCATGCTTTTATCTTGATTACATTGTCACATATATACATGCTGTACTCGCTCCACAAACTGTGACATACATAGATATTTGTTATCATTATGAGCTTACACTTATTTGGATTATGACTTACTTGAGTATCGGGCATAGCTCTACTTGCTTGGGCCATGCCCACATGCTCAATGTTCATTGGCTCACTCATACCCAACTCGCTCACACAGTCCAACTGCATGTTCTAATGGACTTGATTGTCCACAGTGTCATGCACACAAAATTGCCCATTGAGCTATACTCAATACTCTTATTTACACACTCTAATCTTATAGAGTTATGTCCACGTACTGCTACATGTTTAGCACATTTGTTGCTTATATACACATGAAATTTCACTAGCAAGATCAGTCCTCGCTCCTGCCATGATAAATGTTCTCGATACTGGGGGGGGGGGGGGGGACTTATGGCATACACTCGTCGTGCTTGAATGGCATACACTTGCCATGCCTGAATGGTATACACTCGACATGGTAAATGTTCTCGATACTGGGGGACTTGTACATCGTACTCGCCATGCTTCAGCGGCGTACACTCGCCACACTTCAACGACCTGTACTCGCCACACTTCAGCAATATCTTATTTATGCTACAGTAGTACATTATCCATACCTCAGCGATATCTTCCCTATGCTTCAACAGTATCCCATTCACGCTTCAGCAGTATATTATCTACACATCAGCGGTATTTCATCTATGCTTCAACAGTATATTCTCTACACATCAGCGATATCTTCACTATGTTTTGGTAGTATCTCCCATATGCTTCAGCAGTATCTTATCTATGCCTCAACGTTATATTCTCCACGCGCCATGCTTTAGCGAAACACTTGCTATGCCCCAACGATCCCCCTCGCCATGTTTCAACGACACACTCGCAATACTTTAATGAACACCCAATGCCTCGCAATGCTTCAATGACATTCCCGATGCTTCCCAATGTTGTAATGACATCCCAAATGCTTCGATGATACACTCGCCACGTTATAATGACATACTTCCAATGCTGTAACGATATCGCAATGATTTACCTCTCCACCAAAATATCGCTAAAGGCATGGACAAGCTGTATAGCAATCCCAAACTATCGCCTAACGTGAACACGCTGAAATGGCTATACAATTCAATGACATACTCCTATATACGTCATATTCTCCACGCTTCAATGAAATACTACCAATGACTCAATGACATACCCCTAATGCTTCAACGATACACTTGCAATGTTGTAATGACATGCTCCCAATGCTTCAACTACGCAGTCGCCATGCTGTAATGACATACACCCAATGCTCGCCACATTTCAACAATATCTTGTCTGTGCTTCAGCGGTATATTATCCAGGCTTCGGCAATCTCTTCTCTATGCTTCAATAGTATCTCATTTATGCTATAACGGTATCTCACTTATGCTTCAGCGGTAACTCCCCTATGTTTCAGCTGTATGTTATCTATCTTTTAGCAGTAATTATCTATGCTTCAGCATCATCTATGCATCAGCGATATATCCTTCATGCTTCACGGACATGTTCTCCATGCTTTAGCGGTATCTTCTTTAGACCTTAACGATATATTATCTATGCTTCAGCGTTATCCATGCATCAGCGATATATCATTCATGCTTCACCGATATGTTCTCCATGCTTCAGTGACGACCTATATCCGCTATGTCTCAACGAGGCATACTCACCATGTTTCGAAGGATACACTCACCATGCCTTAACTGCACACTCGCCATGCCTCAGCGACATATTCAACGTACTCGCCATGCCTTAGCGCCCCATATACTCGCCCATACTTTAGCTTCACGCTTATACCCTAGTAGGCACTCTCTTCACTCTCTGCTCTTGCCTTAGCGGCACTAGGGACTATACCCTTACAACCCTGCCCCTCTGGAACTCTATCAATTCTCCAGCGATCTCAATGTATTCTCCAATGATCACAATGTGTTCCCTAACGATTTCAATGCGATCTAATGATCTCAATGGATTCTCCAATGATCTTAATGTATTCTCCAATGATCTCAATGCATTCTCCAATGATAGCCATATATTCTCTAATGATATTCTCCGATGATTGCCATGTATTCTCGGATGACCGCCACGTCTTCTCTAATAATCGCCATGTATTCACCCGCGATCGCCTTGTATTCTGTCACTGCCTTTGGCAGTTTTCAATGAAATTGGCTCGATATCGCCATTTCTTATCTCTCTCCATCAAAATATCACTAAAGGCATGGGCATGCTGTATAGCAATCTCAAACTATTGCGTAATGCATAACCAAACCGCAATGGCTCAAATCAATAAAATCGCTAATGGCTGGTTGTGTTGATATAACATTGTAAGTGATATCACTCGCAAACCCTTGTATTGCCAATGCGATAAATGCGAAATGCTCCAATGCTTCAATGCTTCAATGCAATCACAATGCGAAATGCTTCAGTGCAATCACAATGTGAAATGCTCCAACGCGATCAGTCTGAAATGCTTCAATGCGATCACAATGCGAAATGCTCTAATGCTATCAATGCGAAATGCTCCAATGTACGTGAAATGCTTCAATGCGATCACAATGCGAAATACTCTAATGCGATCAATGTGAAATGCTTCAATGCGATCACAATGCAAAATGCTTCAATGCGATTAATGCGAAATGCTTCAATACAATCACAATGCGAAACGCTCCAATGCGAAGTGCTTAAATGCGATCAATGCGAAATGCTCAAATGCGATCAAGGCAAAATGCCTAAAAGAAATGCGATCAATGCGTAATGCTTAAAAGCGATCAATGTGAAATGGCTAAATGCGATCAAGGCGAAACGCCCAAACACGATCAAAGTGAAATGGCTCAATGCGATCAAGATGAAATAGCCAACGCTAAACACCACTACAAGCATGGTTGTGATCACATAGCCTAGCACTATTCCAGAAAACATCCAAATTACCACAGACATAATTACGACATGCTCTCCTTTATATGATATCGCCATGTGTTATCATAATCAGTTAGCATCTTTGCTCATTAGAGAGTACCTGCATTTCATTAGAGAGTACCTGCATGCAGGAAGTTTATGTTTGATATCTTAATCAGTTAGCATCTTTGCTCATTAGAGAGTACCTGCATTTCATTTGTCAGGTTGAGGATGCTCACGGCCATGAAGCACCAATAGAAGGGCTTACTGATTCAATAGCTGGATCTTTTGTATACAGTATAATGACTCTCAGCTACAATATTTGGTTTTTGGTTATGTGGTGATTTTTCTTTCACGTAATACAAGTGTTTACAAAAATGTCATTATGGTGAAGTTGAAGTTTTGGATAATTGTAAATGTCAACAGAAACAAAGGGAGGTGGAATCAGAAAGGATAGAGAAGATGCCGGAGGAACATGCAGCCGTGAACCTGCTTTCTAACTGTGCTCGAGGCTCGACATGGTAAAATATTCCATCTACTAACTTTGATTTTCCATTTTGTCTGCATGCCGTCAATTTCAATTTGTCTGCATGACTGTTGTTAATACTTGTAAACATGCGCAGTGCATTTGCTATTACATTTGTGCTTAAAAGGTATCTGACATGGTTAATGTGAAGCTTATTTTTAGGCAAGTAATTGAACACCACAACTTAAAGTAATGCGTTGTTGTTTTTATGCATGCAGAACATCACTGGCAGATTCATTGGCAGATATGGTATGATTGCAGAAAAGAATACATCTACCTTTGTTTTCTTTAAGGTACTAACTTCTACATATAAATATGTGTTGGGATAGTGATTTAGACTGTTGCTTGAAAGTGGCTATTAGTTGTCGATTGTTTGGTTTGGGGCTGATATATTATTCTGAGTATCTTGTTTTGCTATCAATGTGGAGTTTTATAATCCTCGTGTGCAAGAACTCATTATTTTCAGTCTTGGACAATTTTTGTTATGTGTTGTTAAGATGTTAAATTTTGGAAACTGATTGAATTGAATAAATTTGCTTTGTTGGCTGCTTTATATCTCAGTTTCATTCTTGTGTATGTTGCGAGTATTTTATTGAGCTTTTCATTTGTTTGACAGAAATTATATAAAAGTTGCTGGAGGAGAGGTAGCAGATGCAGCTATGGGGAGGAACATGAAGAGATTTATGTTTTTTTTTATGTTGTATTTTATTTGAAGTTGTATATGAATTGTACAGTATATTTTAGAATTATACAGTACATTTTGGTGGGCCAAATTGTTATTTTTTTTTATATATTCACCAAATTTTGCCACTGATGTTGGTGGCATTGAGAAAACACACTGACACAATAATAGTGGGAGAGAATCATTGGTATGCCACTGTTGTTTTAACAGTGTGGATTGTCCCAATAGCACCTGCAATAGAGGGGACTGATATCTCATTAGTAGCTGCATAGTGGCTAATGCCATTAGCCACTATTATAAGTGTGTTTTGTCCCAATAGGGACTAATTCAAATCAGTGTGCTTTGGGAAATTTCTAGTAGTGAATCCTCAATATGACTTCCAGTGAAAGTGCAGGTAAAGCTCGAAAATGCTTATCGGGTCAAAATGAGTCCTCCTCCGCTCTCCTTTTCTTCCCACTTAGTGTTGGGGCTGCTTTCACCTCAGAATTAGAATTTGGATCCACAACATCCTACACAAAATCACCGTTGGAACCCCAGAAGCAAGCTTAACGTTGCCAGAAATAGATTTGGTCAACAGAGACTCTACCCAGCTCTTTAGTAACCCCGCTGCCAACAAAGCCAGATCAGACCTGGTTCGATACAGTCACCGGAGTCGCCTGGGTCTGTCCAGCAGCCACACACCCAGTACAACTGGTAGAGATTCAGAAACCCTATAAGAGGATCCCAACGTTGAAACCCTAGCAGAGGAGGGGTTGAACAGAGATAAATTGGGAAACGCTGACACCGGCGGTTTGGCCTTCCAGTCTCCATCTCCTTCAATAATACCCTATCACAGTCTTCTGTAGCATTATCAAAGACACCGCAATCTCTGCAAAACCTTTTCAGCCTCTCAAAAACAAAAGTTAGTTCAACGTCCACATGTCATAGGGGAGATGGAAAATTGTCTCTAAACCCTAACTCATCGTCGAGTGTCCAATTCCAGCCTAATCTTAAATATGTTCTTCCTTCTTTCTGGTTAAAAGCATCTGATCAAACGCGATTACACACCCCATTGCTGATCCAACCAGTGAAAGAGCCACTGGATTTCTCAGCCCAGCGGCAAACCCTTGATTATCATTGGAGGATATGGTATTTCTATAAAATCAAGGTTCTCCATGGAGGAGATGGTTGCGATCAAAAGCTCTATCAAATTGGAAAACATACCTGTCTCCAACTTCTAGTACTGTCAGGCTGTTTCGCAACCTCCCGATTGTGGGAATAGTCCCCGGAAAACCCTTCAGATTTGTTTTTTGTGATAGAAGACGACCAACCAAATAATGATGGTCGTCCTGAATCGCCGCCATGCCGGCCAAGCCAAGATTGACTTGTGTGCATCGTCGGATAACTTAATTTCCATTTTACACAGTTGGAGAACGGTTGGCTAATTCAAAGAATCTGGATTATCGTTCAAATTGTGGATGATATATCATATATGATCGATCATGAAATCGCTGACGTCTTTAATAACAGAGCCCATCTCTTTAGGTGAGGGCCTATTTGCTTATCAAAAGCTGAAAGGGTAAATATGCTGTACAGTTTTGCTTCAAATCGTTAGCACCCCCAAGTACCATTATTTTTTTTATGATTAATTGATCCTATGCGTTTTAAAATTAAGAACTAGGGATTAATTGGAGTTTTGACTTCTAATTCATTTTCTTTTAGGTTTGAGCATCATGCTTGGTTCACATTGAGTTTCCATTTAAATTGATTAACCTACTTGACTGACAACTACATTATTCATAGCTAGCTACTTTGCGCATGTGAAGTACTCCTCCAGATATGGGTATGTTGATCCGCAAAAGGTGGGAAGCTAATTAAGTTGTTTAATTTGGACATTTTTAAACCTCTGAAGTCGTTGGTTTTATTTGCTTATGCAGCAAGAGAAGTTCTATTATTCTTCGTTGTTACTAATCAAGTGAACATTACTATTCCAACTACTTATCATAGACTTGAACTGAGCCAGCTTGCATTCCATGGTCTTCCTTTATTTCAGTTATTGGCATTACGGAATACGGAGAACGTTAGATAATATTATTTTTTGAAGTCAGCTATAAATAATTTAATTTGAAGTCTTTCTTAATTGCCTTATTGCTACTTTAATAATCTTATGGTCATACCAATAATAGATAGTAATCAACTTGTTTTGGCATTTGTTTCCTCTATATAGGTCTGCCTTAGCCCTGTACTAATCCATCAGCAAGTATCTGTAATCATGCCTTTTTCTGCAATGGAGAACCAGAATATTGGTATGCTTTACTAGTTCCTCATCCTCTCAAAGTTGTTTCATGTCATATAGTGAGCATTTTTCTTTTAGTATTCCCCATAAGTAACAAGTAATTATTAACGCATTTTAGGTTTGCAGTTTTATTTGTGACTCTGAATCATTAATTTCGTTTTTCCTATCCGTTTGCGTCATTTTGGCTACACTGAAACCATGCCATTTGTTCAAAAAGAATGCATGTTGAACAATTGAGGAAGTTGTCACATGCCTATGCGCACTAGCTTTTTGCATCATTCTCCCTATCGCTTTTGTAAATATATTGCAGGGGTTACAAGATCCAAAAGAGACCTTCCACCGGCTCATTTTTCTTTGAAAATACAAACCTACTCCTTACTACCAAAGACAGAAGTTGAAAAGTATGATTCTGGTGTTTTTCAAGCTGAAGGCCACAAATGGTGGGTTTCAATTATCTATCTATGGTTCTGTACTTTTTGCACCTTACATAAGACATTGTCACATACTTGTAACCATATGTTGCAGGAGGTTGTCTCTTCACCCAAACGAAACAGAAGAAGGGATTGGCTACATCTCCCTCTACTTGGCAATAGCGGAAACAGATACTTATCCTGAAGGGTGGGAGGTTTATGCCGACTACAAATTGTTTGTGCTTGATCATTTGCAGAAGAAGTACTTAACTGTCCAAGGTGAACAACTCTCTGCTTAAGTTTAAATGACTGGATGCAGTGCATAATGATAAAAAATTCCAATAAAATGTAGTACTCAAATTTCTACTTGCACAGATGCTGATGGAGATATGAAAAGGTTTCATAAGGAAAAGACTGAGTGGGGATTTGCAAAGTTACTTACCCTTGAAGCTTTCAAAAATTGTTCTAATGGATATCTTGTTGATGACTGCTGCGAGTTTGGGGCAGAGGTTTTTGTTTATAGTCGCAATAACGAATGGGAATCTCTTGCCATGGTTAAGGAACCTAGTGATGGTACTTTCCGTTATGAGATGGAAAATTTCTCAGCAAAAGCTCAGCCTTCTTATTACTCGAAAGTGTTCACAGTTGGTGAGCGAAATTGGTATGCACTTCTTCCATCTTTTTCACTTCTTTCTGCTGGCATGGCATGCACAAGCATATATGCTTGATCCAATATAATGAAATTACGCTCCTACTGAATAGGAAATTAAAGGTTTGGCCGAAAGGGAACGGTGCTCAGAGGGGCAAAGCACTATCTATATTCGTAATTTTGGATGACTGGAAGAGCCTTCCACCTAAGAGAGCATTATATGCAAAATACAAGCTCCGGATATTAGATCAAGTTAGTGGTAAACATGAACAAACCACAGGTACTTCACCTCATTTTTTACATATTTTTTATTTACTCGTCAAATTGGCCTCGCTTGGAATAAGTTGAACAAGGTTCATTCTCTTGCTTAGGTATCAGATTACAATACTGATTTCTATATGAACTTACGTATTGTAATGTTTTATATGGTTCTCTAAATTTCAATTTTCTCTTTCAGGTTCTCACTGGTTCTCTTCCTCAAGCAGCGAATGGGGTTTTCCAATCTTTCTGACGTTGGATAAACTCCATCAAGACTCGAATGGGTTCATTAAGGATGATAAATTGATTGCTGAAATTGAATTCCTCACCATCTCTGTGATTAAGGTTTACTCATGAGAGAGAACCTCAATAACCAAAAAGGTCCAATATCTGAATTGTATTGGAATCGCTATGAATATGTTAGCTGTAATCAGATACTGGGAGTGTGCCATATTGTTTTAAGTTCATCAGCACTTTTCAAGTTTCAATTTAATAACAAACCGTATGCTTTCTCGTGTTGGAGAAGTACGTTTATTATTTAATATGTACGAATGGTTCCAACCATTGAATTGTAATAAAAGTCCCAAGAATATGCTGCAGAGCCTGCAGTACTAAATTGCAGTGTTTCCGTAGCGAGTGAACTTTATCAGTAACTAATCGAATTCCAAATAAATGAATTTTTTTTTGGATTGAAATCCAACTAAATGAATTCTGAGTTAGGTTTTTTCTTCAACCACCCAATTTTTTCGTCATTTCCTTACCTACTTGTTGTTAGCACATCATCAATCAGTATTGGGTGGGATGCACAAATAACTTATCAACAAGGGTTTGTCTGGTTTGCAAATAGGATTCAAACCACTAGTACAGATTTTCCAAGTCTAGGAACTTCACTCTGTACATATCAGCGCATAATTGGGCCTGACACAAGTTTCATACCCACTGCCAAACCCCGCAGGGCCACCCAAGTGCCGGGTCATAGCCAGGAACTGGTACCCAGCTGGACGGTGTCCACAACGAGCAGCACCATGAGTGACACAGGCCAAAGCTCATCCCGATAGGGCTCACCAAATTATACACCAGAACTTGTTGTCAAAACCCACAAATTGGGGAAACACATCCCACATCGAAGAAATGGGAAACCTCTTTCCCTTGTTGAGAGTATATAAGCCAAGCTCAACCACTTACATGAAGGTAATAACTTCTTATCCTTTACTGTTACTCTGTCAAATTACATACATAACCTTACTTAAGCATCGGAGTGCATAGACCGACCAGCTCGGTCTGTACCTCTGACCCCTTTTATTTCCTTTGACAGGGTCACAGAGTCTATCTTCTATCTACCAGCGGGTACTGCATTCTGTCAGACTATACCGGAGAGGCCAGCAGAAAAATTGGCGCCGCCTGTGGAAACTCGTGTAACTCCACTAACCCACGATGGCGAGCAAGAAGAAGCAGCGGATACTGTTAGGAATGTAGCACGGGCACTTGTCTTTTCACGTAGTACCTCGACTGGCGAAGTACCGAGTGGGAGAATTGAAACCCACGGGTGGGGCGCCTTGAACCCAACGCGAGGTAACACTTCATCTCCACCAGGAGACCCCCTCAGTCCAGTAACGGAGATGGAGGCTATGCGTACTGAGAGTGCAGCCTTCTGGGAGCAGAGCCTGATGGACTGGGAAGAACAAAGAATCGATCGGGAGAAAACCCTCTTATCGCAGCAACGACTACAAGAGCTAGAGGATATGAATAACGCGTTGGCCTGCGCGTTAAACAGGAGGCAACAACAAAATGAGTCACTGGCACTTGCTCTTACTTTGACACCGCAACCCATAGCTCCAACAACATCTACGATAGCACCGGTGCCTGGAACAAGCATGGGTACAGCTCCACCACCCAAAAATTCAGCGGGCCGACCCATAATACATATGCCCATCCAGCTCCTCCCATAGTGTCTAAGGGGCATGCCTCCCCCACCATAGCCAATGGAGGCACAGGCGGACCCACCGGTAACTGACCCCAACACTGCACTCTTGGTACAAATGAGCCACTCGCTGGCAGCCCTCCAAGTGAGAGTAGAAGCAAGCGAGAACTGCGAGGCATGGCGTCCTCTAACTACCTTTGAGGATAGGCCCGAACCCTTCACACCAGCAGTGTGGAACGTGGTTCGTATGGATTCCACCAAATCGCTGAAAATGGAGTATACCGGAACCAGTGACACATACCAACACTTGCAAGCTTTTCGCTTACAAATGAGTGCGAAGGGATATTCAAATAAAGTCTGCTGCAACATGTTTCAAGAAACGCTTTCTGGGGAGGTTTTAAGTTGGTTCTACGAGCTACCGGCAGGCTCGATGGGATCTTTCAAAGAGTTGAAAGATAAATTCGTAGCTCATTTCATTCTACATATCGATGGGTTCCACACACCACGGGGTTATTGAAGATACAACAGGAAGAGAGTGAAACATTGAAATCTTTTGCCAATAGATGGCAATAGGCCACAACCAAATGTCGGGACCTCAGCAAAGAGCTGGCGGAGATGGCATTCAAGCAGGGCTACAGACCCGAAAACTTCCTTTACGAGAACAATCATCATTCTCTGGTAAGCTATGATGAACTAATGGCAACCGCGATCAGACATGGCCAGACGAAATTTGAAACATACGATAGCATCAGTCAGGAAAAGACTGAGAAAAGGAAGGAAACTGTTCAAAATTCGGCCCTGGTGGATAGGGATGAGTCCAAGAAAAGAGAGTCAAGACAGTAACAAATCACCTTATCCTAGGAGTAAATGAGGTAAAGAATCATTGAGTAGTCCAACAATGTTTATCACCGGGAGGAAAGGTCACAGCAATAGTAGCGCAAAGCCACCCACCCAGAGGGAGGGTTTTGCCGCTAGCTTACCAGGATACAGAGGCCTTAGCTCCACCTCATCGGGAATTTCCCACTTCATCCTCAGCATACTGATTTCCTTAACCGTCATACTCTTCATTTGTTCGTCACAAACCGTCCTGTCCACCAGGGTGTATCTTGGCTGCGGTAAAACTTGCAGTATGGCAATGATAACCTCAGGCTCCCCCTCAATCTCTGACCTCTCTGAATCCTCTGCATTGGTTCCCGTGGATGACGAGGCCGTCTCTCGAGTACCGGTCCGCTCCAGGTTCCGATCTATATCCACCTCCTCCTGCCTTGCGGAGGCCTGGTGAGAGGATTCAGCAGCCCCTACAACAGCTTATGTTTCTGATTCCATTCTAATCCTACAAATGTGCCAGTCCCGCTGAAACCTGCACTGTTATCTAGAATAAGAAATAAAGGGACATGGGAGTCAACCTAAGTCTTTGGATCTAGGGCTCAATTAAAGTTTGAGAACACTCACCACTTCAACCTTCAAACCCAAAAACCCAAAAACCCAGAAAATTCTTAGATAAAACCCAACGCCACAAAACAATACTTCTACCCTACTAACACTACGTACCCAAAAACTTGGTATTATTTTCCTCTCCAAACTCTTATACCCATCTAACTCATTCCAAAAAATCAATACACACAGCAAGCAAAAGAACGATAACCCAGAATGAGTAAACCTACAGAGAATCTGAAAAACTTGGATGAGGCACAATATTTGTACCTGGTTATAGCAGCAACGCTCGTTCCTCACAAATACTACAAGTAGCAAATTCCACAGCTTGATCAATTTTTTCATTCTAGCAATTTCGACGGCAGCACCAAGTAAACAACGAAAAGGTGTTGAAAGAGATGAAATCGAGAAAACTGAACGGGAGTGCCACTGTCCCTCTTAAATTCAATCCCAACACAATCTTGACCGTTGAAGATTAAACGATCCCCACTATCCAATTAGGACACATGTCCCACTAACCATTCCACATCCAAAACATGCAACCAGCGTGCAGACATATCAACATGCATTTATTGCTACGTCGGGAACATAAACGAGGACACTTGGCTACCATGCACATCCCAAATAATTCAAAGTGTTCGGACCCCGCACCACCCCATTGGGTATTAGAGGCCCATGCCTTCATTCTACCCCACCAAGTAAAGGAGGCCCACGTCCTCATTCTACCCCACAGGGTATAAGAGGCCCATACCCTTATCCTACCCCACTGGTAAAACAGTCCCATGCCCTCATTGTAATCCAGCTGGTACAACACACTGTAGCTTAGCTACCTACAATGCTCCAAACAAATATGGACCCCACCCGATCCAGATATTTCTCGTATCCAGACTTAGGGGACTCTCTACGGGCACAATGGGTATGAAACCTATGTGTCAGCACACCTATTCAAGTCCCCACCCAAGAAACATTTTGAATGGGAACTTGCGAGACTTGTTCATACTAGCGCATAATTGGGCCTAACACAGGTTTCATACCCACTGCCAAACCCTGCAGGGCCACCCAAGTGCTTGGTCATGGCCAGGAACTGGACCCCAGCTGGACAATGTCCACAACGAGCGGCACCTTGGGTGACACAGGCCAAAGCTCAGCCCGGTAGGGCTCACCAAATTATACACCAGAACTTGCTGTCAAAACCCACAAACTGGGGAAACACATCCCACATCAAAGAAATGGGAAACCTCTTTCCTTTGTTGAGATTATATAAGCCAAGCTAGCTCAATCACTTACATGAAGGTAATAACTTCTTATCATTTACTGTTACTCTGTCAAATTACATACATAGCCTTACTTAAGCAACGGAGGGGCATAGACCGACCAGCTCAGTCTGTACCTCTGACCCCTTTTATTTCCTTTGACAGGGTCACAGAGTCTATCTTCTATCTACCAGCGGGTATTACATTCTGTCAAACTATACCGGAGAGGCCAGCAGAAACACACTCAATCATCAAGAAGGAAATTGATAACTTGAGGAGGAGGTTGCTCTATTTAGACAGTGCCTATCTCAGCGTCCATATTACACTTAGATAGAATGTCTGTAGACATTGTAAAATTGTGCATTCCTCAAAACCAGCCTTCATAAGCAAATAGCTACTAATAATGCTCTTCAAAGGATGTAAGTTATCCACACCAATGGTTAGCATTTGGACTAGAATTTCATAGTCACATTCAATCAACTGCAATTTGGAGACTTTTAACTGAATAGCCATCTGTAATCCAAGGAGCATCCCCCAAGACTCATCCTCAAGAACTTGACCATATCTCATGTAGGCAGAAAACCCCTTTATCCAAGTCCCATTTGATCTCAAAGTACACCCTAGCACCAATATTGCCATTACCAGATTTACCACCATCAACATTAAGCTTCACCACCTGCATCAGGTTTAGACTTTAGACCATGTCAATGCAGTAACAGTGCTTTCCTTTGAAATAGTTGGCCTAGATTGAGTTAAGTGACGTCATTCAGAAAACATGAAAACGTTTTTGAATTACTAAAAAACTTAAGGATAAATTTCAGTTTAGTACCCTGTGGTTTGGGGGTAACATCATGTCAGTCCCTGCTCTTTCAATTTGATCAGCAACACCCCTGTGCTTTTAATTTCAATCAGCAGTGCCCAAATTTTACTCTTCCGTCCAATTTGAACGTTAACTTTGACTGGATTGACAAAGTAAAATTTGGACGGAACAGTAAAATTTGGGCACGGCTGATTGAAATTGAAAGCACAGGGGTGTTGCTAATCAAATTGAAAGAGCAGGGACTGACATGATGTTACCCCCAAACCACAGGGTACTAAAATGAAATTAATCCAAAAATTAATTATAAATATATTAAAATTGCAAACAAATGGAACAATTCTCGGGTGGGTTTCTTTATTTTTGCTTTTATCTTTATTTATTTTAGTTGGTTAGTTTTATCTCGCCTTCAACGAGTAATAAGTACCTACATATATTTTGTAGGGAGAGTCGGGCTACATGCCTGTGTGTGCACTCTAAGTGCCTTGTCTGTCCTATCGAGGCGACGTTATATTGTTAAATTGGCGTAACCTCCTAGTGGCAGAATGAAACTAAGTGTCGTCGAATTTATTTTTCAGCTGCAACATAGTAGGAAAGCTGTGTTTTAGTATTAAAGTGGGTTTGACAAGTACCTCTTCGTATTAAAGGAAATTATTACCAAATTTAAAATTATAAATTTTAGAAAGGTCCGCAACTATTCAACTCATCAGGTACTCAACCACGAGGTTCACATGCATTCCTTTATGAAACCATAGCAAAATAATCAGTTTTCTTTCTTTCTTTTTCTTTTTCCAATCAGATTGATACGCAGTTTGTCTTTCTTTAGGGGGGTGTATTGTATATGGAATTAGTGGAACTTTTAAAGAAATCTATGGAATTTAAAAGTCTGGGTGTATTCAATATAGACTTTTAACAGTCCATGAAAGTCTTGAGGTATTCAATTAGGATTTTTAAAAACTTCATGAATTCCACCAAAATCTAGGGGTATTCAATTAAGACTTCTAAAAATGAATAAAAGTACAGAGGTATTCAAAATATCATTCATACTTATGGAATTAGAAAATCATGGATAATCATAGACTTTGTAGTGTTAACTATACATACCAAACTCCAATAATTTTCCAGCCTCCAGACCAAAGATTTCAAAAAGTCTATCAAAGTTTCATCTTCAAAAAAAAAAAAAAAAAAAAAGTCTATCAAAGTTCTTCTCTCTACCCATGAAGAAGTTTGTCCTTCATCATCTCTCTTTCTTAATTTTTTGTCTTTTCTCTAATCTTTTATGATATCAACCTTTTTGATACCCAACATGTTCATTGTAGTTGTTGAATGTGATTTTTATTTGTTTTTTTTTTTTTTTCAATTGTGATATTTCGAACCCTAATAGCAATAAAAATGATTTATGAAACCCTAAGACCTTGAACCATACTAAATTTTATTTTATTAATTAATTATTCTCAATTTGAATTTATATTATGGTTCAAAAAAAGGTTGAACAATTGAATTTCAATTGATTGATTATAGATCAAGACATTGACCAATATTGCTACAATATATGTTAATCAGCGAAAACAAAATTGATGAGAATAATTAACCATAAACATCAAGTGATCTATATTGTATATTTATGTTGTTGAGAGATTAGGAATGAGAACAAACTCGCTAGACAGACTAACAATCATTTATTTGAGTCAATTTCTATTAGAAGATATTGAAGCATTGAAGAGACAACAAGTTATTATTTTGTTTTGTGTTTGGACTGCATTTGTTTTATTTTTTTTGTTTTTTGTTTTTTATTTTTTTATATTTTGTACATCCTAGGAAATCTGTAGAAGTCATTCATAATAAAGTATATAGATTTTCATGAATCAATAAAAATCTGTTGCTAAAATCAATGGTTTTAAGAAATCTATAACAGTCTATCAACTTTTTAAAGAGTTTGTAGACTTTTCAAAAAGTCTGTCATTTAAAAAAGAGTTAATTGTTGCTTACTCCCTATACTTTTAGGGTTTTATCGTTTCAGTCCCTGACCTTCGAATTTCACCTAAAAAGTCTCTGAACTCCCAATTTCCTCCCAATTGGTCTCTGCCGTCAAGACTCCGTCAAAGATTCCGTTATCTTACTGACGTGGCGGTTTCCCCCCCCTAAAAAGTCTATTATACCTCACTTACTTTTTTTTTTTTTAATTAGTTTTATTCTCTTTTTTTTTTTTTGAATTTCTTTTTTCTCTCTCTTTTTTTTCTTTTTTTCTTTTTACCTCTTCTTCTTCCAGCTATTTCTCCTCCTCTGTTTATCTCCTCCTCTTGTCCTTCACCAACGCCAACACCACCCACCACCTCCATCATCTGCAAGAGAAAAGGAAAAACAAGCTGAACTCATGCATGTCTATAATTTAATCGCAACCAAACCAGTAAATGAAGCAACAATCATCTCAAATCTTTAAAATGTAATACAATACCCCAATTCCAAATCCAATACCACACAAGAAGAACAAAGCCAAACTCGACAAGTTATACATCCCAGCCACAGATCTATAAACAAAAGTAAGAACCTTCAGATGCATGGGTAAGGCCACCAGATTGATTCTATGGAGTTAACGTAAAACAATCTTATAGTTTCACAAATATTCACATATCACGCATTCATAAGCAGTAAACATTTGGTGCTTGTAGCCACAGTAACAACCGGCATAGTTTGAAGATTGAAGATGCAACAGTGAATCACATTTTAAACTTAGTTTAACAATTCTAATATCAGGTTAGGCTCAAAGCAAAATTCTTCAAATCACAAATTCCCAAACCAAAACCAGTCCGGCGCTATAAAGAACAAAACTTTAACAAATTCAGATTCATACAATACAAATTAACCATTTCAAATTCACATCTGCACGAACCAGATCCCAGAATCACATAAACACAGAGAAAAGCAGAGAAATTGAAATGAGGAGATCAGAAACAAAAACAAAGAATATGAATGGATTGGAGACGAAGATATATAGATACCTGATCTGGTTGAGAGCAGTGACCTCAGATTTGAGCTTGGAGATTTTATCAGTGGCAGGCTGGCAGCCATTGCTGAACTAACACACAAGTTTTTCAAATTTCTAGAGAAAACGAAAACGAATTAAGAGATCAGAGAGAGAGAGAGAGAGGTAGCTGACGGTGGTACTCTTCTTCTCCGATTTCGTCCCAAAGATGTTCTTGTTCGACCTTCGAACTCACCTCCACTTCTCTCCCAAGCTTCTCGATCTTGTTGTGGCACTGCGAGGAGGTCTTGAACGGCGAGACCAGTGGGAATTAGGCGACGTCATCCCAGTCGGTGGCGGCCGAGAGAGGACCACTTGTCCTTGAAGATGGAGATGAGGGCTTCGGCCTCGTTGTCGGTCCACACTATGCCAACAAACCCATCAGACGACAGACTTTGACTGTCGTCTGATATGAAGAAAATCTGTCGTCTATTAAGCTGATATCTGATTGGTGTTCAGACGACAGTCAATGCCCGACGTCAGAAGATGACTCAGACGACAGTCACCAAAAATATATCTGTCGTCTGAATGTAGCTCAGATATACACAAAATGGTAGTATATGTGGTTAAATATGATATCAGACGACAGTCAAATGTTGTTGTTGTTTAACTTTAGCAACAGACTTTAATAATTTTTTATTGTCTTAAAAAATATGAGACAACAATAAAGTGTCTACTGAATGTGTAGAATTTAGAAGTTTATTTTCAAAATCTGTTGTGTGAACTTCATTGACACAACATTTTCTTTCATTTATCTATTGTGTCTCTTATTCTAAAAGGACTTTTAATTGTCCTCTGATTGTGTGGATGCTTGAAATCTCTTTGTTATTTCTGATGTGTGTACTCCTTTCAAACCACAGTCGTTGATAACATTCTATTGTTTGATATTGTTTAAAAAGACATTTATATGTCGTCTGAATATGGAGATAGTTGATGTTTCATTGTTACGTCTGTTGTGGGAAAGTATCATACATCACAATATTCTGTCGTGGGAATGAGACTAAGACTATAGAAATTTATTTTTGTCTGTTGAATCTTCTTGTTTCAGACAACAGTATTTTGCCTGAATTCTGTTGTTGGACGTTCAATTGTTCCACATTTTTATATTGTGTGATTTGGTTTAAAACCACAAAATTTGGCTTCAATGTGCCATACCAGAACCTGGAAATAAACATAAACCACAGTATATACCAATACCATTCATTTAGAAAATGTACCGTATATTCATCAAATATCTGGAAATCACTAACATATCCACTGCAAATCATGTACTACCATTTCCATATTCCACCAATGTACATCAAATGTTGAAAATAATCAACAGATTAAAATCAATGGAGGCTAAAAGTGACTAATCAGCTGCTAAGGTTAAAATGATCGATAATAGCAAAAGCTGATCATTTGGTTAGGCAAAAACCCTCCAATATCTAGCTATATAGGCATGCTGATGTCAATATGCACAAAAACAGACCCTAACTATTCATGTACGACAAACCTCCTAGCACGCACACTACATATCTGGAAACATGATAACATGCTTCTCCCATTCTGCCCGAACTTGATCAATGTCCTTTTCAGTGTAAACCAGATTTGTCCTTCTTTCCCACTGCAAAAAACAAAAACAAAAACCAAGACCCAAATCAAATCACTATCATATATCCCAATGATGAAAAAGTCATACTGAAACCATGAAATACAATCTGTTATGGTATCAAAAACACATACTTTAGCTGCAAACTCCAAATTCTTATCTTCCACTATCTCCTTCATGTAGCGCATGATCCAATACCCACAAGTCTTACTATCTTTCTGCTCCGGAATGCCCTGAAAAAAAAAAACACCGTACCATATCAGAAGCACTTAAGAGTATAAAACCTTAGGTGATAAGACCCAAAAAACGCAATTAACTTACAGCAAGATTTTTCCATTGAATGGTTTTCTTCCCTTTCTTATTCTTGTGTGCATTGTAGATTTTAATGGAGCTTGCAAATCAATAGCAGACCATCAGCATATATAATGCACAAACAACTCCTAGTTATCGACTTATACAGTGAAAAATCAATCAACTCACTTGTCCAGAATTGTTTTCCATTCACCAGCGATGAGTCGCCTCTTTAACGGATCCATGAAGTGAATGGTTTCTTCAGCTGGATTCACAGCAGACAATGTCCAATGACCACTATATGCAATAAACAAAACTCATTATAAGTTTAAAATAGTTTATATAAAGCATTCACCAAAACGTAATATAACACAACATACTGCATAGTAATTCAGTTTACACACCCTGAATTATATGGGACCAAATAAATTTGCCCAGACTTCCCATTTATGAACCGATTTGATACTAAGCGAGCTCGTTCGGTTGGATTTCCACAACCACTTGCACCCGTGTGAGCAGGGTCGACAAAAGCGACCATGTCATTCATCTTAGCCTTCTTCAACACACCTTGAAGGTAGCTACATCGACATTTCACAACATTTCAACTGATTTCACAAATGAAAAATCACAAAACCTAACAAATAATAGGAAACCTTAACGTGTTGCATTACCTCATGTAAAAAACAATGCAGCTGCCTGAAATTTCCAATAAGTGTGTCATAGCATAGATGTCCTTTCTAAAGACAAAGGCTTTATGTGGATGACCAAAAAGTTCTAGTCCAAAAGTGGCGTGGATGGTTGCCCCATTCCGCAATCCAATGTTTGCCCAAATGCATAAGTCCTTTAAAGGTGCAGGGAGATTCGATGGCAGGATTTGCAAGTCTTCCTTATCATCAAACATATCTTTCTGTGGCCTATTAGGAATTTTACGCTTTGGTTTTTTCTAATGTTGTAAAAATGAAGTTAGATTATAATCCATAATCACATATGCAGAAGTAAACACAAAGAAATTGAGTTACCTTCCCACCAGGTGCAGGGGCAATAACAAGGTTCCTCGGCCAAGCGACACAAGTCCCAATGGCATCCTTGACCTTCACTATCTCATCTTTTATGGGAAATGGCAGCAAAGCTTCAGGAACAACAGTTTCTGTGATAGAGACACGCAAATTCTCCTCTCCAAGTGGAACACCATGGATTGTTTGCTGTTTGGTCTCAAGGTCGACACTGATGACAGTTCCAATAGCCACAATGTTTTCCACCGTGTCAATGGCCAGTTTATACTTGGTCCCACCTAATTGTTCCTATACATGAAACAAATTAAATCCATACAGTTCTATATCCAAAAATCCATATCAGCATACCTACAAAGTTCAAGTATTTAGGCAAGCACGATATTTACCTCTTCACCATGTACTGGTGCCTCTAGTACAATGACATCTTCTCTAACCTCCTCTTCCAATATCGGGTTTAACCGTACCCTCTCATCACTGGGCTGCACAATTTCCTCTTCAACCTCGATGCTCACTTCATCTCTTAAAACCAACTTCTTCTTCACACCTTTCACCTCAGCTTCAATATTATCATGTGCAGCCTTCTCCGCAGCCTTCTCCCCATGGCGAGAACAACTCCCTTGTCCTGAACCAAGCTCATTAACTGCTGTGACAGGTTTGGGGGACTCAACAGGCAGCTCTTTCCCATCGACCTTCGCTTCTAGCTTTGCAATCCTCTCAGTCCAATAACCTCTCTCCTCAGCAAGTTTTCTATCCCTCTCCTCCTCCCATGCAGTTCTTTCCTTAGCTAACAAAACTTCCTTCTCCTCCTCTAGTATCTTCTTCAGCGATAACCTAGTCCTCTGTTCAAAAGTCATCTTTTGCCGTTTTGGCAAGTTGAAATATAAATCGGGCTTGACATTGCCACCAACACCTCTAACCCTACCTCTATGCTCCGGATTCCCCAATGCAAGAGTGAGCACATCATCAGACCCAGATGTGGCAATTTCCCCTTCAGCCTCCCTTTTCCTTAAATGTTCCTGATTCAAAATATCCGCGTTAAATGCTGCGATAGCATTACATCCATGCATATATAAATTAATATGAACTTGATGTCCATACTTACAATTTTTTCGGCTTTCTTCTCTACCTCAGGTTGTTTGAAGTTGCCATTCCTATCTTGCCGAGCCTTAATCCACATTGTAGCTCTATCAAGTTCTTGTAAAGGGACACTTTCAGACTTTGACAAATGAAAACACAATGAATTAGTTAATATTCTGTACATATCACCTCAGAATATGTTGACTCGTCTAAATATAAAACTAACCAGTTCTTCCATTAAATTTGCATAACCTTTGCGTGACATACGATGAGGATATTTATTCTCCTTTCGCTTTGCAATTTGGGCTTCACGTATTTCCTGCAAACCATAACATAAGTAAATTAGAAACTGCAATGAATATTCATAGAGAGAGCACCTTCTGAAACCAAAAAACACAACAAATTTTATCAAATCAGTAACCTGGAAGGTAGCTGAAAGCCTATCAGCAACAAACTGGTGCCAAGTATCCTTCGTTATGCTTCGGTAATCATCTGGAGGATTTTCTAACAGTTCTGGTTCATCCATATAAGGGATGATGTACATGTTTGTTAACTTGCTCTTGAACTCTCTCCATTTAGTTGCAGCAGATGAAATCACCATTTTTTTAAGCTCTTTAGGCACCACAAATGCATCCTACATACATGTACAATAAACTAAGCTACTGTAATGCAAAGCTAATTAACATGTAGAATATATATAAACTAATCAAGCTGAAATATGGTCAGTAAGTACCTTTATAGATTCCCATATCTTTTCCTTTTCATCTAGATCCACTTCTCTCCAATCATTTATTGAGATAGGGATCTTCGTCCGTGCCAACACCCCAATGTAAGACTGCATTTCTTTTGCAGCCTTACCAACAGGTTCTCCTTTTTCATTAAACTTCACAGTGAGCCTCTTTCCTCGGATAAGCCTGTTTGTAATGCGGCTCATCGTAACCATTCCTCGCTTCAGCAACTTCAATCCACCAGTTCTGTTTTCATCATCATCCTCCTCAGACTTCTTGGTCTTACTGGAAACAGACTTGTTCGTTGACTTGGTTGATGACACAACCCCGTTGGACTTAGCAGTTATAGTCATGCTAGTCCGAGACTTCTTGGGGGAGGCAGCCTTTTTGGTAGTCCGACCCTTCTCGGGAGAGGCAGCCTTTTTGGTAGTTCGACCCTTCTTGGGAGAGGCAGCTGTTGATGTAGTATTAGACTTCTTGGGAGAGGCAGCCTTTTTGGTAGTTCGACCCTTCTTGGGAGAGGCTGCTTTTTTGGTAGTTTTAGATATGGGATTGGCAGCCTTTTTGGTTGATGTCTCAGCCCCTTCAATTGCTAGAATTGGTGTTGCTGGTTTTGTCCTCGATCGTTTCATTGCCACAGCCTTAATCCTTAGAGCTATGGCTCTTGCAGAACTTGATGATCTAGTAGAAGGCGACATCATCTGAAACACATAACCCAAATGCATGTTGTTAGCTACATGTTAATACTATCATGATAAGATTCAGTTAATAGTTAAACAAAATATCAATAAAAATTAACTAAAGCAATAGTGTAACACGAAACAAATGGATGAAAGTGGTCTGTGTATATTATTCTTAAACTTGTAGCCTACTTAACAAAGCAAGAAATCAAAACAAAGAAAAGCAGCCTATACTAATATCAGCCTATATAATTAAACACGTCGACCATCCTCATTCTCAACCCATATTCCTTCATCGCCATCTCGAATATAGGAGCTAGGCAGATCACCAACTACATCATCAAAGGTCTCAATCGATGGCATTGTAGGAATGAATGGGTGTTGTTCCAGTTCAATATCTTCCATTTCTTCATCATTACACCCTCCTTGGTAGTCTCTTTCCGGGCACCGCACTACCACTGACCATTGATCATCAAGGGGGTCTTGTATGTAGAAAATCTGTTTCACATGGGTAGCTAAGACAAACGGATCATTTAAATGCCCTACCCTATCAAGTTTAACCAAAGTAAACCCAAGTTCGTCTACTTTAACCCCCCTAGCTGACTCCACCCAATCACACATGAAGACGGGTATCCTAAACTTGTAGTAGTCCACCTCCCAAATTTGTTGTATCCTGCCGTAAAAGTCCATATCATCAGTTTTAGGGTTTTTATCCCTTGCACTAGCAACTTGCATTGCATCAGCAACCAAAAAAACCCCGCTATTTTGAACTGATCGTACTTTGTCACGCTCCAAAGTGTTAAAATCAACCCCATTCACATGGTAACCACCAAATGTAGGGACCTCCATTTTTGGTCCACCAGCCAGCCACCTAATGGTTTCAGGAACATCATTATCGGCAAATCTCATTTCATTTGCAACCTACAAATAAATTGACATGTCAAAAGTATGGAACCACACAAGTTTATTGAACTCGAAACTCAAAATTGAATAGACATTATACTACTGCAATGAGGTCGAAGATAAGTTATGTACCCTCTCCTTGAACCAACCAGCAAAGGTAAGGTTCTGTTTGTCCTTCAACCACTTCTTATTTTTTTTTAACCTTGGAAAACTCAACTTTAGGAATTCCATATGCTCTCTGCAATGGAAGAAAAACTAAGCAAATGAGCAACATAACTGAACACGCGTAAGGTGATATAGTACAAATGATCGAAAACAAAACATAAGTAAAATTATTACTTACTTGAAATAAGGGATTGCATCTTCAGTGTTTGTGCATACACATAGGTGGGCCATGTCAAGTTGCTTTCTGTCGACAGTAATGATGGTGGCACCTGATAAAGGCTTGCAGCCATTTAAGAGCCCAAGTTTGGTTCTCCAAGGGATCCCAACAGTGGTAGCCTCTCTAGGAAGCATACGTTCTGAGCAAAACTCAACTGCCTCTTCTACAATGTAACACTCTGCAATGCACCCTTCAGGAAATTGTCGATTTCTCACATATCCTTTGAACACTTTCATGTACCTCTCAAAAGGGTACATCCATCTAAAAAATACCGGACCACATAACTCGACTTCCCTAACAAGATGGACAGTTAGGTGAATCATTATGTCAAAAAATGATGGTGGAAAGAACTTCTCAAGCAAGCAAACTGTATCGACCAGGTCTGCTTGCATTTGTTGCAATTTTGAAACGTCGATCACTTTACTGCATATTGCTTTGAAGAATAGGCAAAACCGAATAATTGCGTACCTAACTGGTTTCTCCAAAACTGAACGTAATGCAACAGGGAGAAGAAGTTGCATTATAGTGTGGCAATCATGTGATTTAAGACCAGCAAGTCGTAAATCCTCCATTGACACCAGATTTCGTACATTGGATGAAAACCGAACTGGAACGGTCATATTGAAAAAGGAACTGCAAACAATCTTTCTCTCATCTAGGAACAAGTTCCAACTACCCAAAGGCAACTTGTCCCTTTTTGCAGCAGTTGTAGGCTTCAAATCAGTCCGTATACCCATTTCGACCATGTCTAAACGAGCAGCAGCCCCATCCTTAGTCTTCCCAGAAATGTTCAACAGCGTACCAAGAATAGCATCACAACAATTCTTCTCAATGTGCATCACATCAAGATTATGTCTTACCGGAAGATGTTCCCAGTAATCAAGTTCGAAGAAAACAGACCTTTTTTTCCAGCAAGGTCTGTTTTCATCTTCAAGACCCTTATAAGGGGGAGGAGGGTTTTTCTTGCCAAATGGTCGATTTAGACCTTGAACTCTGGTCAACACCTCCTCTCCAGTTAATGGTGTAGGAGCTTCACCCTCCTCTATGGTGTTGTCGAAAGCAGCAGCTTGCTTTCTATAAGGATGATGTCGTGGCAGCCATCGTCGATGCCTCATGAATGCCATTTTTTTAGAGTGCTTCAACCTATAGGGTCTTGTCTGATCAACACATATTGGACAAGCATTGTATCCTTTCACAATGCTTCCCGATAAATTCCCATACGCGGGAAAATCGTTAATTGTCCATAATAGTATCGCCTTCAGTTTAAAATACTCTCCTCTTACAGCATCATATACTCTCTCAACCCCATCCCACAACACTTTCAAATCATCCACTAATGGCTGTAGATAGACGTCAATGTCATTTCCGGGTTGTTTGGGTCCAGAAATTAACATAGTCAACATCATGTACTTCCTCTTCATGCATAACCATGGAGGAAGGTTATAGGTGATAAGTATAACAGGCCAACATGAGTATTTGCTACTTAGAGAACTATGTGGATTAAACCCGTCTGATGAAAGCGCTAATCTAAGGTTCCTACTTTCTAGACCAAAGTCTGGCCATTTTGTGTCAATCATTTTCCAAGTTGGGGAATCGGCTGGATGCCTCATCATTCCATCTTTCTTTCGATCATTGGCATGCCAAGTTAGCTCCTTAGCTGACACTGTCGATTGGAACATCCGTTTGAACCTTGGGATCGGAGGGAAGTACCACAATACCTTCCCCGGAACCCCTTCTTTCTCAGATTTGTCCTTTCCAAGTTTCCACCTTGATTCACCACAAGTTGGACAACTGGTCGCATCAGCATGGTGCAATCTGTACAAGATGCAGTCATTTGGACAAGCATGAATCTTTTCATACCCCATCCCCAATGCGGAAAGTGTTCTTTTAGCCTCATAAGTAGACCCTGGTAAGTCATTTCCTTCTGGAAGCAAGAGGCCAATCATAATTAACATATCTGAATAGCACGCATCAGTCATGCCATGCTTTGCTTTCAGATTGAATGTTTGTATCAAACCATTCAACTTGGTTGTCTTGGTACAACCAGGATATAGAGGCTTATCTCCATCTTCTACAAACTGCATAAACTCGTTCGAGTCTTCCGAAATCTCCTCATCCTCACTACCCTCTAACCCTACAGCTTCTGCTTGTATGCCTAAATCAGGATTCATTTCGACTGTTTCAGAATCCCCTCTAAGAGCATGCAAGGCAGAAGCAGATGGTTCTCCATGCCACTTCCAATGCTTATAACTAACATCAATACCGTTAAAAATATATGGTCCTTAATCAGCCCTATACCACCAAAATCAGTGTTATGGCACTTCAAGCAAGGGCAACATATTTTATTTATGTCCCTTGCATTATCCGATGCAAATTTCAGAAATTCTTCAAGTCCTAACTGAAACTGTAGTGATCTTCTATCAGCCTTCATCCATGACTTATCCATCTTATATAGAGAAACAAATGTATCAATTACAATATTAACATTAGACCTAGCTAGGATCATGCTACATAAACTAGCTAGTGCACACAAACATGTACATTTATGCACATCTGAAATCAAGCAATACAATAAAGCAATTAGCTACTTCATATACATTTAGCACTTCATCAAGCGATACGATAACAGGGGCATTTGACATAGTATAAATCTTTCTAGTTTTACATCATCATATAATTCATACTTAATACCAGCCATGTAATAATTCGACATTGCTCATTTGTAGTCCAGCACAGGAAAAATGGAAAAAAAAAAAAACAAAACAAAAAAAAAACAAACTTGTAATGATCATGGAACTCACCAAAAATTGATTTAAGTCAAAGCCAATTCAAACACCACAACTTGTTTCCACCACTTCCAGACTTGTTTAATTCATAATGTCACTGATTTTTCAACTCTGCAAATCATAAGACAGTGTCAATTTGTTTGACGTGTTAAGAGTTTCATTATGTATCCAGCATCAGATTAATAGCAAAGGTGAAAAACCATAACCACAAGGTCCCTAATTTACACGTCCACATGGAAATGGCTACCATCAGATTTTGAGACAAAATACTTGCAGTTCACATGATTATGACAATCCAATACTTACAGTTCATACAAAAACACAAACCCATAGTTGACTTTTCAAAACTTCAATACGGAATAGCCGAACATTAAGAATTGTTTTACTGTCCAACCATTGGATGGTGAGCAATCCACATAAGAGCCAATGTAAGAGCCAAGATGAAAAATAGAAATGTAAAGCATATTTCGATAATGACATAACACAGTAAACAGCAAATGCCCACATGGAACCCAAACTATGATTGGGTCAATGCCCACATACAATCACAATTCTAGGTTTGGTTACAATTAAATGTCAAGAAAGAGACCAAATTCTATAACTTTAATTGGAGAAAGTGAAGGAGTAGTGAAGAAAAAGAGCAGAGCTTTACTTCGGAATTCAATGACTGTCAATTCAGATTGGCAAATGCTTTCAGTTAACCCAGGCCAGTACTAAAACAACAACATTATGCTATTTGTCATTAACTTCAACAAAAACCTAACACTTATAACCTCGCATCCCCAATTCGATTAAAACCCAGAAAAAAAAAATTCAAGATTCAAAGGAAATTCATTTTCAAGCCTGTAAATCCCCAATCCAACAAAAACCCTAAATAGCTGAACAATGAATCTAAGGGCTTAACCAGCATAGATAAAGAGCTACTGATTGAGACCCATGAAATTTGCAATGAGGTTTGGATGATTTCGCGATTTAGGTTGAAACAAAGACTCAGATGTGGATGAGGATTTCTTCGTCTGTCGAAGAGAGATGGGGAATGGACGGAGTATGAGGTTTTCGATCTGGGTTCTTAGTTATGATTAGGGTGTTTCGATTTGGCAAGAAATTTGGATTTTCATCAGTTGGAAGGGGGTCTTGTCAGAGTGTTGCGAAGGAAAAGTTTGCTCTCTACCGCTTTAGGTTTTAGTTTTCATAAAGTCGGGGAGAGAATCTCATTAAGTGTTCCAAACTAAGCTACTGTTTGTGCCAAAAAAAAAAAACAACAAAAAAATCCAAAGCCAATTTACTCCTTTGACGACACAACATATATCTGTCGTCTGAATACAAACAAAAAAAAGAAGCTACGACCAAAACGAAATCAATTTATCTCCTTTGACGAGACGACAGATAACTGTTGTTTGAAAACAAACTTAATTCTCAAGACCAACTTGTATGGTATTGTTGATATTCAGACGACAGTTTTTACACTGTCTGTCGTTAAAATATATCAGACGACAGAAACCAACATGTCTGTCGTCTGAGCTCTGTCGTCTGATGAGGTTATTGGCATAGTGCCAGTACCGGCGGGGGGTTGGGGAGGACATTGGGTATGGGATAAGGAGAGAAGGGAGGTCGTAGGTTAGGAGAGGATGCGGATTGTGATGGGGGTGGTGGGTGGCGTTGGCGTCTCCGAAGGTTTGGAGATGGAGAGAGAACTGAGTTTTGTTTTTGGAAGAAGAAGACGGATAACCAAAGGACGAGAGAAAAGCTGGAAGAAGAAAAAAGATAAAATGAAAAAAAAGAGAGACAAAAATAAATTAAAAAAAAAGAGCAAGTGAGGGTATAATAGACTTTTTAGGGGGGAAATGACCGCCACGTCAGCAAGGTAATGGAGTATTTGACGGATGCTTAACGACAGGGACTAATTGGGAGTTTAGGGACTTTTTAGTGAAATTCGAAGGTCAGGGACTGAAACGATGAAACCCTATAAGTATAGGGAGTAAACAGTATTTAACTCTTTAAAAAAAAGTCTGCACAAATCCAAATACAATCACCCCCCTTAGATTATGAATGACAAGAAATCGAGAACTCTTGCTCAGATACCAAATTGAATACTAATTAATTTTCCTTGCGTAATACTTGCTACATAATGAAGTGTGAACTCTATAACAAAGTGGCATGCATTTTGGGGTAAGATTCCACACATTTCCTTGGACAAACTTCCTCT